>CM074292.1:6017345-6109845 GCA_037194245.1 Opsariichthys bidens
CAAGGCCTTCTGAAGCGAATCGATGCGTTTTTGTAAAACATATCCTTACGAAACGCTTTTTGCATATACGTTGAATGCATACGGCCGTCTCACCAGAAGCTCGTTATTTTACTTTATAAAGTTTTAAATGAGGACATTTGTCTTACAAAAACGCTTCGATTCACTTCAGAACACCTTTAAAAAAAAAATTTAAAAAAAAAAGTTTACTCAAATGCCGCCTTGGCATTTTAGAATTGTGTCCGTGAACTTTCTACGTCGCTTGAGTCGTATGGATTAAATTTAAGATACGGGTGAATTTATTTCTAGCTTGAAAATCGCATTCATTATCATAATAAAGCTTAGTAGTGCCAGGATATTTTTTTTAATAAATCTCCAATTGTGTGCCTAGGATGGCTTGAGGGCGAGTAAACCATGTGATAAATTTCATTTTTGGGTGAACAATCCCTTTAAGTTTAAACCACAAGCACCATTTTTTAATCTGTGTAAAACGCCTTCATTAAAAAAAACACCTGTTTACCTGCAGATGCTTTGCCGTGATTTCTGTTGATCTGCCGAAAACAGACAGTATGAGTGAGTGTGCAGCGATCAGACAGACACCAGATGATGAGTTACTCACCTCAGCACTGTTGGTCAGACATTTCAAATAGATTAACATCAGAAGACTATATGTACTCAATAAATGCCGACGTGGCATTTTAGAATTGTGATCGTGAACTTTCTACGTTGCTGTCAGTTGCTTGTTTTAAAACGTAAACGGAAGAATCTCCCTGCATCACCTGTATTATATCTGCAGTTAATGAGGCAACTTTACCTGTCGCGCATGACTGGATGACATGCGACGCTCTCTTCATCCGACAGAGGGCGCTGCCCGCTTTAACAATAGGACGTGAAATTGCAAAAGAAATATGCAATGATGGCATGAGCATAATTATATGATTATGATATCATGGCAGAGTGCTTGAAGAAGAGTACAGGACATTATATATGTTCCCTACATGTAGATATACGTGACTGCTGCTTCATTTTGAATCTGAATGTATAAGCTTGATATATAATAATAATAATAATATATAAATAAAAAATTTGCATCAAATATAGGCTCAAATTTGTATAATCCCCTGGCAAAATCTCAAATAAATTGCCAAATTTTTGATAATGCCACCAGGATCATGTGATCACACCAATTTGGAGCTGACGTCAAAGTTACATCACTTGGAGCTGCGCCTGCATAGTGTTGGAAGAAAAATAGTAGTAACAAGTGGAGGAAAATGTGCAAAATTCACAGAATAAGAGAAATACGTTTTATTTAGCTAAACAGAGACGTTTATGTTGCAAGCCACAGCCTGGACTGATGAAACCGGCATTGATTAGTCTACCATTAAAGCATAAATTTGATGTAAGTCTACATAATATTCACATATGCAGTTCATAGGGGACATAGTAGTTAACGTTACATACAGGGTTGGGGAGTAACGAAATACAAGTAACTTAGTTACGTATTTAAAATACAAAATTTGAGTAACTGTATTTCATTACAGTTACATTTTAAATGGGTGGTAATCAGATTACAGTTACTTCTGAAAAGTGTTTTAGATTACTTTGAGTTTTAATGTCATTTAAACAGCAATTGGTGATTCATGTTTTGTGATAGTTGTTTGTGAGTCATTGTATAATTCACTCGTCACTGCATCTTTTTTCTCACAATTTGTTTTTTTCTCCTCACAATTGTGAGTTTGCATTTCACAATTCGGACTTCTTTTTCTCAGAATTGCGAGATTTAAACTCACAATTGCAAGTTATAAAGCCAGAATTGGGAGATATAAACTTGCAATACTGACTTTTTTCTTGAAATTGTGAATTTAGTATGTGAGTTTATATCTCATAATTCTGACTTTTCTCAATATTGTGAGTTTATATCTCATAATTCTGACTTTTCTCAATATTGTGAGTTTATATATCATAATTCTGACTTTTCTCAATATTGTGAGTTTATTTCTCATAATTCAGACTTTATAACTCGCAATTGCAACTTTATGTCACACAATTCTGAGGGAAAAAGTCAGAATTGTGAGATAAAAACTTGCAATGACCTTTTTTGTGTTTGTTCCACACTTATTAGTATTCCACAGTATTCTAAAGTATTTAGATTAAGTCACTAAACTTGAGTAAAGTAACGAAATACGTTACAAATGACTTTTTAAAGCATGTATTTTGTAATCTGTAGTGAAATACATTTTAAAAGTAACCTACCCAGCCCTGGTTACATAGAGAGCTTTTAAATAGCCTATAACATTTTTTTTAAAAAGAATTCTGCATTTTTTTTCTTAAATTTGCGCATTTATATCTCCCAGTTCATAATTCCGATGGGAAAAACTTGACAGATATAAAGTTGTAATTCTGAGGGGGAAAAGACAGAATAACGAGTATATCTCACATTTCAGATTTTTCCTACTAAGAAATGTGAGGTATAAACTCGGATTTTTGAGGAAACAAGTCAGAATTGTGAGATGTAGAGACGAAATTATCTGTTTTATTCCGTGGCTTCCACAGACTGTTATGGATTAGTACGTGGCCGCCATTTTGGATTTCCGACCACCTTGTGTAAACATTTCCGGTTTTGATTTAGACTGCAAGAGAAAGCCGAAAAATGATCTCTTATGGTTGTTTATAGAATCTGTTACATCACTAAAAATACTACAACTATATCTTACTTCCACATTAGCCAATGGCATTTAAACGCATGATTAATGAACAAACTCATGGGGTTTATGCATAAACAACGACAATAATGCCTACTGAAATTCGATTAGTTTTTTGAATAAAACGCTTCGTGACAATTCAAACGTTTGCCCTCGTAAAGGCTACAATTTATCCCCATAAATATTATTTTATCACTTCTGCGCATATTTTCACTTACCTTGGCTACATCAATTGCTCCATGTTTTTCGATAAAAACAAGGGCTGTAAAAAGACTGCGATTAATTTACATTATAACTGTAGTTAACACAGACAGTTTAATATAGGAAGGGATACGTTTGTTTTTGCTGCTTATATTGAAAGATCGTGTATCTCCACGTATCTTGTTGAATTAATTAACACACAGAAGGACACAGTAATATGTTTTCTTTCGTATCTGATACATACGGAGCCCCTAAAAGGGACGTGGTGGTGGAAAAAAATTGGGATGGGAGGAATTTGTTTTAAAGAAATCTTCTGCGTTCCCTCGCAAAGATGTTTGCGTTCCCTTGCAAAACCTGTTGTGAGCTCGGACAAAACCTTCCTGTTTAATGTCCCTCTGGCTGGCAGTAGTGTTTATTAAGTCAGCTCGAGCATGACAGTTTGAACTTGTTTGACTCAAATATAATGAAATGCGGTCGGTATTTAAGGAGTGCAGTAAAGTTAGCAATATATTCACATATTCGAGCTTCCCGGATCAATAACTCGTGAATTAAACGTTGTTAAAACACAAATGCAGCTATTTCCAATCAAAGTAACATAGACAACGAGCTACAACAACCCAAATTTCCTCAAATGTGCTTTAAAATATATTAATTTGTCTCTACAAGCCGGCGGCGAGACAAGGGACCGTCTGAAAAGTGCAAAACCCAAAACCCTTTTTCTCATTTTATATTATGAAAAACGCTCAATAACTTCACTGTAACACTTCTCTCCTGCTGGTTATACTAGAACACTTTGATAAAAAAAAGAATTATATATAACTTTTAGGATTATTATGAAACAAAATCAATAACTTCACTGTTAATAGTAATTTAATAACTTGTAATACCATCAAATTCAGTAAGCAATTATGATGCTGGTCCATGCTGGTTGTATGTATGTAAACTGCATAACATCATTTGTGTAAAGAAGGCCTTTTTGTGCTACTTGCCAAACTAAGTGGTGTAACCATCAGGAGATGTTTTAACTGAGTTTTGTTACACTACAGTGTGTAACATTGAAGTTATTATTGACTATTTTTGTAGAAAAGCTGTTCTGATTTTGCACTTTTCAGACGGTCCCTTCGAACTTGTCTCACCGCCGCCTGCTAATAGAGACCAATTTATATATTATAAAGCTTGTTTGAGGAAAATTCAAACTCTAAATGAGCCGCGCATTATTTGTGTGTATTAATGCTCGAGCTGAATTAATAAACACTACTGCCAGCCAGAGGGACATTAAACAGGAAGGTTTTGTCCGAGCTCACAACAGGATTTGCAAGGGAACGATAATATCTTTGCGTGTGAACGCAAAGATTTCTTTAAAAAAAATTCCTCCCATCCCAATTTTTTTCCACCACCACGTCCCTTTAATTTAAAAAGACAAATATTCATTATATCTCGCCAAATTTCATTTTTAAGTTTCTTCTTGCACCAAATGCAAGCGTCGCTAAGACTAGAAGGGCACGAGCGGAAGTAACCATGCGCACTCACATCGCCGCAGCTCACCGGCGCCATCTTGTGCACCTACAACTGTCATTTTCTTCCATCGAGATAGGCTCCGCCCACAAAAACCTAATCTGTTTGCGAACACAAAATGCACATCTGCGGGTTTAATTATTTTCATTTACATAGCCTCTGATGACAAATATGGACAGAGCAGACCTTTATTAGCTTAAATACAAAACACAGAGAGACATAATAAAGACAAGTTTCACATATGAGGGGTCAAGCCTAGTTCAGAATATTTCCATGATTACAAATCTGTGAACATATGATTACAACTCGTATTGAACAACACTTGAACTTCACGCTAAATACGATACGGAAATCCCTTCCTTAGTGCCCCTCCTCCCAAAGGAGTTGACAGGGAATTATACAATAATGGATTTGGCTAGACTTTGAACTTTTGCGATTAATTCAGGTTGTTGTGTGTTGTAAATGTCATCTTTTGCCCTACAACAAAGGTCACAACTCACTTGAACAAACAGCATACAACTTAAGTTATAAAAACATCTAATGTTGTTGTTTGTTTCATATGGAGGTTTAACAATAGAAGTCAAGCAGCTCAGTTCTGCTTTACCTACACACAAATATAGGCATAAATAAAAGCAACATCATAAAATTGCACAAAATAAACCCCAGTCTCTTTAACGCAACATTGCTATGAAAAATACACCCTGATATCTCACAATGTATCATATTTTACTCACTGTGAGTAAATGAAGGCCAAAACTGTGTAAATGCAGCACAATCCCTTCGAGATATCTAATGCACATGACGTCTTTTTTAATACACTTCCTGGTCTCGATATGAACAATTAGCTCACATTATTACAATGAAAAAAAATGTTCGTCTTCACAATCTTTTTTCAGGGGGTGGGGGGTTAAGTTCTTATTTTCCTTATGAATCCAATAAAAAAATATATTTTCTATTTTAAAATATGCCCACATTCCCTCTTATTCGTATGTCTATTATCTCAAAAACACAAACATTACATTCAGTTATTAATTACAGGAATCTTGTAAATTATGGCATATTTTCAATTCAAAATGGACAGATTTGATAAAACAGTTGAGTAGTTTGCATCACTCGGTTTTTGAACTTTTCTATTGTGAAACAGTTGTCAAATATGAAATGTTTTGCGACTTAAATTTTACCTCACGCTCTTTTACCTTTAAAACTAAAGCGTCTCGTTGGGATTCACACTCACTTTCTGTGACCAGTAAGAGGCAGACCGACCTAAAAATGTATTTTTTTTAAAACTTCTAATCCTTAGAACAAACAGAGTGATGCATAATGAAGTGCAGCAGAATGACATCAAGAATATCAAATATTGGTGGGGGGGGGGGGGGGGCTTTCAGGTGACATCACAGAGCCCTCTAATTTTTAAGCCCCACCCGACATTGTTTTTACGTTGAATATATCACTTTCCGGAAGTCAGATGGGCTGCAACCGTTGTCATGTCGCACCGCAACAGCTTGACGCTGTCTACACTGAACGTGTCGGAGTGAAAGAATCAGTGTGTGTGGAGTTCTTCAGCAATAGAACAGAACCCTAATGTAAACTACTGTTTTTGACTCCTCGCACCGTATCCAGTATAGACAGTATTAATGATCATCATGGGTTCTTTTTGCTTTTCTTCGCACCATTCATGTCTGGTTCATTGTCACAGTTCGTTTTAGGGTCATTTATCCAAGACCAGATCTTTATCATGTCCTGTGGGCTCCTGGGATGGACCAGAATCAAACTTTTATAGGCACATGGATTCTCTCGGCTCTTCTGCTCAATGTCAAAGGTCTTGAATCCAGTGTGCTTCTCTGGTACCAGTCCCAGTCTCTGCAGACACATCCCCGTGTACACGTCGTCAATCGGGTACAATGTGACCATGCGAGAGATCATTCTCAGCCGCAGTGCCAGATTACCCGAAAACAGGTAGCCTCCGCCACCTGCGTACGGAGGGTAACCCCCCTGAAACACGCTCTCGGGAATGTAATACTTGAGGTTTTTACTCCGGTGTGGTCCGGCATTGCTGATCACGTCACCGATAAAAAGGTCCTTTGTGCTGGACAATGAAAAGTTGCCTAGGTAGGTCAAAATATGGTGCGTGTTTACGAAAACGTCATCATCGCCTTTGAAGACATATTGGGCCGAAGAGCAACGTGCCTCAAACCACTCCAGAAAGAGTACTTCTTTCAAGGTGAGATTGAAGAACGAGTCTCTGTAATCCCACTGAAGGACGTCGCCATGCAGCGCCGCCTCGTGCCTGACCATATCCGACAAGTCCGGGTGGTGGTCCATCGCAGTTGTGTTGCCAAGTAGGAATACCGTTGCGATGCGCCGCCCATCGAGGAGACCAGCGCGACCCCACGATTGCCGGATGGCCTGCCGTCGGTCGAAATGTGGCGCGATGGATTTTATCACAAGCAAAAGGTACGGAGCTTTAGAACACACTTTGGGTGCGTCCGTTACCAACGGGTACGACCTACATCCCATGTACAATAGGAAATCCTGGAATCGCTCTGGTAGGGAACTGAAGTCTTTAATCTCCTTCATTACTCTGTCGTCTGTCCGGCACGGACTAGTGCGATTCACCCAATGTGGGATTCTCTGAAAGTCACGAGGGTGCTCGCTGGCATTCGCTTGGGGCACGTAGTAGGTGGCGTCGAGACGTTCCTGCTCACGGTTCCAGAACGCCTCGCTGATTTTCGTCTTCTTCCAGAACACTTTGGGCATCATTTTCTTTTGCTTGTAGATGACCTGCTCCTGCCCGTAGCTTCGGGACACTTCCACCACGATGTAGATGAGGAAATTGGCTAACATCAGCACTCCGAGCAGCTTAGTCCTATTCCAGTTGCTGTTCATCTTGAAGATGCCCTGCCCACCTATAGACACAAAAGGAGATTCATTATTACAGTCCTGAAACAGAGGTGTGGATGGGTCTACAGAAGATGGTGGAGAAAGTGGTATAGGCAAACCTCAATCACCTGGAAAGAGGAGGAATATGTTAGTTACGTGAGTCAGTTAATAGGGACTACATTCTAAATCCCTGATTGACAAACAGATTGTGTTAAAATCTAAACCATGAGAGTTCTTCGCAAAACCTTTACCGATTCGATCAATTAAGACTGCATTCACACGGCACTTGAAAATTTCCTTCACATGTGACAGATCTATTTACTGAGTGATCTGGGACACTTGCATATTTGGTGATAAATATAATAAATTTCCACGTATATAAGTGGCCCAGATCAGAAATCACATGACCTTAAAGAGCTTGAGCATTTAAAGCAGCAGATGTAACCGCAGTACATGCTAATAGTAAAGAAGAAAAGGTTCTAAATAGAATCTTAAAGTGTTCTATCAGGTGCTTCATATAGAGAACGTTTTAGGGGTTCCCAGCATGGGATCATGTTTTAATTCATTCATTTTTTTTGTTTTAGTTTTAAATTTTATGAATTAAGCCACTCAAAAACATACTTAAAAAATTTAAAGAACCCGTTAAAGAACCTGTTATTCCTCAATTGTAAGTTGTTTTGGATGAAAGCTTCTGCTAAATGAATAAATGTAAAAAATGAAAATGTTACGCAGTCATTTAAGACATTTCTCCCTATAAAACATTTTTGGCATAAAGAGTTTTTTAAAAAAAAAATAAGTCAAGAATCCTATTGAACCCCATTTTTCTCTAAGAGTGACACATCTTTATAATTATCGTTCTTGGTGTGAACAGCTCTTTTAATGCAGGTTCCTGTTCTTACAATTCATTACATTGGTGATTTTTTCAAAATAAAAAATAATGTCTCTCTAATGAAACGACTTTCTCCATGCCACAAATTGCTCTTATGTTTAATTTCACTTTCTTTTTTCATTAAAATAACTTTTAAGCTTATTATTGAACATATTTAGCTAAAAAAAATGTCTGAAAATTAATGACCAATCATGTTGTGGGCCACATTTAAAACGTCATCCGATCAACTGTGCAAACAAATGGTTTTGAGAAGATAACCAGAATTGAAACCAGTGTTAGTGCAGCACATTAATGTGCCTCACCTCAAAAAAAAGCAGTAGCGTGCTCATGCAAAACCAGAAACTAAACACAACAGATTAAAACATTTTCAAAAGGAAAGTGCCAATTTTACACTGTAAAAAAATTAAACATGAGAAAACTTAAAAGTTTAAGGTAACCAGCTTCAGGAGATTATTGAGTTTTCTCAACTTGTTGTATAACAAGTTCAATTTACAACAAGTTGAGAAAACTCAAAAATTTCTTGAAGCTGGTTGCCTTAAACTTTTCATTTGCCTCGACTTTTGATTTTTTTTTTTTTTTACAGTGTAGTAGACAAATAAAAAGCATACAGGAATGGTTCATCCAGCAATTAAACTTCTGTCATTATTCTCTCACCCATATCGTTACCATTTTGGGTTCCTGCAATCGAAAGGTTCTATGGAACTTAAAGGTTCTTCGTGGAACCCTCAATGCTATAAAGAACAAGAGTGCACTCCAAAATTTACAATAAAACACAATGATAGCACAATTAATGACTTATTGCATGTGTTTTGTTTGACTGTCGTATGATTTCAGAAGGCTCAGATAAAAACTATTCCTCTGTGTATCCCAATAAAACAACAATATCAACAGCAGCAGGAATGAATGGCATGAGAATGAGTAAAACAGAACAGAATTTCCATTTCTGGATGAACTACTTCTTTAAGAAAGGAGAAAAACATAAAACGTTAACGTAACGGTTGGTCCGTTACTCACAGCGAGGGCATCTGCAGGGTAAGTCTAGGGTAAGATCCATGAGTGAATCCGCTGGGAAGCGTCCAGGGTTTCTCCTCCTGTGACTGTACCTGAACAGTAAGGGATGAACCTGCTGCATATCAGGCAATGTTTCATACCGAATCCAAGGTCTTTCTCTATAAAAGTCTCCACACCATCCAACCATTCCCCTTTCGACCAACTTTCTTTCTAATATCTGTCTTTCTTTTCTGCTCAAGCTTAGTTTTCAGTTTCACCATGAATTTCACATACTGTCACATGCTTCCTTCTCTCATTAACTCAAACACATCATGTGTTCCTCATGACACCAATTACAGATGTGCAGCACCAGACTCTTCCTGGTCTCCTGTAGCCAAACCTTTGACTAAACAGCTCCGGTTTGGTCCGTACAGCAGTTTATTTTGACCCACTAAGACTGGAAGCGACCGTCTGATTGACATCAAACAATCGATAGTTTAAGGATAGTTTATGCACACTGTAAAAAATTATTTTCATGATTAGTTATCACAATTTTTTTTCTTTTGTCAAATCAACTTAGATAATTAATGTGGATCAGATAACATAATATTTTAGGTTTCTATTTATTAAACCAATCTCCATTGTATTTAATTTTTAATTTCAATGAACTCAAAATTTTAGGGCAATAGTGGCGAAAATTTGCACACTGATGAACCGCATGATATTCAGCCTCTAGTATTTTTTTGTTTTTTTAAAGCTTGCCATATTTTGAGTGCAGTATGCCTCAGATCGCATCACGTGATGTGACTAAACTCATATTGTTGCAGTACAACAGGTCGATTTTATGACTGCAATTCAGATTTTTTCCCAGCATGATCTCATCCACACTCCCGCAAAAAACTTTTCATGCTATGACTCACTGCTCTACTTTTTACACTTTATTGTGCAAGAGCTCTTCTTTACAGGCCATATGCAGCATTAGGAGTGACTAACACAAAAATGACGGAGCAACTGCTAGATTGGCAATGGAAATAAGAATGCAACAGAGAAAAAGGGGGGAGAAATTAAGAAAATGGGTAAATTTTATACCAGAACTAAAATGCATTTAGGATGCAATCACTTTAAATTTTAAATGTCATACAAAATTGTCACAAACCACACATATTAATCTCTTAAAAGACATTTCTTTTAAACAAACCACTAAAGTATTTTGTGATGTAGGCTATTTGTGTGAATAAACAAATAGAATTGCAGTATTTTGGCAACGTACCGCCTTTTAATGCTCTTAAACTCGGCATGCAACGGAAGCTGCGATAGTCTTTTCTAGGGCTGCTTCCTAATATTCGACCAATCGTAAGTCGACTAGAGGACAAAAAATATATTAGTCGGTTTGTCGTGGAAAAAAACCCCAAAATCTTGCGACAGGAAATCCGAATGTTTGCATATCATCAGTCTACTTCAAATGTGGCTTATCATTTGAAACATGCAAGTAGTAGCAACTTTCAATGGCTGCTTTATCTAATATTATGTACGCTATTATTAATATTTATAATATTAAAAAATATTATTATATTTTTTTCTGATATCAGCGGAAACGACTTAAAATACTTCGTTATTTTTGGTCATACAAGAGTAATACATCATTCGAAACTGTAAAGGTAGACCTTTATTTGAGAAAACTCACAATAACAAAAAAAAAACATCGCGGCTTTGTAAAATGAAGACAAACGGGATACACTTTCTGCCATCTGTGAACTTGAGCGCATCAAAAAATAAGCCAAAGCTCAGTTTATACTTGCCTCATAGACATGAGAAATATGTCTATAGAAAGCTTGAAATGTCGGGATTGTCAACCAATTCAAGTGGAAAACAAATATTCTCAGGTTATGTAATCTGTATGAAAGGTGAATACAAGCGCATCCACTATGTGAAGATTATAAATCAGCATCTTTGACTTAATCTCTGCAGTCGAAAACACCAAGTATTATCAATACATGATAAATGTTTAGACAGTCTCCTTGCATTTTTTCGAGACATATTCATAATCATTACTTTTGCTGGTGCGCTTGAGTGCTGATCAGGCTATGTGCATTATATACTTATCAATATACATGTGCATTAGTCGACTAATTGCTTTAATGAATGACTAATAGTCGAGGGCAGCCCTAGTCTTCCCTTTTGTGATGTATCCGAGTGAAACTGCTTCACAAACAAGAACACATTTAAGGCGGGGCTTGATTTTGTCCATTGGGAATTGATTGGATCATTGTGATTTGCTATTGGTCAATCACACGTGAGTGACAAGTTGTACCAACAGGTTGCTTTTTGGGACATTTTATTGGGATTAACTAAATTTAATTAATGAAAAAATGTCCTGAATCACTTTTGGCTGAATCGTTTCTTCGTAAAACAGCAACATGTCAAAAAAACAAAAAAAGCATGGCTATGTAAACACTTAAAAAAAGGGGAAAATGTTGTTTTCCTTAAGACTTATTTGTCTCTTGCTGAAAACTGTGATTTTAAAGGTGTGGTCAACATCCTGAAGGATAAATGCTTCTGTATACACAGTACTGTAGAGTTGTGTGTGTTCATTAGATCTGTGACTACACACTTGTTGATACTCCTGTCATTACGAGGACTTTCCACAGGCGTCATGGTTTACTCACTAAAGCCTATTTATTAAACTTCTCTGAACCTGTGCAAATCATCCTTAAGGCAACAGTTCACCTAAAAATGAAAACTATGCATATTTTCACCCTCATGATGTTTCAGATACACATCTGTTTTTTTCCAACACACACAGAGAATATATCAGATAGGCCATACAATGGAAGAAATCAGGAAAAGTCAAAAGGATATAGGGCAAAAAAGGAATAAAATCACAATGAATGTGGTCCACATCTCATTCACTTTATTCAGTCTAGCTTTAAGTTAACTAACCGAGTGAAATTTTAAGTAAATATTTACAGAAAAAAATCCTAAAATGAAATTTGGTGCAGGTTGGACATCATTACATATATTACCGGTTATTAAGCGTGTCTAAGCCAAACTTCTTGATGTCAAACATGCTTCTTCATATTTCATTTGAGAAGATTTCCAGTGAATAATGACTTAAATTCGGTTGTGTTTTTTGGTACTGTATGGGTCATTATATTTTTTACTATAATGATATGTGTTCCTAATTACATTATTGTTTGCCCACAAAACAAACAAACAAACTCATACAGCTTTAGAAAGACAAAACGTGAGAAAATATTGATAATAGTCTCATTTTTTGGGCGAACTATCCCTTTAAGGATTTGCCAGACTTACATAGATAGATCATTTGCTTTATTTATTGAAATTAATAATAATAAAACGACTCATTTGCCCTTAAAAATATGTAAATAACAGACATACCGTAATAAAACATTCATATCATGTAGTAGGCGATCATCATCGCTGTTATTTTTTAATTAAATCGACACATTCCATCTATTTTATCACGAAACAACGCTAATCTTATCTGAATTTACCTGTACGGGTAGGTGGCGGTTGAGACTCTTCTCAGCTTTAAAACAGCGTCACACAACTGATGTTTCTTCAAACACGGAACATTTTCCGCTCTCTTTTGCTCCGTCCACCTAACGGAGCTGCTGTTGTTTATTTCTTTAGTAAACTTGAAAGTTCCGTTTACAGCAAGTCTTCCATTCTAACGTGCCAGAGCTGTACAAGTAGTCGAGTCAGGTCAGAGTCTCCTCACGCCCCGCCGGCGCGAGCACCTCCCTCACGCATCCCCCCCCTGACAACGGCCGCGCGCACGCGGGCACGCGTGTTTTTTTAGTCAGTTATTTATTTCAAAAAGGGACAGTGTACACTAATCAACATTCAGGAATGTAAATATACCCAAATTAGCGCAAAGACTAGTTTTCATTGGTAGTCCCTTTGCCAGATGTTATTAGGCATAAAAACTAGAGACACGAAAAGAAACAAAATAGAAAAAGCAATAACATCATAATACAAATGAAAATTCTAAAATCAGTCCCTCCAGAAAAACGCGGGATTTTTTTGTGATTGTTGCGGGCAAAAATCCTTGATTATGCGGCACGTTTTCTTAAAAAATGCGATGGAATATGCAGGATATTTTTTGCAATTTTATGCGATGAAATTGCGGGAACTTGCAAAAGCTGCGGTTTTTGATGCAAAAGAGGAAAAAAAGGTGATTCCCCCAACACCCTGTTCTCACTAGGCTTCTACCTTCATGTAAAGAGGCAGGCTTATTAAATCACTGAATATTGAAGTTCTCATTCTGTTTTATTTCAGACCTTCATCAACACATGGCTCAAAATGACAAAACATTGAGTCAAATAAGTTCTGTCGCTTTACAAAAGGAATATTCAACTTCTGTAAAAATGAATAAATAAAATATAAAAAAATAAAATGTGTGCTTCCTGTTTAACAGAGGTAGCGATACAAAACAGACATCTTCTGTTAAATGAAGTGCTTCCAGTGCACAAAGTGTATAAACTATAATAATAATAATGGGTAAATGAACATTAATGTTCACATCGTTGATTGTGAAGAAGCCATTTCTTAAAATTATACTTAAATGAGTTAAACGATATTAATTCTCTAACTGACTGTGGTACAGAATTCCACTGATGTGATGCTCTGAATGAAAAAAACAGCTTGACCAAAAGAAGTTTTCCTAAGTGGAATTATGCAATCAGCTCTAGCTGCACCTCTTGTTTCCAATAGATATAAATGAAATAAAATCTGCCAGAGGAGGAGGAGCTAAACCATACATAATCTTATGAACCAAACAAACATTTTTAAACTAAATAAGGTTTACCCAGCTAAACAAGTTATACTTATTTAAAATATGACAGTGATGGAAACTCAATTGTTTTTTATCTAAAATTTTAAGTGCTTGTTTATACAATGATTCCAATGGTTTTGCTAATTTTGTATAATCTCACAAATGGAGTGAGACATTGGCAAAAATGCTCGTCACAATTTGAAATGCGCACAAATCCCGTTCAGCTTTACATGTACCGATATCAACACGTTTTGTGGGTTAGAGTTGAACTTCTGCCAATAGTCTATCATCATTTCCTTATAGATACCTCAGTTCTTTCCTTATAAAAACCACAGAGATGTTTGTGTTCGAATTCCTCTGCCTAAGACTTGCCTCACGGCAACAAACCCATTTGCAAATTAATAGGCACTGTATGTTTGAACCTACATCTTCTCTTTAAAACCAACTGTTGTGGCCAGTTTTGGATTTTGAACTTAAGTTTTCCAGAATTAAACTTCCAGTAGTTCATTTTCTTGACTATTTGTGAGTTGAAACAAAGGTTATTTCCCAAGTTGAGTTTACTCATGTTTTTAAGGCAGGAACTTTCGTTTCTAAGTTTAACCAAAAGTCGTAGGCCTACCAAAAATGGCCAATAAGGACATTGAATTAAACATTAACACACTTTTTTAAAGCATTTTCCGTATCACGTGGAAGGCTGCAGTCTGAAAAGCATTTTGTATAGATTTTTCATCCGTTAAAAAGACGATTCGCTCAATTTTTTGTATGAAGAATACTTTAAATGGCTTTGCGGTGGAATATGGATGCCGACACTATAAACAATACTGCAGTTTCATGTAATTTTATTGATATATTTCTCATTATTAATCTGTCCTTTCAGTATTTAGCATACCTACTAAGTGAAAGTAAAGTAAAATTAAGATTAAGTAATTTCTTAAAGCTGTTTTTAATATTAGTATTCTGACAGCAAATTTCATACTGAAGTCTGCAATTCTGCAATATCTTTTGAGTGATTTATAATCACGTTATTAATCAACATTTATCCTTATAAATAGTAAATGATTTGAATGACCTCTTCAACATATGTTCACGCATTTATTTTCCTTTTCATCTTCCTACACTAGAGAATATTGTCTGCACTTCTCACTGAGAGAAAAGTAAAACTAATTTTGGGGAAGCAACTTCAACCTTGGAGAAGCTATAAATTCTTTGTATCTGTGTATGTGCGCTAGCGTTCTGTTACAGGTCAGCGTTATCGGTGAAAGAAACAAATGACATCCTGGATGCTGACTTGTTTTTCCCGACAAACTGGCGCCCTGAAACACATATCTGGGACCTATGTCACTTCGTGCCAAACCATGGTCTTGGTGTCGTCCGGATAATCGTTGAACATGTGCTTCTGCCAATCAGTCCATGTGTGGACATTTAAGGGTGCGTTCACTCTTGTCATGTTTGGTTCGATTAAAACGAACCCTGGTGCGATTGCTCAGTTAGTGCGGTTCATATGTGAACGCTGCCATGCGAACCCTGGTGCGCACCAAACAAGCGGACCAAGACCGCTAAAAAGACGGGTCTCGGTCCGCTTCCAAACGAACTCTGGTGCGGTTCGATTGATATATGAACGCAACACGGACCAAAGGCATGTAAACGAACCAAAAACAGGACGGATGTGATGCCACAAGTCAGCTGATTTGACGACACGGGAAGATCGGTGTATCAAAAATGAGTCGAGGGCAAACGTGGAGCAACGAGGAGGTGAAGCGCCTCATCAATATTTGTTTCTGCTTACAATGGAGGAAATCCTGCTGCTGTTTTGAATGTTTTGAACATTTTATGAGCTCTTTGTGAGTTCTCAGCTGGTAAAAATAAAGCATAAAATGATGGCGTTTAATCCAGCACACAGCCTTGTTTTGAATGTTCGGTAAGCGAGCTCCGTCGCGAAATATACGTCATAAAACCCGACCAATCAGGTCGTGACCATATCCCTATGGCTTTGGTTCAGTAACTTAAGGTTTGGTGTTAAAAATGCCAGTGTGAACGCTAAGTGGACCAGGACTATATGTTTTGTTTTTGTTTTTTGGTCCGGTCCAAACGAACCAAACCAACCGAACTACAAGTGTGAACGCAGCCTTAGTTTATCTATTCCTTAACCAATCAGAATCATTCAACCTGAAGTAATGGTGTAGAGTACAATTGTTGTGGAAATGTGGATGTACGCAGAATGGCCTACGAACTCCTTGGGAGTGTTCAGGCCGACTTCTGCTGATGAAACTGCAAACTATTCTATTCAGCACAATAAAACCCAGAGTGTTAGCATTAACAGTTGGTCCTGTCAGTATCAGGCTTGTAAAATGAACAAATGACTCATTATTCAAACACGATCATTAGTTGCAGCACATTCACACACAACAAAAGCGTCAGCTTTTGCCCCAATGTTTAAACTCACGTACTGCCAGAGATGTTTACATTCCCTCAATATGATCGATCATCACTAGAAACCTCATATCAAAGGCCACAATTACACCCATTGTCTTCTCTTCTGAATAATTAATTGGACGTCCACCAGCTCTTCGGCTGTATAAACCACACATTTGTTGTAAATGACAGAACGGGAACCATCTGTTTGAGGTCGTGCAGGAACAAAAGCACACTGATGTGTTTGGTCTGGGATAAACACAGTCCTCGGTTGGTTCACGTTCAGAAATTCACACCTGTGACCAGAGACACGTCTCAACATGTTCACCTGATGGGTGTTAACTTGTCTTGAATATTTTAACAGAACGGGAGGCATCACAGTCCAGTAGTAAATACAGAGAGTCGAAACACAGACGAGAGAAAAATAAAAGATAAAGGGGGATAAAAAGCAGCATCCAAAACTTAGCGACAACATCAAAAGTCTGTGAACGACTCGGTAGGAAATTATAGTTTTAGTTAAGTAGTTTTATTTTCCATTCATTTTATATGAGATTTGCAATTTTATTTTCTAAAAATAAACACTGAAGAAAAGTAAAATTAAGTATGTATTTTATAAATAGTAAAATGTTCGTGCATTTAATGTTAAATTATGGTTTATCTAAAATGTTCATTTTCACTCTAAGCGTGCCACTCAAGTCCTGAGAAGTGAAGCCAGAGCGTATCGCTCGGCCCCAGGTGGTTTTTCCCCAGTGTAGGTCATAAACCCCGCCCTCTCCATTTAATTTAATGGGAGGCGAGACAAATTAAACAATTAAATTACAATTTTTTTCCAATCATGGTTTCTGTCATTTTATGTAGTTTTTATCACGCTGTTGTTCAAGTTCAAGTGTTTAGGTACGCACACCCGCCTTTGACTAATTATATACTCTATGAACCATGTCATTTAAGACATTAATGGTCATTATAACGCATTAAATATAAAACAATATTACTAAAAATATCACTCCTTGAAAGCCCATTGAACCAATAGGATCACTCAGGGTCCTAAAGGAAACTTTACTCGATTCCTCACCACACTGGCAACACTTTTTTACAATGGAAGAGACTGGAGGTGCGTCTTATATAAATATATTTTTACAGTCTATGCTACAAATGAATGGCATTTGTGTCATAACGAGACACCAGTTTTTATCAACATGCCAGTGGGCTTTCTTTTCTTAATATAGATTTGAAGTTCAGAAGGCTGACCTTTGCTCAAAAGCGCAGCGGTGATAAAGATTTATCATGATATTAGTACACCTCTGCTATTCCTAGAACACTATATCATTTGGCACACAGACAAACATTAACTCACATATATCAAGAAGGCTTCCAGGTCCATGTCAGGTCATTCACTCCTGCTGCAAGTTATAACTTCATTTAGTAACTGAGTGACTACTAAGCACCATTAATCATGTGAAGTGAGTAGGGTTGTGTTCACATTTGGCACTCTGGTGCGATTGCCGTCAGTACGGTTCATGTGAGTAAGTGAGAACGCTGCCATCCGAAACCTGGAAAGAAGGCTTCCAAACGAACTCTGGTGCGGTTTGACTGAAATATGAACACGAGACGCGACCCTATAAAGGACACGATGCTTAGGCATACCTGTTTTTTATTGTGTGTCAATTTGATACACTCATTGGAATTCGTTACAGAAGATTATATATTTGGCCCAGCATAAGCTCGTCATGCACTCAAAAAAATGTTTATTTAAACAACTTATTTTGATTCAACACAATTGTATTAAGTTTCTGGTTCAAACGTGATTGCTTCATGTTAAATTGACTTGAAACGATTCATTTTGGACTTAACTTGATGGTTTCAATCAAGGAAACCCAACCAGGACTCAATCAAACAGGACTTTCACTTCCCATTATGCTTTGCAAAGCAGCTGAACTGGGAGAGTAAATGTTAAAATAAAATGTTATTTTAAGCAGTTTTTAGCAAGATGAGAAAATGGAGATACTTTTTAATGTTTACTGCTCTATTATGTTGATATTTAAAAGTTTCTGTTATGTTAATAGTTTTGGGGTTACCATTGTGGTGAAGTGTTGAGCCTGTGGTTAGACTGAGGGTGACTGCATAAATTTAATCTATGTTACAATCAATAAGTTATAATTCTGCTAATGGCAGTGATGAATAATTATTTACTTGATCATTGCTTGACTGCAACAGACGAAACGCCGAGCATGCAAGCAAGTGTTGCACTGGCCATTTTATTAAAAGCACAGAAAACTCACCCAAGTCTGCACAAGGGCACCAATCTGAATAGCAACAGTACTGGCTGGATCAACAAGAGTGAATCATGTTCAGGAAACATTCACAAAATACGTCAAAAGAAATTGGTGCGATTCATTAAATTAGGATGAATTTTACTCATCAGTTCAATTAACTTAGTTTAAGTTCAAATTAATCAGTTCAAATGCGTGGAAATAGGTGTCATAATTGAATTAAGTTAGACCAACAAGTTATTTTTTTGAGTGTGAAAGCTGTTTTTTGCTTTGTATATTTAGATATGATCTTAAAAGTGAGTGTCAATGCTAAGCGAATCAGGACTAAATAATATTTTTTTTTTCCAAAAGAACCGGACTACAAGTATGAACACACTAGGAGTGTAACGGTTCTGGGTAAAAAAGCAAAGAAAAAACCCCAAACCCGTACAGTTCTCCACCCACGGTTCAACTTAAATCTGACAACGCATATATAATATGGTTTGTTAAAAATCACGCATAAAACAGACAGAGTTCGGCTAACATATCCTTCTGTTGATGGATACGCATTCCGACAGTGGCGGTCAAAACAGTCACGCTTTGTAAACTTTGTTTATTGCGAGTGCGGTATGCTCAAATACGAGCAGACATTTACGCCGTCATCGCCCGAGCGCAGGAGAGACCTGAACAGCTCACGTTACTATCTGCATTTAAACTAAACTCAAGCCTTGCTAATTTAAACATTCAAGAGCCAGTAGACACGCGTGAGAACTAATGCGCGCAAATATTGAGTTCTCTTTCAAGTCTTGCGCTTGAACAGACAAACTCACACTATACTATTAGGTGTACTGGATCTGTGCATTATGCCTTAAGTTAGTTCACCCAAAAATGAAAATTCTGTCATTAATTACTCACGTTAATGTCACAAACCTGTAAGACCTTCATTGATCTTCTGAACACAAATTAAGATATTTTTGATCAAATCCGAGAGGTATATGACTCATCCATAGACAGCAATATAATCAGCTCTTTCAAGGTCAACGTGACTGCAGTGGTTCAACCTAAATATTATGAATCAACGAGAAACAGAGCGTCGATTAATACTGAGCCAGCGTATGAACACTGAAGGTCTGCAACGATAATAGCATACACAGTAAAAACCCCAGAGTTAAATCAGCTCTGCTCAGATAACATTTGGTCCCTCTCTAAAAAGTGTTAAAGTAACACTCTTCAGAGATTGAATGTCTTTTATCGTTTATCAGTTGCTGTTCTTGTGTTTATCTTTTCTTCAGTGATTCTGCTTGTTAACAGCAGGTGTTCATCATTAATGTTCAATCGTCGCTTAATTAATTGCTTAATTATCTCATTAACTTTAACTCTGCTTCAGTGTAGCAGTATAATGTTGTTTTTGCACACAAAAAGTATTCTCATCGTTTCATAAAATTAAGGCTGAACCGCTGTAGTAACGTTAACTATTTTATGGATGTCTTTAATACCTCAAAAGGTGTAATGTCGTTGCTGCCAATGTGTGGATCAGATACCATTGAATTTCATCAATAATATCTTAATTTGTGTTCTGAAGACAAACGAAAGTCTTCCATGTGTTAAGACCCCAAGATATTCTGTCTGTTTTCATCTGTCTGTCTATTCTCTCTCTCCATGTGTGTAGATGTGTTTTTGTTACAGGTGGGTGTGGCCTTCATTTGAACCTCCTGATTGGTCCAGTCGAAAACCTGACACGTATTTAAGGAACGCCCCAAACACTCATTCTTTGCCATGTGCCTCGTTGACTTTGTGCTTCCGCCATTGTTCTTCGCAAATTTGGATTACTATTGTTCGTTTCGTCATCGTTTGTTTGAGAGTGTCGTATCAGAGAGATTGTGAGTGTTTAGTAAGATTGTGATTGTTTGTTTATTGTTAATTCTAATTTCCTGGTTTACTTGATCCTTGCCTGTTATACGACTACGACTTGAATGCGGAATTTGATATTGTTTGCCCAAAACTGTAAATATCGCTGTACAAAACTCTTGTAAATATTTTTAACTTTAAGGGAGGTAGCGGGTGTGACGCCAATTTATTTGATATTATTTTCACTATGTTTATGGTTAAGGGAGGTAGGTAAGTTAAGCTGTATTTTTGTTTTCTTTATTTTCCTTTGAGGTAATTTAGTTTCTAAAAAAAAATAGTTTTGTTTGTTGTTTTGGCCTTGTCTGCCCCTGACGTTAACCCCTTATTGTTGTTGTAAATAAAAATCTTATTATTGGAAATCTCTCTGGTATTGAGACTCGCTTTCTTTCTGTTACGGCTGAACCCCTAGCAGTCGTAACGCATGTTTGGGACAACATGAGGCTGAGTAATTAATGGCAGAATTTCATTTCTGGGTGAACTAACCCTTTAAAGTGACAGTAGCCTAATATTCCTGCTGTCGGTGTTTTTAATGTTAATCAAACAGCAAAAGACATGGACATCACTCACTGCTCTTGATTGAATCGCTTCTGTAACTTTAATAAGGATTAATCTTTAATTTAATTTATTTGACTATCGTCAAATGTGATTGATAATTGCATAGAGTTTGTATTGGTGGTAAGATTCGGTTCTGGGCAAGAGATCCCTGCACATTCATGTAGCCTAGCATGGATAAGAGCAGCGATGACCCCCATAGGATAAACAGAACAGAAAAAATCATTAATGTTAATAATTTAACATGTGCACATTTTTCAAGAATTAGTCCAATTGAAGAAGGCCAAATCCTGACTGACGAGAGGAGGAGCTGGGGATGGAGGAGGGTAATTAGCTCCTGAGAAATGCGATAGCTACTGATAATACTGAAGAGCTTATCTAATGATGCTGTGAAAGGCATTGTATTCCTATAGGAAGACGTGAGTCACCTGGATCAGCTGATGCGAGCTTGACTGACGTGACCTGCTAGAACTAACGCTTTGCTTGATATGTGATTACTTTATTCAATTTCTGTGCTTGAAAACGAATGTTGGATCTACCCGAAAAGCACTGTTGATTGTATTTGCATCTTCACTCTATTGTATTTATTTGTTGCTTGTAGTTAAGATTATTTGTTTTATTTGACAGCAGTTCACATAGATAGCACATACCGAACCGTATCAAAACCGTGACTCTACAACTAAAACCGTGGGTAATTCGAACCGTTACACACATTACAATTCACATTAATAAATCTTGAAGGACTGCAAAATTGTTAGGGCACTGCACTAGTAATGCTAATGTCATTTCAATACTTGAAAAAAATGTATATTTTCATGCACTGTAAGTCGCTTTAGTTAGAAACATCTGCCAAAATGCATAAATCTTTAAGGTTTTTGTCTCTGCTCATATTTACAAATGGACAGGTTCTCAAGAGTATTACCTTAATGCTCTAAAAGTACATAAAAATTCTAATAAGTATACTATGTACTAATTTACCTGATGAAATAAGTGGGTTTGACGGTAATTTCATCCTGCTAAAATTAGATTAGCTTAAGACATGACATTCATAATGCATGTAAAGGGTTTCATAATGCATGTAATTGCATGGTGGATCTGTAAGCTTTGGATAAAAAGCATCTGCTAAATGACTAAATGTTTGCAGTGGTTACTCGGATTTGAGACGGGCAGAATCCAGTGCATCATTCACAATGTTCCTGTGGTATGTCTATCAAAGTACATTAGTATTAAGTAAGTGAGAGGAAAAGATTTAAATAAACACATATCAAAGTTTGAGGTTTCACAATGATTATTTATGATGAACTTAACAATACAGCACTTAAAACAAACACACATTCTCTCTCTCACACACACACACCTATGGACACGCAGATAAGCTCTAGCTGCGGTGCACGATGCTGTCGATGCTCTCCTGAAGCTCTGCCATCTTCTTCAGCACCAGATTCACCTTCTGCTCATCAAACTCCAAACACACAAACTCGGAGCTCTGAAGTAGAGAGAGAGAGAGAGAGAGAGAGGAACAGAAACGGTTTACATTCAGTATGACCCAAAATCATTTTAAACGAGACATCTGGACTGAGTGTCAGGTGTGTGATCTCAGTATTGCTGCTGACACGACCTGCATCAACACAGCGGTGTAAGATTCACTGCACGGAAAACACAAAGTAGTTTCCGCTCAGAGAGAATCAACATCAGTCCTCAGAAGTCTGAGTATGTTATTTAGAACCAATAATTAGAATGTTCTTGAACAGTCATTTGAATGAGAATTTCCTGGAATTCTTGATTCTGATTGGTTAGTCAGCATTCTGTCAACAAGAATGTTTGCACAATGATGCTAAACTGTACAACATTGTCTGTACAACTGTTTTGCTACAGAGTTTCCCGGAATTTCACTTCTGCACCAATATTTTAAGGCCATCGCTGCACCCGAAATCACGTATTAAGTAGGAACTATATTTTGAATTTGAGTTTACTAACATTTGATCTATAAAGTATGAATATGGGTAGTATGAATGAAATTCGGACGTACTACAGCCGTCATATTGTTACGGTCACGTGACCTACCAACGTCAGTTGCGTCACTTCACTGCCATTCATACTGTAAATCAAAGACAATGTATTCAGACATACACAGTAAAAACCCCAGAGTTAAATCAACTCTGCTCAGATAACATTTGGTCCCTCTCTAAATAGTGTTAAAGTAACACTGAAGCAGAGTTAAAGTTAATGAGATAATTAAGCAATTAATGAAGTGATGATTGAACATTATTGATGAACACCTGCTGTTAACAAGCAGAATCACTGAAGAAAAGAGAAACACAAGAACTACAACTGACTTCAGCCGCAGTCTTAGATGAAATCAACTGAAGATAAAAGACATTCAATCTCTGAAGATCTTGCTTGTTAACAGCAGGCGTTCATCATTAATGTTCAATCATCACTTAATTAATTGCTTAATTATCTCAATAACTTTAACTCCGCTTCAGTGTTACTTTAACACTATTTAGAGAGGGACCAAATGTTATCTAAGCAGAGTTGATTTAACTCTGGTTTTTACTGTATAGTATTTTTGGCACACTGTTCTTTGCATACTATAGTAGGGAAGTATTCAGTTTCAGACGCAATGCATTTATTGGGTAAACAGTGTAATTAAAGTACATTAGGCCTACAATTTTCTCATGGTTTATTCTGTAATATTCTTATACTACATTATCCGGTTACACTTAATTTTAAGGTGTCAGTATTACAGTGTAATAACACATTTAATTACTGAGTAATAATAATTAACTGTTTGTACTTACTACAGGGTTAGGATGAGGGTTTGGTTCAGTGTTAATTGCATGTAATTATGATTAATTTCTAGTTATTACTACAGTAACTACATGTAACATGTGTAACAATGACAAATAACGTGTTACCCATTATCCTTGAATTACAGGGCAGCAAAAGAATAGTGTTAAAGTTTTCTGGGTTTTTTTGGAAAAATGATCCTGAAGGGACCGACAAGAAAAATGGGACTGATGAAGAATGGGAATGACATCAGATGACATCAGCAGCTGAAGGAGGTCATTATGACATCATCAGACACCGAAGCGACGCCGGTGTTTGATTCACACAGAACCAGAGCATAAAACCTAAACTAACCTTCACCTTAAACACTGTGTGTGTCTCTCCCTCAGAAAAGGCAAATTTACCCAATATCTAAATACGCTACTGCTCAAAAGTTTGGGGTCGGTATGATTTTATTGTTTCGAAAGAAATCTGGATTAAAAGGTATCGCGATACCCTGTATAAATGTGAAATGTTATTAGAATTTAAAATAACTGCTTTATATTTGAATATATGTTAAAATATAATTTATTTCTGTGATCAAAGCTGAATTTTCAGCATCATTACTCCAGTCTTCAGTGTCACATGATCCTTCAGAAATCATTCTGATATGATGATTTGATGCTCAAGAAGCATTTCTGATTATTATCAATGTTGATAACAGTTGTGCTGCTTCATATTTTTGAGGAAACTAAAATGTTGAATAGAAAGTTCAAAGAACATCCTTTATTTGAAATATATAACAGTATAAATGTCTTTACTGTTACTTTTGATCAATTTAATGCATTCTTGCTGAATAAAATCTTACTGACTACTTCAAAAATTCTGAATGGTATTATGAGTATGTACACATGAACAGTTATAATAATTACAAAATATTTCATTAATTATACATGTTTGTTCTTAATATATTACAGACTAATGTAATTGTATGTAACTGGCATTATTAAAAATGTATTAGTACACATAATACATGAGTAATAATATTAGGAAAAACATGAACCTAGATTAATTCATGCAATAAAATCTATGTTCATTATCAGGTTATGATACCTAATGCAGCCAATAACATAAAAAAGGAACCTTTGTGAAAAAATTGTGAAGTGCAACTAAGTACCAAATACTGGTGATTGGTTAAAAAATACTGCATCTTTGCACTAAGAGATTAAGGGAATAAAAGCAGCAGCAAAATGAGTTAAAAAAAAAAAAAAATCACTGGGCTGAATCTGACCAGGTAAAAATATGAGAAGGACCTGAACATACAAAAACCCTTTTGTATGGTCACAACGGCCATATCACATAACCGGTAACCACAGCGACATTGATTAAAGTAAATATAATAACATCGGGAAGCACAAATGACAAAACAATATTTAATAAACTAGTCCAATTATGGTTCAAATTCATTTGTTAAATCTAATCAATGGACAGCAGCTGACAGGCACAAACTGATGGGAGCTTCGCAGCAAAACAGGAACATGATCTGAAATCTCACACTGTGTGAAGAGACAGACAACAAGGCAACAGGTCCTTCCTGAAAAATAAAGGGTCATTTCATTTCACTCTTATTTATAACGGAACTATATGTAACAATCTTTGCTCTCTAAAGCAGGACTGGCAATAGTGTTCTGTGGATGTGTGATCCATACATGGATGTGTGGATCTCGTTCTTCCTTGCTGTCCAAACACAAACACAGCACTAAAATATATCTGAAGTGATTTGTGGTTTTATCATGCGATTTAGCATCGCTGTGGCCGTGATGAGGGACCTTTCTGCTCTTCTGTGGCTCTGAGGAGAACTGAATACCCAACTGTCTCCTATTCTCTGAGCATGAATCATACGGCGTGTAATGCATCTTTCTGCACACAGCACCAGTGATAAGAACAATTAAGAGCACTCAGACAAACAAACGGGCTGAAAGCCACTTAGAGTGAAGAGGAGGCTCCTCTTACAGCGCTTTACAAAAAATATGTTTCGTGGCAACGGTATAAAATGTATATCTTTAGAGATTTTGCTATATTGTATATACACAGTATTTAAATATATGCACGTAGCACAGCTACGTTATGAAGGTATAAAGTTTATATAAGTTATGAAGTCAGAACTGCGATAAAGTCAGAATTGCGTGTTAAGAGACAGAATTGTGAGTTATATAGTCAGAATTGCGAGATATAAAGTCAGAATCGCGTAATAAAGTCAGAATCGCATGTTATAAAGTCAGAATCGCGTCATAAAGTCAGAATCGCATGTTATAAAGTCAGAATCGCATGTTATAAAGTCAGAATCGCATGTTATAAAGTCAGAATCGCATGATAAAGTCAGGATTGTGAGTTATAAAGTCAGAATTGCGAGATATAGAGTCAGAATCGCATGATAAAGTCAGGATTGCGAGATATAAAGTCAGGATTGCGAGTTACAAAGTCAGAATCGCGTGATAAAGTCAGGATTGCGAGTTACAAAGTCAGAATCGCGTGATAAAGTCAGGATTGCGAATTATAAAATCAGGATTGCGAGATATAAAGTCAGAATCGCGTGATAAAGTCAGGATTGCGAATTATAAAGTCAGGATTGCGAGTTATAAAGTCAGGATTGCGAGTTATAAAGTCAGGATTGCGAGTTATAAAGTCAGAATCGCATGTTATAAAGTCAGAATCGCATGTTATAAAGTCAGAATCGCGTGATAAAGTCAGGATTGCGAATTATAAAGTCAGGATTGCGAGATATAAAGTCAGAATCGTGTGATAAAGTCAGGATTGTGAATTATAAAGTCAGGATTGCGAGTTATAAAGTCAGGATTGCGAGTTATAAAGTCAGGATTGCGAGTTATAAAGTCAGGATTGCGAGTTATAAAGTCAGGATTGCGAGTTATAAAGTCAGGATTGCGAGTTATAAAGTCAGGATTGCGAGTTATAAAGTCAGGATTGCGAATTATAAAGTCAGGATTGCGAGTTATAAAGTCAGGATTGCGAATTATAAAGTCAGGATTGCGAATTATAAAGTCAGGATTGCGAGTTATAAAGTCAGGATTGCGAGTTATAAAGTCAGGATTGCGAGTTATAAAGTCAGGATTGCGAGTTATAAAGTCAGGATTGCGAGTTATAAAGTCAGGATTGCGAGTTATAAAGTCAGGATTGCGAGTTATAAAGTCAGAATTGCGAGTTATAAAGTCAGAATTGCGAGTTATAAAGTCAGAATTGCGAGATATAAAGTCAGGATTGAGAGTTATAAAGTCAGGATTGCGAGATATAAAGTCAGAATCGCAAGTTATAAAGTCAGGATTGCGAGATATAAAGTCAGAATCGCGTGATAAAGTCAGGATTACGAATTATAAAGTCAGGATTGCGAGTTATAAAGTCAGGATTGCGAGTTATAAAGTCAGGATTGCGAGTTATAAAGTCAGGATTGCGAGTTATAAAGTCAGGATTGCGAGTTATAAAGTCAGGATTGCGAGTTATAAAGTCAGGATTGCGAATTATAAAGTCAGGATTGCGAGTTATAAAGTCAGGATTGCGAATTATAAAGTCAGGATTGTGAATTATAAAGTCAGGATTGCGAGTTATAAAGTCAGGATTGCGAGTTATAAAGTCAGGATTGCGAGTTATAAAGTCAGGATTGCGAGTTATAAAGTCAGAATTGCGAGTTATAAAGTCAGAATTGCGAGTTATAAAGTCAGAATTGCGAGATATAAAGTCAGGATTGAGAGTTATAAAGTCAGGATTGCGAGATATAAAGTCAGAATCGCAAGTTATAAAGTCAGGATTGCGAGATATAAAGTCAGAATCGCGTGATAAAGTCAGGATTACGAATTATAAAGTCAGGATTGCGAGTTATAAAGTCAGGATTGCGAGTTATAAAGTCAGGATTGCGAGTTATAAAGTCAGGATTGCGAGTTATAAAGTCAGGATTGCGAGTTATAAAGTCAGGATTGCGAGTTATAAAGTCAGGATTGCGAGTTATAAAGTCAGGATTGCGAATTATAAAGTCAGGATTGCGAGTTATAAAGTCAGGATTGCGAATTATAAAGTCAGGATTGTGAATTATAAAGTCAGGATTGCGAGTTATAAAGTCAGGATTGCGAGTTATAAAGTCAGGATTGCGAGTTATAAAGTCAGGATTGCGAGTTATAAAGTCAGAATTGCGAGTTATAAAGTCAGAAATAAAATAACAAAACAACAAAAATAGTTCTGTCACGACATATTTGTTGTTATTGTGAAATAAATTTGCTCATATCATGAAATAAGATTTTGGTCATAACGCCCACCCTAAAATAAATAAATAAATACAGAGAACAAAAAATCAAAAACAGAAAAGGAGGCTGTTATTTTCGTCTTGCCCAGCTGAGGTTAAATCCAACAGATATTACGAATAAACATCTCAAATTTGCAAATGAAAAAACCACAAATGAACTTCAAAAGGAAAGAGCTGACGGTGAACGGAAAGACTTAATGGCAGAGTAATGACGGCTAATGTCTCTAATGGCTCTCTGTTTCCTGTAACTCAGACCGCTTGATATCAAAGGAAATAAAGACTTCGATTAAAGCTCCTCATGCAGTTCAGGAACATACTGAGGAGTCTGAACATTAAAAAAGAGCTGCACAACACTTTGTTAATCAGTGTGTTTCTGTAAAAAACAAAGAGTTTATGATATGATGTCATGTAAATGAATATATAAACATAATAATATAATATAAATGTAACAAAATATATTTCTTTTATTACATAATTAATAATTAAACCCCAGGGTGGTAAAAAAGAGAGTGTTTTTCCACTTACACTGCAGTACTATCTTTTCATAATTATTAATTCATGCTTCCCGTAGATATTCAATGTAGTTTCAGGAAAACATTGAGAACAGAACTTGTTCACCGTTACATCTGTCAATCAACAAGAATTTAACTGTGCCACGGTCTAATTTTAATATAAATATGCAAAACACAATTTTGTTTCTGGTAAGAAATTTTCTTGGCAGCAACTTTTCTCATTTCACCTCCAATTTTCATTTTCTAGTACTTATACAACACTTGTCTGGCAGGTAGAGTAGCTAATGCACATGCAAGAACATGCAATGCTGTCGATACTAATAATTTGTGATGATCTTTGCTCATTCACTAATGCAAAATCGCTTCATGACAGTTCAACGCTATTTGTTTACATCTCTTAATTTAAAATCACAAATATATTTTAGCTCAGGCGGTCTCAACTTTAACTGAGGCCGACAGAGGTTATAAACTGCACACCTACGTTTCTTCTCACACATATTTCAACAAACATCCAACATGTCACTACCTACCAATTTGAAACCGCAGAAGTGTGGTGTGCCTTCATTTTTTCGGGACATGTCTACACATATTCATAGGTGTGTGTGATTATACCAGCAAAAATGATCATCATCAAAACTCTCAGGCACACACACTGCCCAGATTTTAGCATGCAAAAGTCAGCTGAGCAGTGAAAATCTCTTTTGTGCTTTGTTTTTTTTTTAACGCCAGGCCAGTTTACGTGCCTGGTTTATTAAGATTTATTAACTTTTGGTTACTAAAAACTCTAAAACTACACTTTTGTGCTTTTAAAACACTTTTGTTTGGAGATCCACCCAACTTCCATCACCTGAACCCTCATTTCTCCAGTTCAGCTCTCACCTCTCCGGTGCGGCCGAGCTCTAACTCCACCAGCGCCACAGGGCTGTTGGACACCTGCCCCCTGCTGGCGGATGTGTGCAGGTCCACCCTCCACTTCAGGCCCCTGAGGCCGGGCTCCCAGCGACTCTGAGCCAACAGACTCTCTCGAACCCGCGTCCGGTGGGCCTTCCAGAAGCGCGCCAGAGCGGCCGCCTGCTCCGGAGTCACGCCGCCTCCACCCTGCTTACGCGTCTGCGCCGTGAGGAAAGCTTCGAGCTGCGTCTGATCCATGTCCGCTGATGCGATGGACTGAAGGAAGGACAGAAAAATCAGGTTATGGGTGTTGTATGGGATAAATGCCGATATTTGGCCTTTTAAAGATCAGCACTGGCTGATAAGAGTCAGATAAAGACTTTTATTTTGACAGCACTGAGAAGTGGAGCTCTCATTCGTGGATGATTGTTTGCAAACACAATTTCTCCCTTCACAAATGCTTAATTTGTAATAATACATTATACACTAAAATAAATGGGCTCAAGGAAAATATTTTGTTACTTTCACAACTTTTGAATAGTAATGGTCATTTACTTCTGAATTTTTAAGGAAATTTTTCATTTTACACACCTGTCAATGAGTATATGATGGTAATTATTCCCTCAGAACTTATAAATTTGCTAAGAAATAATATATATTATAATACATATACATAATGTAATATATATACATAAATAATATAGCAGAACTTTAGATCTTAGTCTTAAACTGGAAGGTTAAATTTAAAAGACAAAATTTAATAATAATTATCTCAGAACAATGTGTCAAACCTCCTCTGTTCCTTTAGCTATTGGATTTTGTAGATCACAATTTCAAGACGTCAATTGGAAAGATGTCCTTAAAAATCTCCAGATTTTGTATCAGCAATTAAATTCGGGAGGTGTCATGTAAGATTGCTCATCGGATTTATCCTGTAAAACAGGTAATTGCAAAGTTTTCTAAAGATATTGACCTGAAATGTGTTTTCTGTAAAGAGGGAACTGAGAGTATAGTCCATTTATTTTATGATTTTATTTATAGAAAATTATTTTGGTGTGATCTGGCTTTTTTTTTGGTGAAAAATAGTACTAACATTTAAATCAAAGTAAAATATGTTTTATTTATTTATTTATTTTTGCATTTTATCTGATAAATTGTTGTCCTGCTTGTTTTATATTACATTGTGGCTGATACTGTAAATTGTTGTTGAGTTTTTTACACTGGTTACATATAGGAAAATGAATGAATGTATTAATGAATGAATGAATTCGGTCCACAAAATTAGAATGGTAGACAAAAGAAAGGTAATGATGCATGAAAAGTATTATAGAGTTTGCCTTTCTATTATTAGTAAAACTAATATCTTTGACAATTTCCAACTATTTCTTAAATCGAAAAACAATAAAATAGGTATTACAGCATCAAAAAGTTTCTATCTAAAGAACAAATCTGTTTATTTTACAGATTTATGGAATTACTTCTGCATATATTGATATATTTTCCCATTATTTTAATGTACATGCAAAATAAATATACAATTTATGTCAACAATTTTTATGCATGAGTTATCTTTCAATTAAATAATGTGATATCACATTATATGGACTTTATATCGACTATAAGATATCAAACGACCACTAAACTGTAGTACACACTAAATACTACCTACTATTAAGAAGAAGTAAAACAGAACGAATTACGCATTGGCGCTGCAAGAGATCTGCTGCCCTCTAGCGGTACACAAATAACAGTACAGCCCAAAACCTGCACTTAGTTTTAAACAAGAAAATATCTCTATGAAATGTTTGGGTTTGTATTCAACTGCAGAAAGAGCAACAAGCGTCCTGCTGTCATGTAAACCGTTATAGAGAGGAAGAGGAGAGCGGACCTTCAGAAGAGACCTCATCTTGTCGTGTAGCGCGCGGAACTCGTCCTGCGTCATCTCGGCGTAGAGCTCATTCTTCAAAAACTCTTCTGTGATTTCTGTATTGCCGTAATAAAGTCTCTGAGTTATTCCGTTTAACAAAGCGCTCACACATCTCTGGCTGTCCGCGTCAGCCATACTGGATGTTGACAGTGGGTCATGTGATCCGCGTCACGCGCAGCGCGACTGCGGGTTTATTTCCGGTATTTAATGTAAACACATGTTGTTTTGACATTTGTGTATCATTTTCTAAATTATTTTTTATTATTCGAGGACTATAATAAAAATAATCCCTTGACAAACCTTTGAATTTTACCACGTAGCAAAATTGTCAGTTTTTCCAACACAAGGATAATACTGAAACAAGTTATAAAACTGCAGTATTTCTATATTTGAACAGGAAATGTTACTGTGTTACATGTGTTTCTGCTCAGAACTTTCAAAATCCGAAAAGAGGCGCATGCAATCAAACTGTCCCATCTCTCACTAGTATTACTTGTGGGATGAATCAACAGCACAAGTGCAAAAAGAAAGTATTAAACTTTTTAATATTTTTAAAGGATAAAATGCAAGGAAAAGAGGCAGTTTCATTAAAGGTTTAGATACAAATCTAACTGCCATATTAAGAAATAAAATAAAGTGTTTTAATGCACAAACATTCAGAGAGTTTAAAGACATTTTTACTTTAGATATTTAAACTCACACAGGTCACACCACCATCGTCACTCTTATGACCCTAATTAAATAAATGATAGCGGATATTCCTCTAAAAACACTCAGCAAAATACTTTGAGGGAACAACAGAGCGGCACTCATTCACCAACAACATCTCCAAGCTGTAACACACAGAAGACAGTCACATTCAGGCCTGATTTGAGTTCTTAAGCCTATTATGTCTGACATTTAATTATGAATTACTCTGTTTGTCATATATATATATATATATATATATATATATATATATATATATATATATATATATATATATATATAAAATTCAAACATCAGTTCAAACATCTTATTATTTCAACATGTCTCAATGTATGAATAAAATAATGTCTATGATCGTAATTCATTGACAACACAAACACACAGCTTACCCTATAAGCAAAAGAACCTCAAATGCATTAATATATTACTATATAATTATTTTAATTTGTGTATCATTAAATTTAGCATGTATTGACATGATTAGTTAAATTCTAAAGTCATAAAAATTATTTTTAACTTACATCTTCTTCATGTCAGAGGGGTTGACTTTAGGTCTAGGTGGCCTGTTACAAAAAAAGACACAGAGTCATGAATGTTATATTTAGTGTAAATGCATTTCATTACAGATTCAATTTAATGTTCTAACCCTTTATTAAGGTGTTAGCGCATTTGTGCCTTAATATACATGTATATGTTAATGTACACATTCATGTGTTAATATAAGAACTATCATAAAGCCAATAGTTTTCTCTTCTTTTGATTTAAAATGTAAGAACATTTTGTAGCTAAAATAACAATGCAAGCATGTTTGTGAGTTTTGTAAATGAGAGTTTGTTTTATCTTGTGAGTACTTACATACTGTTCATCAGGGTCTTCAGGCAGGCGATGTCATTTGTGATGTCATCATCCATTAAAGCTTTGGTAGAAAAAAAGTTTATATTGAATTGTATCTTTATTTGGTTCATATTTCTAAAAATTTACAGAATTCAGGTATAGCTTGCTTGTGATAAAAAAAAATAAAAAAAACATTTGATATGGTATTTTTTCCTTCATACTTACCAGAGCATTTCATGTTGCAAATATTGAGTGATGGCACCATGCCGGAATCACAGGCCCACTGATCACTGAGCTGGAACACTCCATACAGGCGCCAGACAGGGGGCTTCTTTGGCTCGTTCCAAAAGATGGGACCATGGGGTTTGGGAAAAAAAGGAATGTGACGGCGGCCTCTTTGAGGATTTGAAGAACTCCTTGGAGTGGGCCTTGAAGGGGAGATTGTGACAGGCTTCTTGGAATTTGTGGTTGGACTCGTGTTGGTGCTTGAGATTGAGCCTGTGGTGGGGTTTGTGGTAGGGGTTGTAGTGGAGCCTGTAGTGGGGCTTGAGTTTGAGCCTGTGGTGGAGCCTGTAGTGGAGCCTGTGGTGGGGATTGAAGTTGAGCCTGTGGTGGAGCCTGTGGTTGGGATTGAAGTTGAGCCTGTGGTGGAGCTTGAGGTTGAGTCTGTAGTGGAGCCCGTGGTGGGGATTGAGTTTGAGCCTGTGGTGGAGCTTGAGGTTGAGCCTGTGGTGGAGCTTGAGATAGAGCCTGTGGTGGAGCTTGAGATAGAGCCTGTGGTGGAGCTTGAGGTTGAGTCTGAAGTGGAGCTTGAGGTTGAGCCTGTGGTGGAGCCTGTAGTGAAGCCTGTGGTGGGGCTTGAGGTTGAGCCTATGGTTAAACCTGTAGTGGAGCCTGTGGTGGGGCTTGAGGTTGAGCCTATGGTTAAACCTGTAGTGGAGCCTGTGGTGGGGCTTGAGGTTGAGCCTATGGTTAAACCTGTAGTGGAGCCTGTGGTGGGGCTTGAGGTTGAGCCTATGGTTAAACCTGTAGTGGAGCCTGTGGTGGGGCTTGAGGTTGAGCCTGTGGTGGAGCCTGTAGTGGAGCCTGTGGTGGGGCTTGAGGTTGAGCCTATGGTTAAACCTGTAGTGGAGCCTGTGGTGGGGCTTGAGGTTGAGCCTATGGTTAAACCTGTAGTGGAGCCTGTGGTGGGGCTTGAGGTTGAGCCTGTGGTGGAGCCTGTAGTGGAGCCTGTGGTGGGGATTGAGGTTGAGCCTATGGTGGAGCTTGAGGTTGAGCCTGTGGTTGAGCCTGTAGTGGAGCCTGTGGTGAAGCCTGTAGTGGAGCCTGTGGTGGGGCTTGAGGTTGAGCCTGTGGTTGAGCCTGTAGTGGAGCCTGTGGTGAAGCCTGTAGTGGAGCCTGTGGTGGGGCTTGAGGTTGAGTCTGTGGTGGAGCTTGAGGTTGAGCCTATGGTTGAGCCTGTAGTGAAGCCTGTGGTGGGGATTGAGGTTGAGCCTGTTGTGAGGCTTGAGGTTGTGCCTGTGGTGGAGCCTGTAGTGGAGCCAGTGGTGCCTGTGGTGGGGATTGAGGTTGAGCCTGTGGTGGAGTTTGAGGTTGAGCCTGTGGTGGAGCCTGTAGTGAAGCCTGTGGTGGGGCTTGAGGTTGAACCTATGGTTAAACCTGTAGTGGAGCCTGTGGTGGGGCTTGAGGTTGAGCCTGTGGTGGAGCTTGAGGTTGAGTCTGTGGTGGAGCTTGAGGTTGAGCCTGTGGTGGAGCCTGTAGTGAAGCCTGTGGTGGGACTTGAGGTTGAGCCTGTGGTGGAGCTTGAAGTTGAGCCTGTGGTAGAGCCTGTAGTTGAGCCTGTGGTGCGGCTTAAGATTGAGTCTGTGGGGGACCTTGAGGTTGAGCCTGTGGTGGAACTTGAGGTTGAGCCTGTAGTGGAGTTTGAGGTAGAGCTTGAGGTTGAGCCTGTGGTGGAGCTTGAGATTGAGCCTGTGGTGAGGCTTGTGGTGGAGCCAGTGGTGGGTCTTGTGGTGGAGCTTGAGGTGGAGCCTGTGGTGGTGCTTGAGGTGGACCCTGTGGTAGGGCTTGTAGTAGGTCTTGAAGTGGAGCCTGTGGTGGGTATTGAGGTGGAGCCTGTAGTTGGGCTTGTGGTGGAGCCTGTGGTGGGTCTTGAGGTGGAGCCTGTGGTGGGACTTGTGGTGGAGCCCATGGTCGGTCTTGAGGTGGAACCTGTAGTGGGGCTTGTGGTGGAGCCAGTGATGGGATTTATTGTAGGTTTTGAGCTGCTTAAAGTGGAGCTGAAGGTGGGCCTTGAGGTGGTGCTTGAAGTGAAGCTTGATGTAGGTTTTAAAGTAGAGGTGGACAACTGAGATGGGGTATCATCGGCATTGTCCTCAGTGACAGTATTAATAAAGTTGGTGTTGAAGGATGAGGCACTGGCCTTGCAGACAACTGCCTCAGGAAAAAAGAAACATATGGAAGAAGGTAATAAACCTCTTAGAAGACATCATGTGACATGGTAGTATGGCACCTTAAGACTGAGCAAGAAAAAAAATTGAATTTGAAAGAAAAGTAACTCTACTACGTACGTCTAACAACAAGATCTTTCGCGCCCAATTTTTCTCCCATGACCTTAATCTCCTGAAGTCGAGAAGCCTCCAGCTTGGCCTTTAGCTCACATTTACTTAGAATCCGTCCCTCACTCGTACAGGAGAGCATTAGAATCAGAGCCAATGCCGCCAACATATTCACTGGGTTTATGCTCTTCATCTCTCTCGGCTTTGATATCTGGAGATTAAACACTGGAAAGTGAAATCAGAGATGAATGTAAACATTTTCTTAGTATTTTCGTTTTTTTTTTTTGCTTAAGTACGTCTATAAGTCAGTATGTATTTTGCAATATTCAATTATATTTACTGCACATTCACCGTATTAATTTGTGATTGTATGGCAAGGTGTTGATGCTTTTTCTTGTAAATGAAATACCTGATTTTAGTTCTAAACCATATGATCAAATAGATAAAAAGGTCTAATTTTTTCAACACAAATATTACAATAACAATAAAACAATTTGAGCAAAAACATGCAATCATACAAGGGCAAAAACTGTATTAAAATGAGTCTTACCAGATATTTTGTTGTTGGAGATACAGATGAATGAGATTCTTAAATGTTTCTCAGTCTTCACTGTCTGTGACCGATCAGATTTATATATGATAGAGTGGCCTCCACCTCTGCTGCACCTGTGCTTTTTGGTTCTTCCCATTATTAACGTTTTTTTTTTTTTTTTTTTTACAAATTTCTTTCAAAATGTTCCAGAGAAGAATAGGCTGAGTTTTGGTTCCTCCCAAGTTTTCTTCTTCATCCACCCAAATCAACCGTCTTAGGCAATTTCTAGGTACTATATTCTGTTAAACTGCTTTGGAACAATGGGAACAGCTCAGGCAGGTTTTGTTGCTTGAGTCTTTGAATTCTGCTTGACTTTAGATCATGATGTTTGGTTGAGCAAAACACAAACACATACATTGTAATAATCCCAATTAAAACAAACAGGTAATTGATCTAGCTGGACATCCAAACTGCACTGCACATATAATAGAAGACAAGAATAATCAAGAGGAGATCAACTGTCAGCTTTTAAATCTTTTGTTTTATATCTGTATCTGTTGTCAGGGTGCACCTCACAATTAATGCCAAGCCTTAAACAACACATGCACAGTGTTTTTGCTCAAGGCACCGTCATTTGAATAGCTCTTCCTAGAAATGAACTATGTTTTTGACAAATTTATTTGACAGATTTATAACATTTCTATCATCTGTAGACGATTGTAGACATCTTAAATTGGCTGTAAACTTTTTAGACAAAAAAAGAAAGAAATATTGTAGGCCAATATTGTATATGGAAACTGGTTTTGTACATTGACAATGTATTATATAGATATTCCTATAAAACAACATTTAAAAAAAGATGCTTCTTAACACTATAGTGACAAAACAAACAGTACAATTATTAATGGTGAATAGAAAAAGGTATGGTAGACCGGTAGTCACGGTATCATAAAATTTGTTTGGAGATGATCAGGGCTGGACTAGATTTCGCAACCTAAAGAAGTCATGATCATTAAAAAACAATTGTTCCACTCAGCAAGATAGTGAGCCAAACCTGATGTGTAGGAATAACAATTTAAATTTTTTGGAAAAAAATGGGTAATATTTATTATTATTTTTTAAAACTTTAAAATAAGAATTTTAGATATGTAAAATAATGAACATAAAAGATCATGACAATATTTACAATAAAAAGAAAAATAGCACAAGATCGAGATGTTTCACCAAGCACTACTGATAATTTTTCAAGATCTGGCCAAGTAAAAGACATATAAAATTCTGCCAAATGTACAATGAAATAAGCGATGGGTACATCTGAAGATAAAGGTATAAATCCATAAAATATGGACATACAAGTAAGCTATTTTGATGTCAGCAAACAAGAAGGGATTTTTGTCAGAGGAAGCTCAAATATGCCCTAAATGAGATATTCATCCCCCTTTGATGGAAATAGGTTAATAAAAAGTCAAGAATATTTGAATATTGACATTTATGAAAGATGAGTGAGCTGAATTCAGGACAATTGGAAGCAGAATTCTAAAGTAGGCTATTCCTTACATATTTTCCTAACCAGCAGGAATAGATACGTTTGGAAGAACAAGAGGTAGCCTAACATCACACCAGATTTTATCATCCAAGAATAGCCAGACTACTTCAAGATGTTGGAGAGAATTTGGTGAGACCAGTGCCAATTACAGACCAACAGTTTCTATTCATGTAAACAGTTAATAGTAATTTAGCCTTGAATTATAGGCTACAGATATTGTGTAGTAACACAATAGCCACAACATAACGAAATAAAGCCACAACTTAACAAAATAAAGCCACAACACAACGGAAACAAGCCACAACATAACGAAATAAAGCCACAACACAACGGAAACAAATCAAACATAACGAAATAAAGCCACAACACAACGAAATAAAGCCACGACACAACGGAAACAAGCCACAACATAACGAAATAAAGCCACAACACAACGGAAATGCTCCCGACCACCAGGGGGCTCTTGGAGCTCGGTATAGTTAGATTTCCTTGTCACTGTTCTAGAGTCGACAGTGTTATATCAATACCATTATTAATTTTATATATGTAAACATTGTATGTCAACATGAAATATTAATTCAAAATCACCTTCTTGGACAATAGCTTCATATTTATTCCTGTGAATGATTTGGAGCGCTACCACGGCGCATGATGAAGGAAACGTCTGCCAATTCCACCAAGCGGTTAAAGCCCCCTAGTGGTCGGGAGCATTTCTGTTGTGTTGTGTTGTGGCTCGATTTCGTTGTGTTGTGAACTTACGTTTGCTTTTTAAATTTTGTTGCGTTGTGCACTACTGGGCACACCGTAATTGGTTGTTTGAATAATGCTCTGGAGCTAATTTATTAGAAATGATCAGGTCAAACAGATTCATGTAAAGCACAAAACTAACTAGCTGAATCAGACTGCATCTATCTACACCTTTTTAGCAAAATGCTGGAAATAATGCATTTGCTTAACAGATTTTTTCCATACATTTTATTTTCGGCCAGTTGATCATGCAATAGCCTACATGCAATGAAAGAAAAATAAGAGCACAATTCTCAACAAGCTGCATGCTTCCGCAGTCATTTAAGTCAAGTCATAAGAATCCTGGGTTTGTGTGGACTGCTAAAGTAAAGCATATTGCTGTAAGATTAATGTTTCACATCTTAAATCTTTTATTATTTAAACCATCAAGATAAGATATAATACCCTTTGTACATTTTTGTACAGTGTTTATTGCACAGTATAACCTTTGATTTGTTCAATGATGTTGGTGTAATAAATATATAAGTTTGGTTCTGATTACTTTTAAGCAGTGATATTTGATATTTTTTTTATTGTTTTAGTAACAACACGGGGTAATAGATTTTTGTCTGATTCATGGTATCTGATTTACCCTGCAGTGTAGTGCATAAATTATTCATTGTCATGTATCTTTCCAGAAAGCATTGTTTGAGTCTTGGGCTAATCTTTGTGAAAAAATAAAATAAAGAGTCCAAAAAAAGTCTAAAATGCAACACTTAATGTTTTATTATATGTAATGTGTGCCCTTGCTAAATCTTTCTACCAAAGGGTCCATGGTCTGAAAAACTGGTGAGGTAAACTAAGAAAACAATGTTTTCGTACAATGTACAATGTTTAAAACTGTAGTTAACTGATTTTAAGTACAATAATTGTTGGTTTCACTCAGATTTAGGATGTTAGCTTTTATTGTTGAAGTGATCTGCAGTGAGAACCACTGAACTAGAATATATAAACTATTGCATGAGAAGGTGTGTACAAACTCAAAACAAGTTCAGTAACAAAATCTGGGTTCAAGTCATCTCAAATATCCTTAAATAAACTTGTAACATCAACTCCGTTCCAGAAAATCCCTCCCACATTTATTGGCCTTTATGAAGCACCTTTGATACCTGAACATAACTGTTTATGATATGCAATAAACAACAGCTCAGAGAGACATTTCATAGGAATAGTTATTCGCTTCTCTGACAGGCTTCATAACTCAGGCAGCACTGAAAGTGAATTATGGAAAAGATGGATTTATTCTCCATTTTGTTTGTTTTAGCTTTTCTGCATGTCCATGGTGTTTGGAGTAATATTGGTAAGTCACATTTATTCATAGCCAGCTGAAGTTCAAATGTTTGTATGGGAGGCATAACTGGAACTTTGATGATATGACACTGTTGTTTATCAAAAAATAAATAAATAAATAAAAATGTGGCAATTTACATCAACATTTTCGATATCTATCTACCTACCTCCCCGACCTAGGAAAAAGGTCTTGTTGATTTGTTTACATAAAATTTAAATTTCCTATTAAGTGTACACACTTTTCATACACTTCTCTCATTCTATATTCTCTAAATTGATGCTTTGTTAACAAATAATTAATGAAAAGAGAAGATTTGAGACTGGCAGTTGATTTGAGCCATTTCAGCAAAACTTCAGCATTTCAGAACAATTTTTAAACTGAATGCTTGTCTTGTTTTTTCAATATATTGTGTGGTTTAATGTATAGTGTTTGCTACTGAATGTAGTCTTATATCTGTTTATTATCTAATGAAACCAATGACTTGTTGTTTAAGGATTCTCACAGATAAACTGTACAACTGGAACTACTAACTATGTAGGAAGTATCGTGGAGGAATATGAAGGTAAGATATGTTCACAAGATTTAAACTAACTGAGTATAACTAGTTCACATTCACATTTACAAGTAACAGTTCTTATCACATAATAAAATACTACCCCAGTTCATAAAAGCTCCTTAAATGAACTAATTGAACTTAGGCCTAATCCTGGCTGAGTCTAATTACTGTCTGTGAAACAGGGCTATAATATTTTTATTATAATATTAAATATAAAAATTTTTTTATTCTACAATTGTTAATATTTTGATACCTCTGTGGTCATTTAAAACACCACTGCTTCTCAGAGATGTATTAAAAGAGCAGTAATACAAGATCAATACTGGCATTCTCTAATATTTATGTTTTAGATTGTGTGTTAGAATATGTATTTACATGTGAATTTTATTTGGCCTTCAGGAGATGTAGAGATTATCACAGATATCAGACCTGATGATCGCCTGGTGCTGGAGGAATATTTCAATCCCGTTGGTGTGACATTTCTGGAGCTGCATTACTTTAATGGAGACTTGACCGCTACTGTACGAACCAGAAAACCACTTGATGCTGATCAGCTTAAAGAGGTTTGTTTGACAATTACATTTGTTAGATTAATAGATATAAATATAGATATAGACATAAAATGAACATAACCATATTTGCATATTCATGCTTACAAATGTATTACTTTCATAAAGAAAGAAAGTGGCACATACTGTGTGTCTCTTTGTGTTTCATTTCTTCCAGTCGGGCGGGAATCTGCATTATTCAGTCACCTGCTCAAACACAGGGGTATGTTCATTTACATATTAGCATAATCTAATCATTCGATAAGTCAAAAGCATTATAGAAATAGAAATTAAGCAAATAAACCTTCATTATAAAGTGTTCTTGTGCATTTCAGAAAAAAAATACCCGGACAGTAGAAGTTCTTGATGTCAATGACAATCCTCCGATCTTCCAGAGTAAATCATACGACGCCACAGTGCCAGAGGTGTGTGTAGCGTCATCTTTATACAGCAGTGTGTGTTTGGTGTGATGATGTTTTGTAAACCGTGTCTTTTGCTCCAGACGACGGCTGTGGGTACAGATGTGCTCACGGTGAAAGCTGAAGATGCAGATGTTTCTCCAGAAAACAACAGGATTGCATATTCTATACTGGTGAGTCTAAACTGAGTCTCATGTTTTTGATATTACAAACACAACAGGATTCTACAAAACTGAATTACTGTGATAGTAGACTGATAGTGTTCCTGAACTACATATATCTGGAAACTTGGTACTGTGTTGTGTTTGCTGCTTGCTATTGTTTATCAGTGGGAGGTTAGAAGAAGCTCATTTAACTGGACAAAATTAGTGAATTCGCAATTAATCATCAATATTTCAGGTCAATTTTTCCAGTAAAACAAAGTCAAAATTTAAGACATTTCAAATGAATAGCTTGTGCCTGCTAAACGTTTGTTTATATCAATACCATACCTTCCAAGTTAGTAGCATGAAAACCAATGAATTTTGATATCATGGAGCATTCAAAACCTGAAGGGCAATATTTTTCAGGTTTGGTTGAGTTTGTTTGTTATATCCTTCAGATAATTGGAAATCTGAACACCCTCTTGTACATCACAATCATCTCTGACCAAGTTACCGTTTATCTAATTTCATTATTTCGACAACTCCCTGTAAACCAATCAGGTACCAGATGTCATTTTTAAGTTTCTACGATTTCTAAGTTAAATTACTAATATGGCTGTTAATCAATTTTATTTTTAATTTTGAAAAATTACAATAAATATTTTAGTTGTTAGTCAAATAAATAATGTTTATCATTTTGAATAAGCACATACATATTTTATATTTAACACATCATTGCATTCAGTTCTTTTTTAGGAAGGAAAAAACTATTTGAGTGTAATAATGTGCGAGCTCAGTTTGTGTTTTACTGATATTCTCATTTAAATCTTGTGTTCTGACAGTCTCCAGCACCAGATGAATTTGAAGTGAGAAGTGACGGTAACATCAGGCTGAAACAACCTCTGAACTACAACAATGCTCAACAGTACATCTTCACTGTGCAAGCTAAAGTAAAGACAAACACTATGACATCCTAGTCCCACATTCATTTTACTGAGTGTTGTTTTACACATAGTTTGCCCATGAGTGAAAATTCTGACATCATTTACTCACCCACGTTGCTCCAAACCTGTACTCTCTCAGAAAAAAAGCTGTCAATGGGGGGAGTACCCTTTCAAAAGGTACACCTTTTTTTAAACCTTATTTACCCCTAAAGGATGCATATTAGTACCTTGAAGGTACATATTAATACCTTTTGAAAGCGTACCACTCCAGTGTATTTGTACACAGAGTGTATGACATTCTTTCTTCTGTGGAACACGAAAGCAGATGTTTAGTAAAACTGTCTAAGGGTGGGTTCACACTTGTAGTTCGGTTGGTTTGTTTCGTTTGGTACAAAACAAAAACAAAACATGTAGTCCTGGTCCGCTTAGCATTCACACTGGCATTTTTAACAGTGAACTTTAAGTTACCGAACCAAAGGCATAGAGATACGGTCACGACCTGATTGGTCGGCATAGACATATACACTAGACGTCGCCTGGCTATGGAATTTCATTGGAACGAATGCGTCAATAGCGCCGCCATCTTGGAACAGGGGACTCCTCCTCTTTAATGCATCAGCGTCAATGTAGGCAAAGGTCTAACAGAAATAAAATCACCATAAATCGTCATGAATGTGATTTTCTAGGGGTTTTTTTTTGGTTCGTTCCAACGGTCAGACATGTATTTATCATTGAGTCCAGAGAAATTTAAGGTTTTGATTATTAAGATTATCTACTTTTTAAAAATATAATGCATAGTGCTAGTAGCCCTAAGTTTATTAATCACAGTCTTCCACTTGAGTCAACTTCGAATGAAGTAAGTCGCACTTACCTTAACCTACTTCATGCAAAATTGCTACAATGTTAATTTAAACATTCAAATTGTATTGGTTTATTAAATATGATACACAAAGCAATTTGCTGGTGGAAGCAAATCACAAATTTGAGAGGAACGTTTATCATTGACGTCTCTGTTTATCACTTGGGAATCTACAAACAGATTCAGAGTATTTAATTTAATTATTATTATTATTAGTATTAAATTACAAAAACACAAATATCATATAAATACAATAAAAACAAAACAAATAAACAGCATGTCATATTATACAATTTTTTTTTAATTAACATGATAAAAAAAAATCAAAAACCTTTTCAGGCATAATCTCATTAAATATGTCCTTAAGGGAAGTAACTTCATAAAAGAGCATCTGCTCGTGTTCAGTCCAGGACGATCTAATAAAATATGTTTGACAGGTAAGGGAATCTTACGAAACATACATAAAGTTGGGTCTTTAAGTAAAAAAGCATGGGACAATTTTTAATGTCCTAATTGAGAGCTTCGGAATCTACAAACAAAACAAATCCATAAATCCAGAGTATTTAGTGTACTTCCAGGGACACGGAGCAGAGTAAAGCTGGCTGAAAAGGTTTCTTCCCGGTTTTTTGTTGTTGTAAACAGTTTCTGTTTTTCCCCGTCACGTCGTATCTCATCAGATACAATCGGAGTAAACAGCCAGAACCAGTGTGTTTGGATAAACTTGTTCATTTGTTTTAACTTAAGACTCATCTGCGTTAGTCCAGAATGCTATCTGGAAATAGACGGAGACTGAACTCAGACACACAGCGCCAGTCGGAGAAACTACTGAATAGAGACCAAATCAACTGTCCACATTTCCAACATCTTACGATCTTATCATTGTCGGTTTTCCTAACTGTCAAAAACTAATGGGTAACTAGCATGGATTAGCAGCGGGACTGAAACAACCCAACGCAACCAGAAATATAATTTCGTAACATTCAATATCATCAAACACATTCTCACTTATGAAATGTAATCCCTTGCTGTCTGGTTTTAAGATTTCTTTCGTTTGAACACCCATACGCAGCACAAAAGTCTGGCATCGTCCATGAATTCAAAAGTACAGGCGGAGACAGCAGCGTTACCGAGCCACTTCCTATGACAAGACCCCTGTTCCAAGATGGCGGCGCTTTTGACGCATGCTGAGAACCCCCAGGCGACGTCTAGTGTATATGTCTATGATTGGTCGGCTTTTATGACGTATATTTATTTTTGCGTCGTCAAATCAGTGACTTGTGGCATCACATCTTGTGACATCACGTCCTGTTTTTGGTTCGTTCACATGTCTTTGGTCCGTGTTGAGTTCATATATCAATCGAACCGCACCAGAGTTCGTTTGGAAGCGGACCGAGACCCGTCTTTTTAGCGGTCTCTGTCCGCACCAGGGTTCGGATGGCAGCGTTCACATATGTTCAGACGAACCGCACTAACTGAGCAATCGCACCAGGGTTCGTTTTAATCCAACCAAACATGACAAGTGTGAACGAACCCTAAACTGCCTTTTCCCATATATTGAAATTTTCATTTTTGAATGAAGTATAAGTTTGAGGTAGATAGTAATACAACACCATTTCTTTGCAGGACAAAGATGAATTCAGTGACACCACAACAGTTACAATAACAGTTGAAGATTTTGACAATCTAAACCCTTATTTTGATCACAGTCTCTACAAGGCCTCCATTGAGGAAAATCAGGTAAGTGACGTCATGATCAATACTTTAAACGCATGTTTGATCAAACAAATCAAACCCTCCATGTCTTTTCTGTTCATGCACAGGTAGGAGAGTTTACAGACGTCACTCCTGATCCCATAAAAGCTCAAGATGGCGACACGGGCATCAACCAGCCTGTAGATTACAGAATCACAGCAGGTGCTGATAACAAAAGATTTACACCACACTTACTGTAAATGACACATGTCCTAATCTAAATAACCTCCTCCACCAGTTTCCAAATAAAGTTTAGATGTGTGAGAGCTAGAGGTGAAACACTGATTTTAAATCTGATAAAATGGAGGGAAAAAAAATTCCACCAAACAATTTTCTAGAACAGTAATTGTGATAAAAGCACTTTACACTGTTAACAATACACTTCTATTTGAATAAAGAAATGTACTCATATTCTGTTTTACATTACTGATAATAACAGCAAATATCCAATTTTCTGTTTCAGTTTTTCCAAACGAATATCAAAGTAACTTTGAAATCAATCAAAACAGTGGAGTCATCTCTTTAACAACAGGACTAGACCGAGAGGAAATAGACCAGATAACTCTTCACATACAGGTATCAGACGTTTCTGAAGACTTTCATGAGGTTTCAGTATTTTGATGGTTCATATTTTCTAATCAGCGTTTCCTTTTATAAACAGGCAGCTCAGCGGGATGATGCCAGTAAGACGGCTAACGCTGTTGTGTCCATCACCATTGAGGACGTGGATGACAACCCTCCGATATTTGACCAGGACGAATACACCGTATCTATTCTGGAAAATTCACCAAAGGATCAGTTGGTTCTTCAGACTACAGTCATTGATCTAGACCTGGTACTGTTCCTAAAATGGTGACTAAAATAGTGAACCTCATGAAGACTGTCAAGAAATGTCTGGTTTTTTACATTTACATTACAATTAATGTTTTTATCCAAAATGATTTAAAAATTAGGAGAGCAATAGAAGCAATCAAGCAATAGGGTACAGTCCCAGTTAGTCTAGCACAGTACACATAACAATTAAAAAAAAAAAAGATATATAAATTATTAAGTGTTAGCATTAATGTGTCAAGTGTTGACGAAAAAGATGAATCCTCAGTCATTTCTTGAAAATAGTTAAAGACTCAGCAGCTTAGATTGACTTAGGTAGGTCATTCTACCAGCTTGGAACAGTCAAGGTAAAGGTCAGTGAAAGTGATTTTTTGCCTCTTTGGGATTACAAGGTACCATTCACTTGCGGAACGCAACCTTCTGGAGGGCACATAGGTCTGAAGTAATGGGTTTAGGTATAGTGGTGCCAGTGGATGTTCTGTTAGTATTGCATAACCAGACCTTCAGACTGACGGCAGAAGTTTTGTACCTTCATAGAAGAGGACCTTCGCCCAAGAGGATGTTTGACTGACATGTAACCCAACCAATCATAGTTCGTTTTGTCCCTGAAATAACAGCCCAGAGTGCATCTAATAAATTATTCATTCTAAAATGCTGTGCAAGTTAACTGCAACAATGGAACATACTTTTGAAAATCCAGTGTTTTGTTGATCCTGGTAAGCTCTCATTGTCACAGCTGTAGACATAACAGAGTTTTTTTTTTAACAAGGGGGTTTGGCATTTGTTTCCAGGTGGACCAGTAAAAAATGCGACACACACATCTCCGGACATCCAGTAGATTTCAACCAATCAGATGACGACCTTAAAAATCCTCAAGTGTTTCCAGTTAAATGTGCCATATGAATCAGATGTTCAGCCAACGGTCAGTAGACGTGACGCCTGAGGCAGAGACTAGTGTTCTGTAGGAAACCATCAGTGCCTTGAATTTGATTTGAGCAGCAATTGGAAACCAGCGCAAGTTTATGAAGAGAGGTGTGACGTGCAAGAGAGGTGTGACGGCTTGTTAAAGAGCACTCTTGTTGCAGCATACTGGATCAGCTGCAGAAGTTTGACAGAACATGCTGGAAAGCCTGGCAAGGGAGCATACAATAGTTCATTCTGGATAGAACAAGAGCTTGTGCAAGAAGTTATGATACGAACTGCTCCGACAGGAATGGCCTGAACTTACAATATTACTATGCTATATAAGGCAAATCTGCAGGACTGGGCATTTCTATCAATGTGGTCTCTAAAGTTTAACTGATCATCGATCACAGCTCCAATGTTCCTGGCTGTCCGAGATGGGTTTATGGTTGAAGAACCTAGATGAATGCAGAAGTTGTGAAGTGTTGAGTTGGCTGAGACCACAAGCAGTTCTGTCTTTCCAAGGTTGAGTTGAAGGTGGTGGTTCTTCACCCAGCAAGAAATGTCAGTTATGCTGGCTGAGATGCGAGCAGTTCCTGTCAGATTCATCTGGCTGAAATGAGAGGTAGAGTTGTGTGTCATCAGCATAGCAGAGATAGGAAAAACTATGATTCTGAATGACAGATCCTAGTGATGACATGTAGATGGAGAAGAGAAGTGGTACAAGCATTGAGCCCTGAGGCACTCCAGTAGCTAGATGTTGCGACTTAGACTCCACGACATCCTGAAGGACGTTCCTGAGAGGTAAGACTTCTGGAGTGTGGTTCCTGAGATGCCCTTCATCATGAGGGTTGACAGGAGAAAATGGTGGTTAACTGTGTCAAAAACAGCAAACAGATCCAGAAAGAACAAGGATTGAGAACAAGGCAGTCTCAGTTGAGTGGCCAATTTTAAAACCTGATTGGTTGTGGAGGGGAGTGTGTGTGTTTGTTTGTGGTTTGTAAAATTGGCTAAAGGAGGTGACCTGTGGAGGAGTGTGTGTTGTGTCATGAGCCAGGTTGAGATTTAGAAGGAAGTGATCTGAGTGTCCAGTGGAGTAACCAGTGATCAATGGAGCAGTAGCCTGTGTAAATAAGGTCCGATTGGTAACCTGATATGTGAGTAGCCACTCACTTGAACGTCAAACCAGGCAAGCAGAGTGTCATCCAGAGCTCCCTAGAAGCAACTTAGAAACACTTAGCAACTGTTTAGCAACACCCTAGCAACTATCCATTAACAACTTAGAAAACCCTTAAGGAGTAATTCTCCAACTACTCAGAACACTTTAGCAACAGTTTAGAAATGCAGGTACGCAAGGCATAACACGCAAATCTTTCTAACTACACAAGTCTTAAACTTTAAAACTATAGTAATCTGCCATATAAGGTTCTGACAAGCCAACATTCCATGTCTGTTTCGACGAACTTACCTTTTCTAGTTTTCTTTCTGATTAGGGAGGGTTCTCTAAAGGTCGGTTTATCATGGATAGCGATACCTTCATCATCAACAGTCATGGAGTAATATCACTCCGGAGCGACGCCACCTTGGATAGAGAAACTGTAGACAATTACAATATAGAGGTACAACACAATCACATTCATTTCTTAAAGCCAACTATTTACAAGATGTTCAGGATGACTCTTCATTCTGAACGGGATGTTTCCACTGTCTTTCCCAGGTAATCGCTGTAGACCAGCCTGTCAATGGTTTAAGCTCCACAGCTCAGGTCATCATCAAAGTTCTGGACGTCAATGACAACAACCCACAATTCCTTCCTCTCCCAGAGCCTATTGAGATTCAGGAAGGAGTGTACACTCCCTCTTCACCTGGAGAGGTGTGCGAAATCTTAGCCACAGATGCTGACATTGAAGAAAACGGACGTATCACCATCACTACTTCCTCTTACAATGAAATATTCAGATTCAGAGAGGTGAGGGGACTGACAAGAAAGGCAGCTGTCACTTTCCTTCAGTACATGAAATATTTGTAAAACTTTTTTTTTTTTTTAAATGTTTATTTCATTCACTTGTAGGATGGGACTCTACTAGCTATTGAGGAGCTGGATCGGGAGACACAGGATGTGTATGATGTGCTTATTGTTGCCACTGATCATGGGATGCCACCGAGAAATGTACAGTTTTCATTTCCATAGCTTAGCTACCTGATACAATTTCAATCCTTACAAGTAAATTTATGTGAATTGCAAGTTTGATACTAGACATTACAAATACAGACTTTTGGTCTGTACTACAAAAGTATGCTTGGGTTCATTTTCTACAGAACATCACCACAGTGAGGGTCAGTATCACAGATGTCAATGACAACGCTCCAGTTTTCAGCTCTGACACCTATAGCAAAAGCATTCTGGTTAAAGATGGCAAGGTTGGAAAATTGCTGCTGACGCTCTCTGCCACAGATAAAGATGCTGGAGACAACGCACTTATTGGCTACAGGTAAGCTAGTTTTCATTAAGTTTCATTTTCACAGTAGAGACTTCCAAGTCTTCAGACCACACTTCAGATTCAGTATTAATCAGAATCAATTAGTTGACAAAAAAGTAAGACAATAACAAACTTATTTTTTGCATGAAATCTGATGCGTGAATGTTGTCTTTCTGTAGTTTCTCTGAAGGCTCCTCAATGGTCGCACTGGATGCTGAAACAGGAGACATCACTTTGACATCTGACCTTAGCGAGGTCACAGAAAACACGCTGCTAACTCTAACTGCTATAGCGACAGATCATGGAACACCACCAAAATCTGATGAAGGTTTGAGCTTCATAACAACACTGTAGATCTTCATTAGCAGTTCTCTCCAGATTAGTGTGTTTCCACCTAAATACTCTAAATATGTCAAAAATAAGCAGAAACATGCTGGTGTTAATGCAGTGTTAGTGTTAATGCAGTTAATGCCAACACAAAATTGGGTTAAAATTGGTGGGCCATTCCACATGACTGGAAATAACATATGGAGCTACAATAGCCTCAAAATGTATGCATTTACAAAATATGATCCACAAATGCCACATAAGCTAATACATATTATATATTTTACATACTTGTAACCTACATGAATTGCAAATGCACAACCATATTTACATTCACAAAATAAGGAAGACGTAATTCCTTGATTTCCGCAATTCTTGTGTAATATAAGGTGCACAAGTATATTTGCACATTTCAGAATGTTTCCACGTATACAAATTAATTGTTGAATCTGCATTTGCAAATCATTGTGTGTATGTGTGGATCTCTGTGGATTTGTATGTGTTTAGTCTGAGACTTTCAAATATATAAACTTTTGTGAATGTGAATTATCACATGGATCTGTAAAACATTTTGCAAAAGAATACATTTTGAGACTATTTAAGCTCCATAATAAACAGTTGTGGCACTTGAATTTATTCACTTTATTTTCCATTAGTAATCAATGGTGATGTCTACATTTTTGATATATTATGTGCCACGAGCTGGGCTCAAACTCAGGTCTCTGGGTTGAAAACTGAGCACTCTACCACAGAGCCACGGGAGTGATGAAGTTAGACCCAAACGATAACACTCGAGGGAGTCTTTCAGGGAACGTAGATTTATTAACACAAAAGGTCTTTGCAGGAATAATGAAACAAAAGTTCTTCTCAGAATGAGGTATAAGTAACTAGAACACAAAATCAGAAAATAAACACTCCACGAGGGGAGAAAACAAAGCCAGAGAACAGTCACAAAACAAAGCGTAGAACTCACAATACCTTCTCTAGAGAGATTTCAGTAAACCAGGGCGGGAACACAGGGCCACGACTCAAAAACCGAGTGAGGGACAAAGGGAAAAAACACAACTTAAATACACTGGGGGAAATGGGGCACAGGTGAGCAGGATAACGCTAACAAGGTAACATGAGGAAGAACTAAGGCAGATGAGAACACAGGGGACCTCTAGAGGCACGGAGACACACTACAGGAGGCAGGATGCTGACATTATGTTTAGATTCTTAATCAATTTCAGCACAAATTCATTCTGTACTCTACTAAAATACTGCCTGCACATTAATACAAAGGAAATGTGTGCATGGCATGGTACATTTGTGACCCAAACGTGAGCCTTTGGTTTGCTAACATGTCAAAACTAATGTCTTTCTTCTCTCTTTAGCGGAAGTCTTGATCTACTTCAAAATAGCCTCTCTCACTGAGACTGTGGGTTTTGAAAGCTCCTCCTACAAGTTCACAATAAAGGAGAATGAACCTGAGGAGTCAATAGTGGGCAAGGTCAAGGCATTTACAAGTAGTCCAGAGTATACGGTCAGCTATAACATAAAGTCACATGGGGATGTCTTCTCTGTGGATGGTGAGGGAACCATAACAGCTCTCAGACCGCTGGACAAGGAGGAAGAGGAGTGGTACATCCTCACAGTAGAGGCCATAGACTCCAGAACTCCTCCAAACACTGCAGAGACAACGGTACTATTCAACAATAAATCAGATGTGTTATTATTTGGGTAGCTAGTTTTAATACTTCTTTAAGACTTTAAGTCTTTTAACTAGTTTAACTTTGAAAGTAGGTAACATTTACAAGGCAACAATTTATGTTAATGCCCACTGTATCCTCCATTAAAACACAGGAAATGTAGAAAGTACTTCAGTTGCAATTGCATTCTGATACATTTCAATGAAACAAGCTTGTGCAGCTGGACGTGTTTTTGTTCACATACTTGCGTAGAGTATGTCTTACTCTTCAAGCACGTCAAAGTTTCTCTTCTCAAAAGAAAGCTGTCATAGGGTTCATTTATATTTGCATTTGACTTTCCTTCTCTCACAATCTTCAGGTCAGCGTTCAGGTTGAGAATGTGAATGAGGCTCCTGTGTTTGACGCTGAAATGTATGAAGCAGAAATTTTCAGTATCTCTCCATACAAATTCCCTATAGTGAAGATCCAGGTAAGTGTGGCTGGCTGTCTGAAATGTTTCAACAAAGCAGCCAAGCTGCTATTTGTGAAACTATTACTAAACAGTAAACTTACCAACTGAAAATACATGAATAAAAGTGGTTGAAATGTGGTGGTGTGTCCCTCAGGCATCGGACCCTGATGTGGGCGAGAGCTCAGAGCTGCAGTATTCCCTGCAGGAGTCCACGTCTCTTCTGGATGTGGAGGCAAGCACTGGTCAGATCTACGTTCTGGATGCATCCAGTTTTGGAGACAATCTGTTCACCTTTCATGCTAAATCCACTGATGAACATGGACTGTCCACAAATACAACAGTACAGGTGAAACAGATCAAAAAAAGAATGAAATACTACTCAAAACAGCACGAAAGGAGCATGAGTGGTATTTTGATTTATAAAGGAGCAGGAACACAGACCCCTCATTGCAAAAATAAGCTTCTTGTGTTTATTACCTGCAGATCAAGGTGAAACAAAGTATATTTCGTGACAGCGTCTCAGTAATCTCCATAAACCAGCCCGTATACATAGTGGAGAAGAACATACCAGAGATGGAGGAGTGAGTAATCTCTATTCATCACTGAAACTAAACAGAATGAGAACATTTCCATTTGTGAAGCGTGTATGTGTTTTGAGTTAAGAGTGTAAGAGGAAACATGTCTAACTCTTGTGCTGTGTTGAAAATCATTTGGTTGAACCTAATTTGGTGTTCCCAGTCAAAAATAAATGGCCTTTTAACTTTCAATTTTCCTTTCAATTAGCGCAGGTTGTGTATTTCTTTTTGGAACCGACTGATCGTAAGACTCATTGACCTGAGTTTATGCACCTCAGTGTTTGAGTGAAAAAAAGTTTGAAATATTTATTAGCAATTTTTGTAGGCTGGCCATTTTTGACCAGAAACACCACAAGTGTAACAAGATCTTCTTAAGTAACAGAATTTATTTTGTCAGTAGAACATATTGATATTTAGGCTATTATTTACTGAAAAGCTTCAGGGTATTACATTAAAGAACTGGATTGGTCATGAGCAAAAGATTGTTTTAAGCCAGTTTAGTTGTTTTTTTCTGTTTTACAAACTGGACTGAATTGGTATTTTTTGCTCCTTCCTCTTGTTGTTTTGTGTTCTTCACATCATCTGATAGCGTGTATTTTTCTCAGTTCCATGAAGAAGGTTTTAGGCTGGACTGTGAAAATCCTCAGTGTGAGAGCTGAGGATGGGAATGAGATGTGCACCATTCTCCGAGAATCTACAGACAAGACTTACATCAGTTTCATCGCCATGGACTCCAGTGGAGCCGTCATCCAAGCCACAGAGGTCAAAGAGTAAGTTGAACTAATATCAGTTTATTGAGACTATTCTAATGTGAAATCTGTGTAAGTAAACAGAACGTATGTTTACAATAAATACAGTTATAATCGATGGCATGCTCTGACTGTAAATCAATCCTACTTTTAACAAATTATAAAATTGATCGATAGTACTTTCATTTGCATTTCAACTCTCCACGAGGCTACTGGTTTACCAACCATGTTCGTGAGGGAATACCAGTATGGGATGTGAATTATATGACAAGTGCAAGTGCTGCAAGTGCATGACCACATCCCCAGAAGTTACAATCCCCAGAAATGTACTTCGAAGAGTAGCCCAAACTGAAAATGATGATTTATACAGTTTAACAAAACAAAAATACATATTTATGAACACTTTACATATGTGTATTAACAAAATCAGACTCCATATTTCCCTCTGACCTGCTTGTCTGAATTCCATCTGTTGAGAGTGTTAGAGGACAGCATTTGAAATATGTTCACTCCCACAGGAAACTGAACATGGAGCACAAAGCTTTAACATCTGAACTGGAGAAGGTTTTTGGTCCCGGTTTGGAAATCAAAGTGGAGGACAGTTCTGGAAACCCTGAAGATCACAGTCAAGCAGTTATAATCGCTCTCGGTGTTCTGCTGGCTATAAGCATTGTGACTTTAGTACCGACGATTATCCATCTTAAGTAAGTTATTACTGGGCACGTAACTGTGTGTTTTTATCTATTGTCTTTGGCTATCAAACATGCAGTCTCGCTGCTTTGTTTTTGACCCAGAATAAACTTAGTTCTGGTCAGCTGGCCTAAAAAGAAATCCTAACTGAAAAATAAACTTAAAGTCTGATTTCATTATTGTTTTAGGTAACCATTTTATAGCTTTCCTAAAATGCAGTAAAGTAATACAAGTTAACTTCAATTTAATAAAATCTTTGACTTCGAACATTACTCAAGTTTTAGGGGTAATTTTTTCACAGTGAAAAAAATTTATGTTTGTTGAAGTAGTTATAAAACATAGTTTTGCTTCCTCTAGGAAAAAGAAAAATGGCACAGATTCTGAGAGACAGAGTTTAAAAGCTGGCATTGATTTACCTGAAAGGAGAATGAGTATTGACCCTCCTGCTAACTTTAACACGTAAGTGCCAAAAATATTGCTAAACATCTGATATAATCAGTTAAACTCATTTGATTTTTTTTGTTCTCAAATACAAAATATTCATCATTTACCTGTTGTTATATGTGTTGGTTTGTTCTGAGATGTTTGACAAAACATGTTTCTTCTCTTGTTAACAGAAATCCAGACTCCAGAGAGGTAAAGCACTTTCCGACAAACTTATAGCGTACAATTTTGTCATTAAACATGGAATCTGAATTCTTATTTATATTTTTTTTCCATGTTTCCTAGGTTTATGTTAGTAAGAGATCATGAGGGCGAATCTGAGAATGGAAGTGTTATCAGTGGAAACAGCATTTCGGCCCTGATGGATCAAAGCTCCTCACTTCTTCTCAGTAGTGCACAAGACTTCATGAACTTATGTCTTGATTGTGACACATTACAGCCCTAATCATAAAGCATTTTAAGCATCAGCATTTTAAGGGTTGAGTGCCCAACATGGAGGAAATAACACAAGTATTGGGGTTTCTCAAGACAGAAACCAGACTCTGGGCTCCAGCATTACAGGATTACCATCTTTGATCATGTGCGCTCAGTTCCAGGATCAGCTATCATGTGACTCACAATGACACACTCAAGTCACAACATACACAACATGAATTCCCCTCAAAGAGGCGAGAATCACTCTGCTCCACTCATTACATGTTACTGTCCTATAAGTGGCTTTATGAATCAACCATACTTGAAATGCACTTATTCATGCAAGGAATACAAGAAATGCCAAATGTGTAAATGTAAATAAATAGAGATTTAGTTTTTCAAATATAGCCTCTGTGTCTTAAATTCACATTCACGCTCAAACACAAAAGGTACAGAGCTGTCACTGGGGCAGTATTCTATGGTATATAAGTTAAAAGGTATTATTGGTACCTCATATTGATTATTTGTTGCATCATCATGAGTCACAGCGCACAGCAGCAGTGCTCCACCTTGAAAAGTACAAATCTCAAAGTGAAGATATATTGATGCGTATTGTATTATCTATATCTTTGTCTACAGATAAAGTATAATAATAGAAACATGTACCTCATACTTTGCACTGCAAAAATATGTTTACTGTATACGTCAAATTAATAGATAATATTAGACGAAATCAAATATTGGTGATGATAATATAAACAACAAAGAATGATAGTAAGAGATTGAAAACAAAGCGAAACGGAACTTCAGACTTGAGCAGCTAGGAAGCAGGAGCAGACAGCAATAAAGTTGAATCTAATCTAATTTAAAACAAGGCAAATATCTGTCAATGAGTTATTAAAATGTTGAATTAAGTTGATTATCTGAGCTTTGTTGGCAGATATTATTTCTTGTTTTTATCAAAACTGACTTAATTCTGATAGATTTCAAGACTTCATGTTTTATGTTATTTTGTATCTCCAGTTAATGTTCTCAGTTGGAAAAGGGTGGCTTGTCCTCTTCAGGTTGGTGGAGAGCTCCTGCCTCAAGTGGAGGAGTTCAAGTATCTCGGGGGGTCTTGTTCACGAATGAGGGAAGGAAGGAACGAGAGGTTGACAGACGGATCGGTGCAGCTTCTGTGTCTGTCGTGGTGAAGAAGGAGCTGAGCTGCAAGGCGAAGCTCTCGATTTACCGGTCAGTCTACGTTCCTACTCTCACCTGTGGTCACGAGCTTTGGGTCATGACCGAAAGAATGAGATCCCGGATACAGGCGGCCGAAATGGGCTTTCTCCGCAGGGTGGCAGGGCGCTCCCTTAGAGATAGGGTGAGGAGCTCGGTCACTCTGGAGGAGTTCAAAGTAGAGCCGTTGCTCCTTCACATCGAGAGGAGTCAGCTGAGGTGGCTCGGGCATCTGTTTCGGATGCCTCCTGGACGCCTCCCTGGGGAGGCTTTCCGGGGGTGTCCCACCGGGAGAAGGCCCAGGGGAAGACCTAGGACATGCTGGAGAGACTATGGCCTGGGAACACCTCTATGTCCCCCCGGAAGAGCTGGAGGAAGTGTCTGGGGAGAGGGAAGTCTGGGAATCTCTGCTTAGACTGCTGCCCCCACGACCCGGCCCCGGATAAGCGTAGAAAATGGATGGATGGATGGAGTAAATGTATCTTGGATTAAGAATCTTAGACATTTGCAAAACTACTGAGGAAGAACACTTCCGTGTTCCAAGTACTGGCCCTCTTTGGCTGGACAGTTATATAACTCTTAGTGAGTACCGTAAAAAGGAATTGGCAAATTACATATTTGTTTATATTCTTCATAAACAAAGTAAGTCTCAGGTACTTTCCAGATGAAGCCAATAACAAGCATATCTTTGGCTAACATCTTCCTATAATATATTTAAAATATTTTTCTTGAATGACTTTGTACGGTTAATGGCTTTCCTCAAAATGTTTTAATATTGTTTGTTCTGTACTTTATCAAAATTAGGTGTTGTTCTCCAAAGAACACAATGAGCAATTTCAGGCGTTGTACACAAATTCAAGTAAAGCCCAAAAATAGCGGAATCAGACTGTAATTATAGACTCTATTTTTCAGGTATTTGACAGTGAAATACCATTTTAGTAAACGAATGGAAATAAGGAATTTGTTTTTATCACTTTCATACATTTTATTTTGTGCCAGTTGAGCATGCTATAGCCTACATCCAATAAAAGAAAAATAATCGCACAATTCCCAACAAGCTGCATGTCATGTGATAAGTCATAAGAATCCTCTATTTGTGTTGATTGCATATTTGTAAAGCATATTGGTGTAACATTAATGTTTCACTCCCTCTTTTATTATATAAAACCTCAAGATATAATCTACTTTATATTGTACATTTTGTGCTCTATTTATTGTACAACCTTTGATTTGTTTTATGATGTTTATAGAGTTGGTTCTGTTAATTTTTAAGCAGTGATAAGATAATATTTTATATTTTGGTTAGCAGTAGGAATAGGATGATAGATTGATTAAAAATTCCATCTGAGCAGTGCAGAGTGTGAATTATTCATTGTTGTTATGTATCTTTAAGCCATATTTGAGTCTAGGGCTAATCTTTGTAAAAGTAAATAAATAATCAAATTAAAAATACAAGTCTAAAATGTGACACTCATTGTTAGCTATAAAATAGGTAATGGGGGTTCTTGCTACTTAAAACTGATATTTGTTCTGAAGTACAGTAATTGTTGGTTTCACTCAGATTTGGGATGTTTTGGGATGTTGAATTTGTCTAGTGAAAACCACTGAACTATATATACTATTACATGAGGAGGCGTGGTAGAACAAACTCTTTTATGAGAACATAACTGTTTATGGCATACAATAAGGAAAGGGAGCCATTTCTCGAAAACATCGTCAACTTCAATCCCATTGAACTCTGTTGTTGAAGGAAATTTTACAGGAATAGTCATTCCCTCACAGGCTTCATAATACAGGCTAGACTGACAGTGAATTATGGAAATATGGATTTATTCTCTATTTTATTTATTCTTGCTTGTCTGCATGTCCACAGTGTAAGGAGTGCTATTGGTAAGTCAAATTTATTCAGTCTCCCTTACGAAAAAGAATTTTATTCAAGAGTGCTATTAGTATATTTCATTTAAAAAAAAAAAAATGAGAAAGTTCACTTTCACTCTTCTTTTTATATACTTCTCAGAAATATACTTAAAATTGTACTTAAATATACTTGACTTATACTGACAGAAAAGTTTGTGTATTTGGCCTATACTTGTACTCAGTCTTTTGATCAAGTTATACTTAAAAGTATAATTAAGTACTCCAAGTATACTTTGCTTGTAGTGGTGTTTACTTGATTGAGTAGCCTATTAAATGCTTTTTCATATAGTGTTACACAGTCTTATACACTTCCCTTGTGAAAAAAATATATAGCCTCCTAAAATGTATGTGAAATACATTTATTTTGTGCTAAGTGTACTGCACATACATAATTTTATGTGAATAAAAATACTCTGGAACTTTACTTTTGATACACTAAACTGTTATAATTTTGTACTTAATGCACTTTAATTGTGCGGAAGTAATGCTGAGATCCAACTAAACATATTCTTAAGTATATCTGATTGTGCTAAAGTGGAACTATTGCAAATATATGTTGGGTACACTTTAAATATTTAAAGACTGATATTTTACACAGCAGAAACTACAATCTTAAATTAGCTCTCCTGGGAGTATATGTTAGATCATACTCAAGAGTGTTAAAGTGTTAAGAGAGTTAAATTTACACTGAATCAGTGTTAAAGTTAATGTGATAATGAAGTGATTCATTGAGTGATGATTGAACATTATTGATTGACACCTGTTGTGAACAAGCAGAATCACCAAAGGAGAAAATCACAATTTTGAAGTCACCATCATGGAGATCAGATTGATTTAGTTCTCTTACTCTTGACCCTTGATTATAATTTTAGACTTTGGTTGGGCTGCTGTAACTGAGTAACTGATAAGAAAAGATAAGGTGGTGTTTAGAATATATTGAAAACGCAGGATCTTCTGCTGTAGGTTCACAGCGTGGCTGTAATCAATAATGTAAATGTAATTCAGAGATTGGTCTTTAAATGAGTTCAGTGATTCAGATCAAATAATGATTATGTGAATACATAATCAATACCACCTGATCATCTTTGGCGCATGATGCCCGCTGTAGTGGACAGATGTATATTTTCTGTCACAGAAAAAATGTACAAGACAATATTGTAAAAATCTGGATAAAAGTATTTCTTACATCCTGTTTAGCTGAAAACCTCTACCTGTCCGGTTTCTGAGAATAAAAGCATTTAACACCTTTACCTGAGGTTCTTGGGGCATCTCCTCTTCCCTCCGCCTTTTCGGTTTTATGAAGTAATATTTCAAAACAACAAAGAGACACAAAGACACTAATTAAATGGAATCACGGACAAGGCTTTGGGTATTCACCACTTGGTGGTTGGGACATGGTACTACAACCTTAATGGTTCAAAATGGCTTCCAAATATCTGTCCACTGTAGTGGACACCATGCATGAATTAAAGAATGAAGAATACAATTTATAAAGGGAAGAGAGAGATGGGCTGCTCCTGGCAGGCTTTGAACACTGAACACTGAACACTGCGCAGCAAGAAGGCCTTGAAGTTACCGGTGGTTACCAAAACCATTGCTTTGACTACCTGAATAGAATGGCCAAAAACACAGATGACTTGGGCCTTTTGAAGCAGTCCTCACTTCAGGCTTGAAAAGAGATGTGGGTTGGCCAATTTACAGTGATGCCCAAATTCCAATTTTCAGTAATGGCGAACCACTTGCCTGGGTATGATCGTGACCGATCAGAAGCAACCAAGCCTTACAGCAGACAAACCAAAATCCAAATTCTGGGAAATAACACTGCCACATCTTTTCTATGGGGAAGAGTACAGCAAGCAATTAGGGGTGGCCTGCAACAAACTGACAACCCTCCACATGAACTTGAACCGTGGACCCTCTGATTAAAAGTCTGATGATCTACTTACTGAGCTATCAGGACTCTTTTCAAAATTCAGCCACACAGGGATTATAAAATTACTTTCTCCTTGAAACATTTGTGCTTTGTCAGCTTAAAGTTTGTCACTTTAAAGGAAGAAGACTACAATTTATAAAAGGAAGAGAGAGATGGGCTGCTTCTGGCAATGATAATTAACCCTTCACAAAGCCCCGCCCACTTTAGTTACAGTTGCTTTGTCTGACAAGCCATGCGCTCTCACGCCACACATCATGCTCTCATACAGTGAAAAATACATGCCGGAGCAAAGAGGACACTGACAAGGTGTCGGCAGACATTTGAAACAGTTTCATATTTTATATCGTAATTTTTTTTTTTTTAAGTTTAAACAATAAATAGCGTCTAGTGTGTCTTTAATGTGTCGTGACAGATCGCTGTAGCTCCTCGTGAAACGATCATCTCTTCATACTAGTTCATTTATAGCATCAAATAAACATGAATGAACATCAGAAGGAATGTTGTTTCAAGCGCGAGACGTGAGGACGCACAATTATTCAAGTTCAAGTTCACCAACCATAGACATAATAAATACGCCCCATTGGCCGCTTTGGAACGTTGCTGCGATATCTCAACGCGTCTGCCATATTGCTGAGGCATTTTCTGTCTTTTAACCCATTTTAGCTTTTCTTGTGTTTAGAATTGACCACCATTGTGAAAATGAAACAAATCGTCAAATGCAAATCACACAGGCTGTTTTCTGTGTTTTTATAGCACTAAAATGATACAGATATTTACAGATAGCTACTCCAAAACATACAATAACAAAGATAACTAATGGATCCTTTATGGTAATACATATGATATGGAACAACTACAATTGAATGCAAATAGTAAATAAAAGATAAAGTGAGAAGTAATAGTAAATAGTTTGTTGTATATGATATATATAGGAAATAGTTTATATAGTATATAATAGAATATAGTTAATAATAAAGCATATAATAAAAATACCAATGGTTTAGCTCCATCCCTAATCCTTACAGGCCTGTCCTGTCAAAGTCCTCCGGCTTCAAGTGCTCATTGCACTGTCTCCTCAACTCTTTGTCTCTGGGAAACCTTCACTGTGTGAGAAAAGTAAGCTAGCTAACTAACTAACGTTACAGTAATTCACAAAATGTTAGTCACCTAATCGAAACGAATGCTTGTATTAAAAGTTGGTTTTCAAGAAAATAAAGACGCATATTTAAATTTCAGGAAATCTAGTTTATAAAATAAGATAATATGTGCTAAAACTATAATATAAATCATGTAAATGTCTCAAGTTTCACAGCTAATTAGCGACATTGCTAGCTATTTTCTGACTGACTCCAGTGGCCAACTACTATAAACATAATTACATTATGACCAAATACAACCAGAAACAAATGTTCAGGTTTACCTGTGAAAGGTTATTGCCAGAGACCTGTATTCAATTGTGCAGAGATTTGTACAGCCCCAATCAGCACAAGAAACAGGCATTTTTCTCAATTCCAGTTAGGAGCGTTGTGGGAACGTTGCCCTGCACACTATGGTGACGCCGTTGACGTACGAGGCCAATGGGGCGTCTATGTATCTATTAGTGTCTATGTCACCAACGTTAATCTACTAACTCCCCTGACTGCTTTGTCAGACAAAATGGCGGATTCGGGGTTATGATTGGTCAGATCGCCTGTCAATCAAACTGTTTACAAAGGGTCAATTAATTAAAATACAAATGCAGTAAAGGACGCAAAAAATAATGTTTACCAAAGGTAATTGCGTATAATGCAAATCACCCAAAAGCACTGTTCGATACAATCTGTTTTAAACCCCTCAAGGAATATTTTGAAAGATGCCATTCAAGAGACCTGTGAGGAGTTTTTATCTTTTTTTTTTCATTCATAATGTGCTGTAATAATTTCACTGTCCAATTTTCTGATTTGGAAATCCCATTATTTGCTATCCAGGATCAGGTAATCTATTTTACTTTCTTCCTGGTTTTTAAAAGCAAAATGAATCACCCTGGTTCAGATACACACTTTACAGTTCACCTCATCTGGATCTCTAGTGCTCTCAATGGCATTTTTGTACATTTCACAATGTAGACTGCCAACATTTCAGAGCATTTTTTTAAACTGCTTAATTTGAATATATTGTGTTACATGTATGTATTTAGTGTGTGCTGAATTTTGCCTTTTATCTGTCAAGTCCTGAAACCAATGACTTGTTGTTTAAGGTATCTCAAAGATAAACTGTACAACTGGAACTGACACCTATTTAGGGAGCATCAAGGAGAACTATGAAGGTGAGAAATGTCCACAATACTTAACCAACTAACTGAGTACAACTAGTACACAATATTAGATTCACATTTACTAGTAACAATTTGTATTTGTTAATATAAAAATATTATATATTTTTTAATTATATTTTATATATAAAATTGTATTTTTAGTACAGTTTTTAATATCATGATGAAGGACCTCTGTGGTCATTAAAACATCTTTGCTTCTCAGAGCATTATGACAAGAGTAATAATGCAAGATCAATACTGGCATTACAGTATTTATATTTTTAAATATGTTTACAATTCGGCCTTCAGGAGATGTAGAGATTATCACAGATATCGGACCTGATGATCGTCTGGTGCTGGAGTCACATATCTTTAACATTAGTTTGACATTTCTGGAGCTGGTTTACTCTGATGGAGACTCGACCGCAACTGTACGAACCACCAAACCACTGGACGCTGATGTCCTGCAGGAGGTTTGTTTCACTTTGAGTAAATAAATATAAAATGAACAATCATACTTGTTCATAAATACAAATACACTCACCTAGAGGATTATTAGGAACACCTGTTCAATTTCTCATTCATTCAATTATCTAATCAACCAATCACATGGCAGTTGCTTCAATGCATTTAGGGGTGTGGTCCTGGTCAAGACAATCTCCTGAACTCCAAAACTGAATGTCATAATGGAAAAGAAAGGTGATTTAAGCAATTTTGAGCGTGGCATGGTTGTTGGTGCCAGACGGGCCGGTCTGAGTATTTCACAATCTGCTCAGTTACTGGGATTTTCACACACAACCATTTCTAGGGTTTACAAAGAATGGTGTGAAAAGGGAAAAACATCTAGTATGCGGCAGTCCTGTGGGCGAAAATGCTTGTTGATGCTAGAGGTCAGAGGAGAACGGGCCGACTGATTCAAGCTGATAGAAGAGCAACTTTGACTGAAGTAACAACTCGTTACAACCGAGGTCTGCAGCAAAGCATTTGTAAAGCCACAACACGCACAACCTTGAGGCGGATGGGCTACAACAGCAGAAGACCCCACCGGGTACCACTCATCTCCACTATAAATAGGAAAAAGAGGCTACAATTTGCACGAGCTCACCAAAATTGGACAGTTGAAGACTGGAAAAATGTTGCCTGGTCTGATGAGTCTCGATTTCTGTTGAGACATTCAGATGGTCGAGTCAGAATTTGGCGTTTAACAGAATGAGAACATGGATCCATCATGCCTTGTTACCACTGTGCAGGCTGGTGGTGGTGGTGTAATGGTGTGGGGAATGTTTTCTTGGCACACTTTAGGCGCCTTAGTGCCAATTGGGCATGGTTTAAATGCCACGGCCTACCTGAGCATTGTTTCTGACCATGTCCATCCCTTCATGACCACCATGTACCCATCCTCTGATGGCTACTTCCAGCAGGATAATGCACCATGTCACAAAGCTCGAATCATTTCAAATTGGTTTCTTGAACATGACAATGAGTTCACTGTACTAAAATGGCCTCCACAGTCACCAGATCTCAACCCAATAGAGCATCTTTGGGATGCGGTGGAACGGGAGCTTCGTGCCCTGGATGTGCATCCCACAAATCTCCATCAACTGCAAGATGCTATCCTATCAATATGGCCAACATTTCCAAAGAATGCTTTCAGCACCTTGTTGAATCAATGCCACGTAGAATTAAGGCAGTTCTGAAGGCGAAAGGGGGTCAAACACAGTATTAGTATGGTGTTCCTAATAATCCTTTAGGTGAGTGTATATTACTTTCATAAAGAAAGAAAGTGTCACATACTGTGTGTCTCTTTGTGTTTAATTTCTTCCAGTCAGGAGATTTGCATTATTCAGTCACCTGCTTAAACACAGGGGTAAGATTATTTACAAAATATCATAATCCAATCATTCAATTACACATAAAGCATTATAGAAATAGAAATTAAGCAAATAAACCTTCACTATAAAGTCTTCATTGTGCATTTCAGCTGAAAAACACCAGGACATTAACAGTTCAGGATGTCAATGACAATCCTCCGATCTTCCAGAGTAAATTACACAACATCACAGTGTCAGAGGTGTGTGTAACGTCATCTTCATACAGCAGTGTGTGTTTGGTGTGATGATGGCATCTTCATACAGCAGTGTGTGTTTGGTGTGATGATGGCATCTTTATACAGCAGTGTGTGTTTTGTGTGTTTGGTGTGATGATGGCATCTTCATACAGCAGTGTGTGTTTGGTGTGATGATGGCATCTTTATACAGCAGTGTGTGTTTGGTGTGATGATGGCATCTTTATACAGCAGTGTGTGTTTGGTCACTCAGAGACTCACATCTCTTTGTAAACTGTGTCTTTTGCTCCAGACGACGGCTGTGGGTACAGATGTGCTCACGGTGAAAGCTGAAGATGCAGATGTTTCTCCAGAAAACAACAGAATTACATATCTTTTACAGGTGAGTCTAAACTGAGTCTCGTGTTTTTGACATTACAAACACAACAGGATTGTTCAAACTGAATTACTGGTGACTGTGATAGACTGAGTGTTCCTGAACTATATTTCTCTGGAAACTTGAAAACATTTTGCCCAAAAGAGAGATTTTACAAGCTTATTATAACTGTTAAACATATTGTTTTTAGGAGAACACCATATAGACGCCTCTAAGTTATTAGACATGCACTATAGTTGAATACAATATTTTTCAGTACGGTTGAGTTTGTTGTATTTTACAGATAACTGGAAATCCATTCTTCAGCTTGTACATCCCAGTCATATCTGACCTTTTTACCATCTATCTAACGCCATTGTTTCCACACCTCTACGTGTAAACAATCCAGGCACTGGATGTCATTAAGTATCTACGATTTCCCAGTTAAATTTACAATACAGCTCTCAATCAATTTATTTTTAACTAATCTTAAAATATATTTAATTTTGAATAAGCACACATTCTGTTCGTATTTAACATTATTGCATTCAGTTCCTTTTTTTCGGGAAAAATTTGTAGGGGAGATCGGGGCATTTCACAAACAAACTTATTTCACGTTGTCATTATGGGGTATTGTGTGTAGAATTGAGGAAAATAATTTAATCCCTTTTGGAATAAGGCTATAACATAAAAAGATGTGGAAAAAGTGAAGCGCTGTGAATACTTTCTGGATGCACTGTATATATACACAGTTTTTATGTCCTCTCTTTTTATAATCAACACACATTAACTTTGGCCCAAGTTGGGGACATTTAGTTTTTCAAAAGCATATAAATGTTAACCCTGCAAGAAAAAGGAATGTTAGTTATAATTAAATAAAAATTCATTAAAAATGAATGCTAGCATGTGTGGAAACATTTAAAGCATGTGTGTTTCCACTAGCTCTGTGTTAGGGTTGTGCTCCGCTCTCACCTTACATCAATTTAAGTGTAGATGAGCTCAGTTTGTGTTTTTCTGATTCTCATTTAAATCTTGTGTCCTGACAGCCTCCATCAGAAGAGTTTGAAGTGAGAGATGACGGGAACATCAGGCTGACACAACCTCTGAACTACAGCAAACATCCTACCAGTCCCACATCCATTTTACTAAATGTTTTACACTAAAGGAATAGAGCCAAAAATGACATATCTGTCATCATTTACTCATTCATTATCTTGTATGACCTTCTTCTGTGGAACACAAGAGCAGATGTTTAGCAGAACTACCCCCCCCCCCCATACACTGAAATTTTCATGCTGGATTGTAATACAACCCTTGTTTATTTGCAGGATATATTGGGATTCAGTGACACCACAACAGTTATGATTACAGTTGAAGATTTTGACAATTCTGACCCTTATTTTGATCACAGTCTCTACAAGGCCTCCATTGAGGAAAATCAGGTAAGTGACGTCATGATCAACACTTTAAACGCATGTTTGATCAAACAAATCAAACCCTCCATGTCTTTTCTGTTCATGCACAGGTAGGAGAGTTTACAGACGTCACTCCTGAGCCCATAAAAGCTCAAGATGGCGACACGGGCATCAACCAGCCTGTAGATTACAGCATCACAGCAGGTGCTGATAACAAAAGATTTACACCACACTTACTGTAAATGACACATGTCCTAATCTAAATAACCTCCTCCACCGGTTTCCAAATAAAGTTTAGATGTGTGAGAGCTAGAGGTGAAACACTGATTTTAAATCTGATAATATGGAGGGAAATAAAAATTCCACCAAACAATTTTCTAGAACAGTAATTGTGATAAAACAAGCACTTTACACTGCTAACAATACACTTCTATTTGAATAAAGAAATGTACTCATATTCTGTTTTACATTACTGATAATAACAGCAAATATCCAATTTTCTGTTTCAGTTTTTCCAAACGAATATCAAAGTAACTTTGAAATCGATCAAAACAGTGGAGTCATCTCTTTGAAAACGGCACTAGACCGAGATGAAATAGACCAGATAACTGTTCACATACAGGTACCAGACGTTTCTGAGAACTTTCATGAGGTTTCAGTATTTTGATGGTTCATATTTTCTTATCAGCGTTTCCTTTTAAAAACAGGCAGCTCAGCGGGATGATGCCAGTAAGACGGCTAACGCTGAAGTGTCCATCACCATTGAGGATGAGAATGACAACCCTCCGAAATTTGACCAGGACGAATACACCGTATCTATTCTGGAAAATTCATCACTGAATCAGATTGTGCTTCAGATCAGAGTCACTGATCCAGATCTGGTACTGTTCCTCAACACATCACTGTCTGTTTGTAAAGCAGATAAAATAAACAACAGCAAAAAAAAAGATCTACCAACATTAAAAGGGTAAAACTCATGAAAAGTGTATAGAAATGTCTGGTTATATTTGAAATTTTAACTATCCTAGCTATCATCATCCAGACCTCCCCAGCAACAACTAAGATCCACTTAGAAACTGTTTAACGAAACCCAATAAACACATTAGAACTTAACAAGTAATTCCCCAACTGCTCAGAACTCCCCAACTTTAGCAATGTTTAAGTAATGCAAGTGCACAAGCCATTAACACTTAAAGGTGCTGTGTGTAGTTTTTTTAAAGTATGTGTGTGTCTGACGTGTAGCCAAGTATGGTGTTCCATACTCGGAATTTGTGCTCCTCATTTCACCCATCCAAGCACACACACACCAGGAGCAATGGACAGCCGTTTCTGCTGCTGCACCTTGGGAGTGATTGGGGGGTCAGGTGCCTTACTCAAGGGAAGCTCAGTTGTGTGTAATGAGAGTGGAGGAGGGCTCTGTTCATTCACTCCCCTCACCAACAATTCCTGCTGATATTCTGACTCAAACCATTAGGCCACAACTGCCCTTTGACTGGACAAAAATATGATTCTATGTTTGTAGTGATTTTGGAAACATGCTATGTTCACATACTTGTTTGTTCCGTGTAGCAATGAATGTTTTTGTTTTGGTCCGTGTGATCCAGCTGCTGCCAATTTACCCAACAGTATTTTGGCACCCTGGGTTTATAAGTTGGCTTAAAAGTAATGTAGCCATGGAAGTCAGCAAGCAAACTATGTCAGAGATGGCAGATTTTACCTGACTTAAAAAGCCTTGGCATCCATCTAAAAAGCTCTATGTCTTGAGGCATTTAAAAAAAAATGGATAAAGCCCCGTTCACACCACCAGCGACACACAGAATCAAAGTCACGATCCAGTTCATTTTCAATGTCTTCTGGCGACACGAACGACAGAATTCATTGACGACAATGTAAATTTTTAACTTTATGCAAATGAGCAACAACCAATAGGGATGAAGACTGTCATAGTTCCAGTCACCATCTCGAGTTCAGACAAGACTAGGGTAGATTCCAGAGCGATTTCACAGTTTTAAAGGTGGTTTAGGGTGCCATTTGGGGCAGGGCATCCTAGGGGCAAAACGAGAAACAACCCTCTCCAACAATTTGAATTTGGATATTTCAACCCCTAGCTGTCAATACTACATACTGTATTGACACTGTATTGTGAATACTACATACAAACATCTCTTTTATCCACCCAGGTCTTCCACCTTAAAGCTTTTATAAACTTCCATGTAAGGTTTTGTCAAGCAAACATTCCATGTCTGTTTTGATGAACTTACCTTTTCTGATTTTCTTTCTGATTAGGGAGGGTTCTCTAAAGGTCATTTTATCATGGATAGCGATACCTTCATCCTCAACAGTCAGGGAGTAATATCACTCCGGAGCGACGCCACCTTGGATAGAGAAACTGTAGACAATTACAATATAGAGGTACAACACAATCACATTCATTTCTTAAAGCCAACTATTTACAAGATGTTCAGGATGACTCTTCATTCTGAATGGGATGTTTCCACTGTCTTTCCCAGGTAATCGCTGTAGACCAGCCTGTCAATGGTTTAAGCTCCACAGCTCAGGTCATCATCAAAGTTCTGGACGTCAATGACAACAACCCACAATTCCTTCCTCTCCCAGAGCCTATTGAGATTCAGGAAGGAGTGTACACTCCCTCTTCACCTGGAGAGGTGTGCGAAATCTTAGCCACAGATGCCGACATTGGAGAAAACGGACGTGTTACCATCACTACTTCCTCTTACAATGAAATATTCAGATTCAGAGAGGTGAGGGGACTTGATGAGTCCATGATATCATATTATAAACATGACATTGTAATGATCAGATCTCATAAAAACATGTTTATAATGTCACTTGTAGGACGGGACTCTACTAGCTATTGAGGATCTGGATCGGGAGACACAGGATGTGTATGATGTGCTTATTGTTGCCACTGATCATGGGATGCCACCGAGAAATGTACAGTTTTCATTTCTGTTCATTTTTATTTATTGCATGGAAATATGTGTAGTTCCATACAAACTGGGATTGCACTGATTGGAACATTATGCGGCACCGCATGTTAACAGATGAGACGCCATGATTTGCCATAGTCTCACGGAATATGAACTTTAAAAGATTTTCCAAATTTTGTTCGAGGTATTGTTTAAATAACATTAGAACCTTGAGCCCAGGTGTAAATTCATTTTGGCCCTTAAATTTATATCTAATTTGAATTTAGCATTTATCCATCCTTGAATGACACACAAACATGCAAAAAGAAGCTGCACTATGTACTAGATTTTATGCTGATATAAAAGTCTGACTGATACTAAACCTGATACTAGTTCAATCCTTAAAGTAAATCACTGTTAATTCCACACATTTAGATAGATAACTAGACATTTTAAATATGTACTTTTGGTCTGTAGTACAAAAGTATGCTTGGGTTCATTTTGTACAGAACATCACCACAGTGAGGGTCAGTATCACAGATGTCAATGACAACGCTCCAGTTTTCAGCTCTGACACCTACAGCAAAAGCATTCTGGTTAAAGATGGCAAGGTTGGACAATTGCTGCTGACGCTCTCTGCCACAGATAAAGATGCTGGAGACAACGCACTTATTAGCTACAGGTAAAGATTAGTTCACTTCTGAATTAAAACTTAATTTACTCACCCCCATGTCATCCTTTAAGAATAATCTTCCATTTCATTAGGATCAATAATATGAAAGCGTGAATGTTGTCTTTCTGTAGTTTCTCTGAAGGCTCCTCAATGGTCGCACTGGATGCTGAAACAGGAGACGTCACTTTGACCTCTGACCTTAGCGAGGTCACAGAAAACACTCTGCTAACTCTTAATGCTATAGTGACAGATCATGGAACACCACCAAAATCTGATGAAGGTTTGAGCTTCATAACAACACTGTAGATCTTCATTAGTAGTTCCCTCCAGATTAGTGTGTTCCCACCTAAATACTCTAAATATGTCAACAAATGAGCAGAAACATGCTGGTGCTATTGCAGTGTTAGTGTTAATGCAGTTAATGCCAAAACAAAACATTTACAGAGTAAAATTGGAGCCATTTCACATGACTGGAAATAACATATGGAGCTACAATAGCCTCAAAATTAATATATTTACAAAGTATGATTCACAAATGCGTAAGCCAATATATATTATGTATTTACAAACTCATAATTCTAATTCAAAAAACATGATATGTAAATGAACATCCAAATTTACAATCACAAAATAAGACAAACATAATTCAGAAATACAAGCATATTTGCACATTTCTGAATGTTTCATGAATACAAATTGATTGTTGAATCTGCATGTGGAAATCATGTGTATGTGTGGATCTCTGTGGGTTTGTATGTGAATTTGGTGATTTTATGGATTTGTAAATCATATTTTACAAATTAATACATTTTGAGACTATTTTAGCTCCATAATTAACAGTTGTGGCACTCGATTTTATTCACTTTGTTTTTTGATCAATTTTGTTTAGATTTCGCCACAAATTTGTTCTGTAATCTGCTAAAACACTCCAACTATCTAAATAGAGCCTTTGGTTTGCATTTAAATTCAACTGGTCTCAAAGGAACTAACATGTCAAAACGAACGTCTTTGTTTTCTCTGTAGCGGAAGTCTTGATTTACTTCAAAATTGCCCTTTTAAATGAGAGTGTGGGTTTTAAAAGCTCCTCCTACACCTTCACAATAAAGGAGAATGAACCTGAAGAGTCAATAGTGGGCGAGGTCATGGCATTAACAGGAAGTCCACTGGTCATGGTCAGCTATAACATAAAGTCACATGAGGATGTCTTCTCTGTGGATGGTGAGGGAACCATAAAAGCTCTCAGACCGCTGGACAAGGAGGAAGAGGAGTGGTACATCCTCACAGTAGAGGCCATAGACTCCAGAACTCCTCCAAACACTGCAGAGACAATGGTACGTTTCATACTTCAAATCACGTCAAAGCCAAAGTTTCTCTTCTCAAAAGAAAGCTGTCATAGGGTTCATTTATATTTGCATTTGACTTTCTTTCTCTCACAATCTTTCAGGTCAGCGTTCAGGTTGAGAATGTGAATGAGGCTCCTGTGTTTGACGCTGAAATGTATGAAGCAGAAATTTTCAGTATCTCTCCATACAAATTCCCTATAGTGAAGATCCAGGTAAGAGTGGCTGGGCAAAGACATCAGTAATGAATGCAGTGGATATAGTCAGATCTAATTTGTAATTAGTGTTGTTCAATAAGGTTAACATCACTGTTACGGTTGCAATTGCTCATATTAAAGGGCCAGTGATTTGTTCAAACCCTTAATACCAAGTAATTTCAACATGTAATTTATCCTATCCCATCTGTACTACAAACATGTATGAGTTCAGTTCCTCAAATCTTGTTCAGGAAACTTACTTTTTTCCTCCTGGCTCATAAAAATTTTATGTCTTAAACTTTTCACCCCAAAGCCGCTGAGCCACAGTGAACCTCAGAACCCTCGACTCAATTTAAAGAACCCTTTATGCCAAACATGTTTTATATAAAGAGAATTATCTCAAATTATTTAATAGTCCTTTCATGAGTTATTTAACATCTTTCTATGGATAAAGTATGTTTACAAGCTGTATAATTCATACAATTTAAAAATTAATTAAAACTAAATCCATAAAATGATCCAATTATGGTAACCCCTAAATTCTATATTTGAAGTGCATGACAAAACATTTTTATTTACTACATAAAACTTTAGAGTGCTGAATATTACTAAACAATGAACTTACCAAAGTTCATGACCAAGCTCAGAACTGTATATTTCATGGCTGTCAATAAACTTGAATTATTAATTGATTAGATTTTGTCATAAAAGTGGCTGTAATGTGTTTTTTTGTCCCTCAGGCATCGGACCCTGATGTGGGCGAGAGCTCAGAGCTGCAGTATTCCCTGCAGGAGTCCACATCTCTGCTGGATGTGGAGGCAAGCACTGGTCAGATCTACGTTCTGGATGCATCCAGTTTTGGAGACAATCTGTTCACATTTCATGCTAAAGCCACTGATGTACATGGACTGTCCACAAATACAACAGTACAGGTGAGCAGAAACTTTTAGAAAACTCTTTCCCTTTACCAATGGCATTATGATTGAGAACAGAGCAGTAAAACAGAGCAGTCAGTGCAAAGACTGAGTTCTTGTGTTTGTTACCTGCAGATCAAGGTGAAACAAAGTGAATATCGTGACAGCGTCACAGTAATCTCCATAAACCAACCCGTATACATAGTGGAGAAGAACATACCAGAGATGGAGGAGTGAGTAATCTCTATTCATCACTGAAACATGTTAATGAGACAGAATTAGCATTTCCATTTGTGAAGAGAAGAGTTAATGTGTTTTTGAGATAAGAGTGTAAGAGGAAACATGTTTAAGGCATAATTAACCCAAAAATACATTTAAAAATGAATTATTACTCACCCTCTTGGCATTCCTAACCTGTGTGTTCTGCCATGTTTTCAAAGAAAATGGTTATACTAAGGAGCCCCGCACATGACATACAGGAAGAAAAATAGTAGGACTTATTCCCCCGATTTACTCATTCCTTCCCTTGATTTTCTAAATTGTGTGCGATTTAGCAAATTGAGGGAACGAATGAGTAAATCGCACACACAAAATAATAAAATAATAAAAATAAATTGGTAAACCGTGTGCACAATTGACTTTTTTTCTTGCATGTCATGTGCAGGGCTCCGTATTTACAGTTCTTTTCCACAAAAAAAAAAACAAAAAACAAAAAAACTCATACTAAAAAAAGTCTACGTGACATTTCCAAGTCTTTTTAAGTCACCCTGTCTGTAGAATAGGCTGAAATTTACACCATTATTATCTGAAAAGCTTCCCCTCTAGTGAGCCGTTAGGTCAGTGTATCACATTAAATAACTGGATTGATCATGAGCAAAACATTGTTTTAAAGGGTTAGTTAGCCCCAAAATGAAAATTGTCATTAACTATTAACCCTCAAGAGGCCTAGTGGTGAGGGAGTCGGGCTTGTAATCTGAAGGTTGCCGGTTCGATTCCCACGCCAGCAGGAATTGAAAGTGGGGATTGTGAATGAACAGCACTCTCTCCACCTTTGATACCATGACTAAAGTGCCCTTGAGCGAGACACCTGACCCCTAATTGCTCCCCTTGTAAGTCGCTTTGGATAAAAGCGTCTGCTAAATGATGAAATTATTTACGAATTACTAACCAGTAAGACAGAAAGCTCTCAGATTTCATCAAAAATATCTTCATTTTTGACATAAGTCTTACTGATTTGGAATGACATGAGGGTGAGGAATTCATGACAGAAATTTCATTTTGGGGTGAACTAACACTTTAAGCCAGTTCTTTTCAATTACGTGTTTTTTTTCTGTTTTACAAACTGGAGTGAATTGGCACTTCTTGCTCCCTCCTCTTATTGTTTTGTGTTCTTTACACCATCTGATAGTGTTTTCTGTTTCTCAGTTCCATGAAGAAAGCTTTAGGCTGGACTGTGAAAATCCTCAGTGTGAGAGCTGAGGATGGGAATGAGATGCGCACCATTCTCCGAGAATCTACAGACAAGACTTACGTCAGTTTCATCGCCATGGACTCCAGTGGAGCCGTCATCCAAGCCACAGAGGTCAAAGAGTAAGTTGAACTAATATCAGTTTATTGAGACAATTCGAATGTGAAATCTGATGTGGAAATGTGAAAGTAAACAGAAAACAAGAATTTAAATACATCACACACAAAAAAAAGATAAATAAAAAAATTATATTACAACACATACAACTAAGTACAGTTGTGTTCAAAATTATTCAACCCCCCAATGCTGTAAATGGTTTTAGAGAATTTAGAGTACATTTGTAATTGAATTCAGAATGAAATCCTACAAGGACTTCTTAAAGAAGCATATTCAACTAAAATGACATAAATTGGTTTTGTAATACAGTAGTAAATGTTTCTTTTGTGAATTCTTCATTGACACAATTATTCAACCCCTTAAAGACTACCACTCTGAAGAACAGAGGTCCATTGAAGTGTTTTCAATCAGGTATTGAAAGCACCTGTGGATGTCAGGGAGCAGCAATAAAGCCTAATAAGCACCAATTAGGCAGCTTTAAAATGACTGTGATACTCAGCTCCTTCTAGACATTTACTGGTGTGGTTACAAACATGGTGAAGTCAAGAGAATGGTCCAGGAAGACAAGAGAAGAGGTGATTACTCTTCACAGGAAGGGCAATGGCTATAAGAAGATTGCAAAAATGTTAAACATACCAAGAGACACCATAGGAAGCATCATTCGCAAATTCAAGGCAAAGGGCACTGTTGAAACGCTACCTGGTCGTGGCAGAAAGAAGATGCTGACTTCGACTGCTGTGCGCTACCTGAAGCGTAGAGTGGAGAAAAGTCCCCGTGTGACTGCTGAGGAACTGAGAAAAGATTTGTCAGATGTAGGTACTGAAGTTTCTGCCCAGACAATACGGCGCACCCTGCGTAATGAAGGCCTCCATGCCAGAACTCCCAGGCGCACCCCCTTGCTGTCTCCAAAGAATAAGAAGAGTCGACTACAGTATGCCAAAAGTCATGTGGACAAACCACAGAAGTTTTGGGATAGTGTTCTGTGGACTGATGAAACAAAATTAGAACTGTTTGGGCCCATGGATCAACGCTATGTTTGGAGGAGGAAGAACAAGGCCTATGAAGAAAAGAACACCTTGCCTACTGTGAAGCATGGCAGGGGGTCAATCATGCTTTGGGGCTGTTTTGCTTCTGCAGGTACTGGGAAGCTTCAGCGTGTGCAAGGTACCATGAATTCTCTTCAGTACCAGGAGATATTGGAGGACAATGTGATGCAGTCCGTCACAAACCTGAGGCTTGGGAGACGTTGGACCTTTCAACAGGACAATGATCCCAAGCATACCTCCAAGTCCACTAGAGCATGGTTGCAGATTAAAGGCTGGAACATTTTGAAATGGCCATCGCAGTCACCAGACTTAAATCCGATTGAGAACCTCTGGTGGGACTTAAAGAAAGCAGTTGCAGTGCGCAAGCCTAAGAATGTGACTGAACTGGAGGCTTTTGCCCATGATGAATGGGCGAAGATACCCGTAGCTCGCTGCAAGACACTTGTGTCAAGCTATGCTTCACGTTTAAAAGCTGTTATAACTGTAAAAGGATGTTGTACTAAGTATTAAGATTGAATGTCACTTGGGGGTTGAATAAAACTGATAATGATGTGAGCAGAGAAAAGACATTTGTGGTTATTTCATTATAAATGTTATGTTATATTTGTCTGACCTACACGTGCCTCTTTGATTTAATTGTAAGCAGGATGACTGAATGATCAAAATCAATGTCAAACCGGCCAAAACAATCAATTTCAGTGGGGGTTGAATAATTTTGAACACAACTGTAAATGCCAGTAAAAAGTAAAAAAAAATAAGTTTTTAACTTAAATATTAAATTGTATTAGCTTCCCCAATGTCTAACGGTAATGTGTTCCATAGTTTGGGTACATAATGAACAAAGGCAGCATCTCCAATTTTCTTTTGTTTATACTTATGGACTTCCAGTAGACCTGCATTTGATGATCTTAAGATTCTTGATGGAATATAATTAATGAGAGAGCTAGTAATATAATTAGGTCCTTGTCCATTGCGAGTTTTATACGTGACAAGTAGAACTATAAAATCTATCCTAAATTTTATAGGAAACCAATGCAATGTAGCCAAAACTGGTGTTATAGTTTCTCTTTTTTTTGGTTCTTGTTTAGAGTTTTGGATAATCTGCTCATTGATTTTTGTGGGAGACCAGTAAAAAGTGCATTACAATAATCGAGTCTACTTGAAATAAAAGCATGAATCAATTTTTCTGCATCTTTCTGGTTTAAAAAGGGACGAGTTTTAGCTATATTTCTTAAGTGAAAGAAGGAAGATTTTGTTACCTTATTAATGTGCGAGTTAAACTTACATCTGAATCCAAAATAATGCCAAGACTAGTAACCTCTGGTTGTACCCAAGGAGTTACTTTTACTAGATTTGTGAATTTTACCAGAAAATTTTAACATGTTCACTCCCACAGGAAACTGAACACGGAGCACAAAGCTTTAACATCTGAACTGGAGAAGGTTTTTGGTCCCGGTTTGGAAATCAAAGTGGAGGACAGTTCTGGAAACCCTGAAGATCACAGTCAAGCAGCTATAATCGCTCTCGGTGTTCTGCTGGCTATAAGCTTTCTGGCTTTAGTACCGACGATTATCCATCATAAGTAAGTTATGGCTGACCTACAGTTTTCTACCTATCTATTATGATTTTGAAAGAATTCCTACATAAAAATAAACTTAAAGTCAATATTAATTCAGAATTGATTTATTATCATTTAATTGATAAAGTTGTCTGTTCTGTTTCATCTGGACTACAGCTTGTATTTCACTGCATGCAATGTCAATTATATTTAAAGTGATAAAATGACATTTCATGTTGACTTTGCTCATGTTTTAGGGATAATTTTAATATGTTTGGTGAAGTAGTTATAATACTGTACATATTTGTGTTGCCTCAGGAAAAAGAAAAATGGCACAGACCCAAAGAGTTTAAATGATGGCATTGATTTACCTGAAAGGAGAAGGAGTATTGACTTTCCTGCTGACTTTTACACGTAAGTGCTAAAATACTGTTAAAGATCTGATACAATCAGTTAAATTCATTTGTGAAAAGATTGTTCTCAAAATGTGCATCAGTTACCATGTTTTTATCTGCGTTGGTTTGTTCTGAGATGTATGTTTAAATGTGTTTCTTCTTTTGTTAACAGAAACCCAGAATCCAGGGAGACAAAACATTTTGATATAACGACAAACCCAATTCCTTAAGTATAATTTTTTCCAGCGTGTTTCACAGGATGATGTTAGTGAGAGTTTATGACGGAGAATCTGTAAGTGATATCACTGGAAACAGCATCTCTGCCCTCTAAAAAAAAACACCTGATGAACTTGATTGTGACACACTACAGCCCTAATCCTAAACTTCAGATGCCTTTGTAGGCAGCATTTTAAGGGTTGAGTGCCCAACATGGAGGAAATAACGCAAGTATTGGGGTTTCTCAAGACAGAAACCAGACTCTGGGCTCCAGCATTACAGGATTACCATCTTTGATCATGTGCGCTCAGTTCCAGGATCAGCTGTCATGTGACTCACAATGACACACTCAAGTCACAACATACACAACATGAATTCCCCTCAAAGAGGCGAGAATCACTCTGGTCCACTCATTACATGTTACTGATGGGAATAAGTGGCTGTATGAAACACCGACATGAAGCCAAACCTTACTGACACTTTATTCTGAATTGGAGTGTTACTGTTTAAAGCAGAATTCATACTGAAAACACTGTTAAGACAGATGTATCAGTCCTGTAGCGGACAGCATGGTGCTTGCAACACTGAGTTCATGGGATCGATTCCCAATGAAAACAAGAAATGTAAATAAATGTAAAAAAAAATTCTCTTCAAATATAGCCTCTGTGCCTTTAATTTACATTTGGCATTTGGTAAAAACTAACAAAAAATAAAAATGTGTTACGTTATAAATATTTAAATTATTTCCAGGTAAGTTGTAAAAACAAAAATTACTTCCTTAAAGTACACATTGACCGTCAATAACGGTCTCATAAAAGGGCCCTTAATGAAGGACTTTGGTCACTTTGGTTTGGAATTTTACATCCGTCATATAACGTATTCGATAAATTGTCTAGTTGTTAGTTTTGCTGATGTATTCAGTTTATGCATATTCTATTAAATGGTGGAAGTTTGCAACATTTGTTTTATGAAGATGTATGTTACAAGAGTCCCTTTGGGAAGATTTCATAATACATGTACAAGATACATGATAATAAGCTGACAATAAAGTGCATTGCATAATATATATATATATATATATCTGCAGCTGATTTGCGTTAAGATTCAGAATGAATATAACAGAACATGATCACTGCAAGCTTTCAATGAAAGCTGTGAAGCTGATTAAACACAAACACTTTGAGAAGACCACACAATACATGAGCCCACATCTCTATGTAGAACTAAAAGTAGAAAAAAAGTTCACAATAGAAATACATCTTTATAGAGCATAACTCCTGAGGGAAATAGTACGCCCTGCAGGTCAGGTGGAGCCGAGAGCGTCGATGCAACTGGTCAAATGCAGCATACTTTTGCTGCATCCCAATTCGCCTCTTATACTACGGCCTAAAAGTATGGTAATGTTTTTGTGAAGAACAAGTACATACTTGAGTGTTTAGCAAAAGAGTAGACAGGCTTTGGGACCTACAATCACATCAGACAACTGACCCTTCACAAAGACCCGTCCCCTTTAGTTACTGCACACTTGAATCCAATGATTTGGATTTTTTGGTCCTGAAACTTCCCCAGAAGATATGAACATTTTGTTAACATTTAGACCACTTCTGTTATTGATTGCAATCAGGATGTGAAGAGAGCTTCAACTCTAGACTGCCAGAGAAAAACTTTGATCCCCTGTTAAAAAAAGCCAAGGATGAGGGAAAGGACGCCTCCTTCTGCGACTCATTTACTTTAATCGACAGGAAAAGATTCAACTATTGTGATGTGAAGTAGACCTGTTCTGCGGTGTTTATCCTCTCTTTTAAGGGAAAGTATGAACTAAGCTGTTGTTTTGTTTTTTTTTACTTTTATGTGACTGACCGACACTCGGGTTTATAAACCTGTGTCATACTAGTAAAACACATGATGAACACTCGACAAACTCACCGGAGAAAACAGAAAAATCACAAATCCTCACCAGTACTAAAGCGGCTCTTCCCTCGGGATGCCTTATAAAATATGATTTCTGTGTAGAAACCAGTAAAAGAGTTCAAAATCCTTATGTTTTAAATTTAACTCAATTGTGTAGAGCTCAGTTCACTCCTGTTCGTCGCGGTTTTCTTTTTTCTACTGAGAACTGTGTTGTTGTTTTTCTTCTCTGCAGCACCACTACTGCCATCTGCTGGACAATAATGACATGCAGCGAAAAACAACAAATAAACTAAATATTGAATAAAACCAAAAATCGATTAAATCTACATTTAGGTTCATTTTAAGTAGTTCCATCAATGAAGGCATAATTATTATGTCTTCTTTGATGTGGGATAGTCGTGGCCTAATGGTGAGTGAGTTGGGCTTGAAATCTGAAGGTTGCTGGTTCGTTTCCCACGCCGGCAGGAATTGAAGGTGGGGATTGTGAATGAACAGCACTCTCTCCACCTTCAATACCATGACTAATTTGCTCTTGAGGAAGACACCTAACCCCTAATTGCTCCCCTTGTAAGTCGCTCTGGATAAAAGTGTCTGCTAAATGTAATGTAAATGTCTTTGTTTTATTGATCATGTTCCAAGTGTATTATCTTTTCATATGAATATCATGTTGTTAATTTAATTTAGTTTATTTTAATTCAGAACTCCACTATCCAGGTTTTAGAAATCTGAACACATTTGCCCTAACAATTAAAATCATGTCTTTTAAAGTGACACCAAAGACATCAAGAATCAGCACATGAATCTCAACAATGGTGACAATCATAAGTGTAATGGCGCAAGGCATGCTGGGAACAGTAGTGCAAAATTACCAGCATGCATTTTGTTCTTTTAGCAGCTTTTGTGATGTCCGGAGTTGATCCGATTGTCTAAATAGTTTGATGTCACCATAGTTTAGATTCATATGCAGATTGATCATATCTGTCTGTATTTTTCAGAGCTCTGCTGGGTTTAATGGTTTCAATCTGTTAATTTATTTTTGCAATAAAGTTTGAGTTTCGAAGTTGCAGTAAAGAAGGGTTTGTGTGTCAGCTACTTAAATGTAGTAATTTGAACTGCAACAACCTAATGGACTCTCACAGACACCTAAACTCAACATATGAGTCTCGGCAATGGTGACATGACTCATGTATTGTATAGCAGATTATGAAACTGAAATGAGCGTCAATATTTCTACATGATTGAAACAAGCACTTAGTGTAAGATTAGACCACTAAATGATGACAACCTCTTCTTCATCAAGCTGTCAACTTCACCTGGCCTTAGTTTCCTTTGTTATTTTTGTCACAGATAATAGTTTCATCAACAACAAAGAATCTAACACTATGTCAAGAGTCAAACTGCACAACTAAAGCAAACACTGATCACAATGATGGTTATATGAAACTAAACATTTTCAATCTGGTTAGTAATTAATGTCTTCTTTCATCTTCAGTTGATTTCATATAAGGTTGAAGTCAGTTGTAACATCTATAATCATTAGTTCCATTAATGGTGAATGTTTGGCCCTTTTACTGCCATAGATCTCAGTTTTTTGTGTGTGTGTATTTCAAACAAAATCCAACATCTGCCTAACATTGGACCTTGTCATCAAACAAACTTTGGGTTTAGACGTCAACCCGATTTTCATTTTCAACCAAACTCCAATGTCTGATCGATGTTGGTGTGTACGTCCTGTGCCTGCTGGGTAAAGGTGGAGATGAAGTGATGCTGGAAGAATATTCTCACTGCAGTGACGTAAGCAGTTATGATTGACAGATGATGAACATCCTCAACCCAACTTCTGTTCACAGCTAAATTTTGTTACAATTTTGTGATCATGTTTTGATTTACAATTATCTAAAAAAGCAAAAAAAGTTTGCACCTGTGCAGATCGCTTCTGTTTGACAGATCTGGGCCACAAGTAGGCCATAGCAATGCCACATGTCAGCCAAGAGCAAAGAAATAAACCATAACTGGACCTTATCTTAGCTACAAAGGTGTGTACAAACTCAAAACAAGTTCAGTAACAAAATCTGGGTTCAAGTCATCTCAAATATCCTTCCAGGCAGGTGTAGGCACTCTCACAGCATGTTGTACAGTATTACCGTAATTAGTCAAACTAGGGGGTAATCGTGGCCTAATGGGGAGGGAGTCGGGTTTTTAACTTGAAGGTTGCTGGTTTGATTCCCACGCCGGCAGGAATTGAGTGGGAATAAAGTGGGGATTGTGAATGAACAGCACTCTCTACACCTTCAATACCATGACTAGGCTGCCCTTGAGCAAGACACCTGACCCCTAATTGCCTCACTTGTAAGTCGCTTTGGATAAAAGCGTCTGCTAAATGATTAAATGTAAATGTAATGTAAATGCAATTATGAGATTTAAAGTCGTAAAAAGCGTTCACATCCTCATAGAGCTCGTAATTACAACTTGTAAGCAGGGAATTTTTGTACCACATGACTGCTGCAGATTCAGGCATTGTGTTGCCATTGAAATGTATAATTCCCAGTTTGATAACATGAACAGCTCTGAGAAGAATCGTTGTTATCTCAAAAACGCGGTAATTACAACATGGCGTGAGCGCATCATTATGGAAAATGGCTCTCCAGGAGCAGGATTGGACACCCGGATTTAATGAATTGGAAAGAATCCAATGAAGTCTTGTAGAAGTAGTAGAGAGCGACTTTGATTCCTTTTTCCACCGGATTTAGAGACAATAAAATGATGGAGTTATTATCTTTTATGTAAAATCGTATGATATAATAATCTTTCATACATTTATACACAGCGTTTATTGTCTGCGACCTTTGATTCATGTAATGCCGCATTAATGCTAAAGTCATAAATATAACGCTGGTTCTGATAAACATGACTCATAACAGCCATACAGTTCAGAATATTGTGGTTGACCAATCAGAATCAAGTATTCCAGTGGGACGTGTCATAATAAACAAAAACGGACCCTGACTGAAACCCTCGCATGAGGAGGAATGGTAGAACAAGATCAAGTAAAGGTCAATAACAAAGTCTGTAGGTTTAAAATCTTACATTGTCACATGTGTTCAGTCCTGTCATGTTTTAGTTTATGTCATGTCTGCACCTGTCTTCATTTGCCACTAATTAGTTAAACCTTATCAACTGTTCTTCATTTAGTCATCTGTGTTTTTATACTTCCTGTTCAGTTCTTCCTTTGTCGGTGTTTGTTTGTGCCATGCACACTGTGATTCATGTTACCCATTCTTCCCGTTGGAATAAACCTGTCTGTTTCTATTTATCGTCGTCTCCTGTCATCCCGAGCGTTACAGAAACACCGACCTCTCAACGCGAGAACATTTAAAGATGGACTCACCCGCTCTGCGTTACCTGCTGAGCCCGGAGGCTCGACCAAACCTGGACTACTGGGTCTGGATGTGCCGGAGGGATGAACGCTCCGCCTCATCATGGCAGCCCGGGGTACGCTCCGAGATCGGAGCGGAACTGGATGAATTCGGGACCCCATTGGCGAAACGAGTGAATGAGTCCATCTCAGAGCCAGGAGCGGCCCGCTGCCTTACAGACCTGTGGAGCGTGGATCCTTTCCCCACCCAAATCCCCACCCTTCAACCTTCATCTGCTCTTCTGGTCCCGTCCGGAAGCCTTCCACCTGTTTCCCTGCCTGTTTTCCCAGTCCCGTCACTGGTTACGGCCAGTCCCCTGGATCCGTCGGTCCCCCTGCTGTCGGCAAGCTCTTCGGCTCTGCCCCCGTCGCTCATTCCATGCGGCTCTTCACCAGCACCTCGGGCTTCCCATCCACCAGCCCAGCTTGAGGCGGAGTCCCCTGCTCCCCTTCAGGCCTCCAGGCCCACGTCACCACCTCGTCCCGTCAGCCCGTCACCAGTGCCTGGGCCCACGCCTCCTTCGCCAGCTCCTCGGCCCGTCTGCCCGGATGCTCAGCTGGGCTCCCTCGTCTCTCCAGGTCGGCCTTCGGGGGTCGTCGCCCAGCTGCCGCTTCGGACATCCGGGACTGCAGCTATGCCTCCACCCGTCACCCCTCTGGCGTCATCGGACTCCTCCCTCCTCACGACCTCCCCGTCATCCTCGGTCCCACCATCATTGCCCCGGTCAGCCAAAGCCTCGTCACCAGCTCAGTCCCGTGAGCCTGCGGCTCGGCGCCGAACTTCCGGTCCGGCGGTGTCGCCCAGGTCCGTCGGCCGGAAAGTTCCGCTGGGTCCTCCTCCAGCAGCCATGGTTCTGCTGTCGGCAATCAGCCCCAGGGCATCATCCGTCAGCGCCACCATGGGGTCGGGACCCTGCCACTCCAGGGTACTGCCCTCATCCGGCTCCACGCCCTCCTCCGAAGCCTCCGCCCTTTATTTGTTTTTTTTGTTTTTTCTCTCTATGGACTTCATCACGGCGCGAGGACGCACCTTTTCCGGGGGGGCGTAATGTCACATGTGTTCAGTCCTGTCATGTTTTAGTTTATGTCATGTCTGCACCTGTCTTCATTTGCCACTAATTAGTTAAACCTTATCCACTGTTCTTCATTTAGTCATCTGTGTATTTATACTTCCTGTTCAGTTCTTCCTTTGTCGGTGTTTGTTTCTGCCATGCATACTGTGATTCATGTTACCCATTCTTCCCGTTGGAATAAACCTGTCTGTTTCTATTTACCGTCATCTCCTGTCATCCTGAGCATTACATATATATCCTCAAATAAACTTGTAACATGAAACTCTTTCCGTACAATCCCTCCCATATTGCTCACCTTTGATACCTGCTTACACCAGAGGCCATAACTGTTTATGGCATCCAATAAACAACCGCTCAGAGAGAGATATTACTCAAGGAATAGTCCTTCACTTCACCGCCAGGCTTCATAATACAGGCAGCGCTGACAGGGAATTATTGTACAAGATGAATCTATTCTATATTTTATTTATTTTGGCTTGTCTTCATGTCCACAGTGTTAGGAGTCTTATTGGTAAGTCAGATTTATTCATAACCAGCTGAAATATCAATTTAAATTCAAACATTTGAGTCTGAGGCCGAACTCACTTTTAAAAGTCATATCTGGTACTATCTGTTTGATTCTACCTATTGTCTATTGTTAAAAAACGTGTTTTAGAGGACAAAGGTCTTCTAATGAAGTAAAATACTTGTCAGGATTTAGTAGGAAACTGCTTTATTTAATTATATTCGTGAAGTGATTTAAGATTACACGAGTTTGAACGTCAGAGTAAATTCATAAGCCAATCAGAAATCTGAACGACTGTTTGTCCACTTTCCGTGTCACCAACATATCTGTGAAAATTATGAAAATGAATTTTAAAACTGTAATGTGTGATTTAGTGCTACCGAGTTCAGGCTTTAAGCTGTTTAAGTCCTAAAAGCAATGACTTGTTTCTGTTTAAGGGACCACACAGATAAACTGTGCAACTGGATCCAATATCAAACTAGGGAATACTCAGGAGGGATATGAAGGTGAGATATGTTCATAATATTACACGCTTCTTTCCACATTTGCAAGCAAAAACTTTATTATTTATTTCATTTCAGTGTAAACAATGTGATTTGTAGGGTAGTCGCGGCCTAGTGGTGAGGGAGTTGGGCTTGTAATCAGAAGGTTGCCGTTTCGATTCCCATGCCGGCAGGAATTGAAGGTGGGGATTGTGAATAAACAACACACTCCACCTTCGATACCACGACTAAGGTGCCCTTGAGCAAGGCACTTAACCCTATAATGCTCCCCGGGCGCTGTAGCAATAGCTGCCCACTGCTCCGGGTGTGTGTTCACTGTGTGTGTATGTGTGTTCACTACTCACTGCTGTGTGTGTGCACTTGGATGGGATAAATGCAGAGCACAAATTTCAAGTATGGGTCACCATACCTGACCATACCACGACTTTCACTTTCACTTCACTTGTATTGAAACTATATAATATAAAATAATTGATATTTGATTAAAAAAAACCCCTCTGAAAACCTGAAAATGCTTTTGTATTACAAGAGTAGTAATGCACGAACAACACTGGCATTATTTACTATATATGTTTTAGATATTGTGTGTTAGAATGTGTATTTATATGTGTGTTTGATCTGGCCTTCAGGAGATGTAGAGCTTGTCACTAATATCGGACCTGATGATCGTCTGGTGCTGGAATCATATATCTTTAACATTAGTTTGACATTTCTGGAGCTGGTTTACTCTGATGGAGACTCGACCGCTACTGTACGAACCACCAAACCACTGGACGCTGATGTCCTGCAGGAGGTTTGTCCCTCACTGAACCAAATTTTTCTCTATATTCATTATATAATTTATCAGTAACAACAAACCAACAATATCCACAGCTGACTGACAGTTTAGTTTAGGACAAATCTGCAGCCGTTACCCATTCTGGCATAGTATTACATTTTACATCTTTAATTTCGTAAGGAAATATTCATAAAGCCACATGTGTCTCTTTTTGTGTTTTATTTATTCCAGACAGGAGGAGTTTTGCATTATTCACTTGCTTGTTCAAACCCGGCGGTAAGTTTAAACAATAACATTATCAAATCATCCAATAAGAAAAAGCATTATAGAAATAGAAATTAAGCAAATAAACCTTCACTATAAAGTCTTCATTCACCATTTCAGCTGAAAAACTTCAGGACAGTGGATGTTCAGGATATCAATGACAATCCTCCGATCTTTCAGAGTAAATCATATGACGCCACAGTGCCAGAGGTGTGTGTAACGTCATCTTTATACAGCAGTGTGTGTTTGGTGTGATGATGTCATCTTTATACAGCAGTGTGTGTTTGGTGTGATGATGTCATCTTTATACAGCAGTGTGTGTTCTCTTTCATCATCTCGTGTTCGAGATCCACCTATGGGAAGGACATCTGTACCTGATCTCTGCAGAAGCATCCAATTGTACCAAGTCTGGCTAGACAGACAGCGGCGCGCCGTTATTCCTCAGTCAACATTCGCTTCTCGCAATCTCTGCACAGCTCGGATTAGAAAATCTGTTCACCTTCGAGTCCTCAGGAGGACACATTGTCAGATCAGCCTCCGCCGGACGTGTCAGATTTTTTTCTCCAGCCCTACAAGCTGTTCTTGCGTCCTGAGCCGCCCACGCTCTATATCTGCTCTCACCTGTCTCCCTTCATCTCCACGGCTGCCCGCTACGGTATGTCTCACTCCAAACCGCCCGCATCTCCCGGTGGCTGCGCATCACGGGCCTGCCCGGCCGCGTGTGGCGCGCTTATCGCCGCCAAGGATCCGCACCCCTTCTGTGTGGTCTGCTTGGTCCTCAAGCATGGGCAAGAGGCCTTGGAGATCCCAGAAAATTGTAGCCATTGTACAGCCCAATCCTGCGTTTCCTGAAGAGGATATCTTCGCGGATAATCTTCAGTTTGCCGACGAACCGGCCGGTTCCGGCGGTGACGACCATGCGGGCCTGCTCGGAGTCTCCGAGGAAGAGGAGGCCATCCTGTCCTCTAGCACTCCCCTGGCTAACGCCCCCGCTGTTCTACCCCAGTCCATCCTCCTCAGAGAAATGTCCCTCAGGGACATTTATGACGGCAAATTGCTGGGACCGCCACCTGGCCCAAGGAAACAGCTCTTTCCCGTTCTCCCCGCGTGCGCGAAACACATGAGGCATTACTGGGGCGACCCTCTCCAACTCAAGCACGGTCTCGCAGATCTCGAGGTTCAGGATATGGCGGCTCTTGGCATGGGTGACCCCCCCGCCATTGAGCCCTCTATTGCCAGGCACCTAAGCTCTGTCCACGGCGGGCTGCTCGCTCCCCCGAAGCCGGTCTTGCCGGGCAAAATGAATCACATTTCTGCATCCATACATCAATCTGCCTATAAGTCGTCGGCATTGGCTGTCAGGGCCCTTAATGTTTCTTCTCTCCTTTCTGCTTATCAGGCTGAACTTTTAGACGACTTGGGACAGCAATTGGACAAAGGGACTCCCTCCCCTGCCCTTTGGAAGGAGATCGTCACAGTGAACGACCTCGTCCTCCGCAATGCCCGTCAGGCCGCCCAAGCCTGCGGGCGCTCCATGGCGCTCTCGGTGGTGGGACTTATCAGGCTTAACTTATCGGGCCTCCCCGACAGCGAGAAAAGGAGCATCGCGGGCGCTCCGGTCCTCTCTTTGGTCCCGCGGTGGCTCTTATGCAGCAACGTTATGACAATAAGAAGAAAGAAGACGAGGCCTTCAAGTTCTGTCTTCCGAGGAAGGCGGCCCCTCGCCAGGAGCCCCCTGCGCGGTTGCCTAACCCTCCTGTCGCGGGACGACCGTTCCATCAGGACAAGGACAGGCCCCGTAACAAGCCCCTCTCGCGGCAGAACAATCCACCTGTTGCAAAACCTTGGGTCAGAGCTTCGCCCGCCGTGGCCGCGACGGGGAAGCCCTCTAACCAACGCCGAGTCTACGTTATCGAGCTGCAAGTTCTTTAGACTTCCGTCATGCCCCCGAGCCCCCGTTCAAGAGACGGAGGTTATCGCATTCACAGGGCGACAGCCCTCTGCCCGAGGCTGCCCAGCCCGTGTTTTTCCCCCCACGTTCTGGGGGTCTGTTGTGAGGAGAAGTACACAAGCAGTGTTGCCCCTAAGCACATACTCTGTTCCCCTCACCCAACCAATAAAGGCTTCGGCCCGTGTGTGCCCCACAAAAAAATACACAAAAAACAAAACAAAACTAACAAATCATATGAATTTGTTTCAGGGAGAGTTCATCTCTCTGCAGAGAGATCACCTCTCTCTGCGGGGAGAGAACATCTCTCTGAACCCCGGCATGCCGCCCCTAGTGTGTCCACTAGAGGGCGCCATTGCATTACGAATGAGCCGACAGGGCGCTCGCAAGCATGCCAGCGCTCCCTCGGCTCTGGTGGGGACAGTCACGAGCTACGAGTCAGCCTGGCAGGCTGTTTCGGCCCCCGAGTGGGTAATGCGCACAATACTGCAGGGCTACAGACTGCAGTTTGTCATGAAACCCCCGCGGTTCAACGGTGTCCTTCCCTCTCACACGGAGGAGAGCGCCACTCACGTTCTGAAAGAGGAAATCTCTTCCCTTCTAATAAAAGGAGTGATTCAGGTGGTGCCACCCACTTTGATAAATCAGGGTTTTTATTCTTGTTATTTCCTGGTTCCGAAAAAGGATGGTTCTCTCCACCCTATTTTGGACCTACATGTGTTGAACAAACATTTGAGGAAATACAAGTTCAGAATGTTAACCCACGGCACTCTGACTCGCGTCATAAAACAGAACGACTGGTTCACATCGGTCGATCTGAAAGACGTTTTTTCCACATATGCATTTATCCGCCACACAGGAAGTTTCTTCGTTTCCCCTATCAAGGCACATGTTACGAATTCACGGTCCTCCCGTTTGGGCTTGCCTTAAGTCCCTGGACCTTTTGTCTGTGTGCGGAGGCAGGCTTAGCACCCCTGAGAATGTCAGGTCTGCAGATTCTGACTTATATATAGAAAGTGCTGCAGGACACCCGTCATGTGCTCAGACACATCACTTCTCTCGGGTTCAGGGTGAATGCAAACAAAAGCAACCTTTCACCCAGTCAGAATGTGATTTTCCTGGGCTTGGAGCTGAACTCAGTCTCCATGCGAGCGCGTCTCTCACAGGAGCGCATTCTTTCTCTAATGAACTGTGTGTTACAGTTCAGGCAGGGAGCGAGAGTGCAATATCACACATGTCTCAGACTGCAGGGTCTTATGGCTTCATCTGTCCAGGTTTTGCAACTGGGACTTTTGAGAATGAGGGCGTTCATGAAATGGGTGTTGTCACTGCATTTCAGCCCGTTACACGATCTTTGCCGCTCTGTAACAGTGATGCGCGCCTGCACGGGGGCTTTTACGCACAGGGAACCCCTTTGGGGACGGTGATGTTGTGGAAAGTCGTGACGACAGACGCGTCCCTAACAGGCTGGGGTGACACCCAGGAGGGCAGAACGTGACAATTTGGAAAGCTCTGAATTATTTTCTGCCTCGTCTGCAGGGACATCATGTGCTCGTACACTGCGACAACACCGCAGCAGTAGCATATATCAACCACCAGGGCGGTTTGCGCTCTTCGAAGCTCCATGCTCTAGCTTGCAAGCTCTTAGTGTGGAGCGGGCGGTTCTTCCTGACGTTATGCGCGACTCATGTTCCGGGGATTCTGAACAGAGGCGAGGACCTTCTATCGAGGGGGAACCCACTTTATGGAGATTGGTGTCTCCACCCTCAGATAGTGGGTTTGATTTGGATGAGATTCGGACAGGCAGCCGTAGATCTATTCGCCTCGTGCGAAAACAACCACTGTCCTATGTTCTTCACGCTAAAGGACGCGGACGCGCCCCTCGGAGTGGACGCGCTGGCCCATCCATGGCCCGAAGTGCTGCTGTATGCTTTTCCTCCCCTGTGCCTGATAATTCCCACGCTGGCCAGGGTGAGAGAGCGGGGTCTGTCTCTCATTCTGATCGCTGCCAGGTGGCCCAAAGCGCCGTGGCTGGCAGAGATAATCCCTCTGTTATATGCCCAGCCGTGGTGCCTTCCCCTCCGCACAGATTTATTGTCTCAAGCGAACGGGGAAATTTATCACCCAGACAGGATGGCTCTCTGGGCCTGGCCCGTGAGAGGGCAAACTTAAAATGCGCTAGTGCTCACCCAGCATGTGGTTGCTACTATACAGAATGCAAGGGCCGTTTCCACACGTTCCCTGTATACTTGTAAGTGGCAAGTGTTTGAAGGGTGGTGTGATGGGCGTGGTCTCACATCGTATCAGTGTTCAGTTCCTGATATTTTGTGTTTCCTGCAAGACCTTATGGATAAAGGCAGGTCTTTTTCCACTATTAAGGTCTACCTGGCGGCTCTTTCTGACTGTCATGTGGGTTTTGAGGGCTCAACTGTCGGCAGCATCCTCTAATCTGCAGATTTATGAAGGGTGCCCGTCGTTCCTTGCCAGTCATCAGGAGAACTGTTCCTGAGTGGGACCTCTCCGTGGTGCTGGAGGCTCTGTCTCAATTTCCTTTTGAGCCCCTGAGAAATGTATCCCTGAAGCTGCTGTCTTTCAAGACAGCTTTGCTCTTGGCTTTGGCCTCAGCTAGACACGTCGGTGAGCTGCACGCGCTCTCAGTTCATCCCTCGTGCACTAAATTCTCTCTTAGTGGAGATAAGGTTTTTCTCAAGCCTAACCCGGCTTTTATGCCTAAGTGCTTCCCTGCATTTACAGTGGAGGTGTTGGAGCTGTCCGCCTTTCATCCTCCACCTTTTTCCTCTACGGAGGATCAGAGGTTAAACGCTCTTTGTCCTGTTTGCGCGTTACAAACGTATATAGCTAGGACCAGTGTTTTCCGCAAGAGCGACCAGCTCTTTGTTTCATGGGCACCCCCCCGCCAAGGGGGTCCCATATCTAAGCAACGCCTTTCACACTGGCTTGTGGAGGCGATTACTCTGGCTTACGAGTCGAGGGGTGTGCAGCCCCCTGAGAACATCAGAGCTCATTCTACAAGGGGCTTAGCTGCTTCTTGGGCTTTGTTCAGGGTGGTTTCATTGCAGGACATCTGCTCTGCTGCTAGCTGGGCCTCTCCCAATACGTTTGTTCGTTACTACCGTCTGGATGTCACCAAACCCTCGGTAGCACACTCTGTTTTGGGGGTGGGGTCTTCATAGCCCCTGGTTACCTCCCCTTCTTCTTCCCTTTCAGTGTCACCGCTGTATGGGTTCGAGGTAGGGCGGGCAAACAGGCCGCACACGTTCGTGTCACCAAGCTTGTATTTTCATTCCTGCCCGTATGATTTTCACAGGGGTTGCTGGGTGCATTTACATGTGGATGCTTCACGCATTTTCATGTCCTGTATGCGCACTGCAGGGATGCGTGAATATCAGGTTTGCTTGGTGGTTTATTATGGGACGAGTCAGGCACCGCCCCTAGGGGTGACCGTCCTTTTTCTGGCTCGCAGAACCTCACTGTGAGTATATTGGGCAATCGGGGAGCTGTCCATGTCTCTCCCATAGGTGGATCTCGAACACGAGATGATGAAAGAGAACAATAGGTTACTGTCGTAACCCCAGTTCTCTGAAACATCGAGTGGAGAGATCCACCAGCTTTGCCCCGCTTGCCGCACGAGAAGTGAATATACTTGCTGAGGAATAACGGCGCGCACAGCCCTATATGCACCCAGGTAAGGGGGTGGGGCCTTACCTGGCATTGGCTGCGCGCCGCTGTCTGTCTTGACAGACTTGGTGCAATTGGATGCTTCTGCAGAGGTCAGTTACAGATGTCCTTCCCATAGGTAGATCTCTCCACTCGATGTTTCAGAGAACCGGGGTTACGACAGTAATCTATTGTTTGGTGTGATGATGTCATCTTTATACAGCAGTGTGTTTGGTCACTCAGAGACTCACATCTCTTTGTAAACTGTGTCTTTTGCTCCAGGAGACGGCTGTGGGTACAGATGTGCTCAAGGTTAAAGCTGAAGATGCAGATGTTTCTCCAGAAAACAACAGAATTACATATTCTATACAGGTGAGTCATGAACAATTCTCATATTTGTAATATAATACTAACTCTGCAGGTTTACACAAAACTACATGCATCAGGCACTAGATGTAATTTTATTGCAAGTTTCGTCATGTTTTTAATGTATGTTTTCATACATGCACATACTTTTAAAGGACATAAAACTAAATAAATATAATTATTCCGTAAGCACAGGTGGTGTTGTAACGATGAGCGAGTCAGCAAATAAGATCCAAGTGCAGCTTTAATACCAAAACGTAGTCGTACAGGCAATGGTCAATTCAATAGCAAACAGGATCAACAGGGGAAAGGTGAACTCGTAGTCAATATTCCAGGCTAAGGTCAAATAAACAGATAAACAACAGGACGAACAAACAGGCAGATAAACAACAGGACGATGAAACAGGCAGGATTCGAAAACAGGACAAGGGTAGCACTCAGGATTGTACAGCATGAACAAGACATTGCAATTAAACAGGCAAACAGAACTGCCTTAAATAGTGAGCAGATTGGCTACAGCTGGGCAGTAATTAACTTAAGGGGCTTATGGGAAGTGTAGTGTGGTGTAAGTGGAGGACAACAGAACAGGATTCATAACAGGTGTACATGAATTTCCTTTTAATTAATCACTTCCCCTCTATTCACAGCCTCCAGCGCCAGAAGAATTTGAAGTGAGAGGTGACGGTAACATCCGGTTGAAACAACGTCTGAACTACAACAATGCTCACCAGTACATCTTCACCGTCGAAGCTAAAGTAAAGTCAAACTCTCAGACATCCTGCCAGTTCCACATCCATTTTACTTTGATCACAAACATCAAATATGCTTCAGAGTCTATTTTTTAAAGAAATAATTCACACACAAAAAATTAAATATCGTGCAACACAAAAGGAGATGCTTAGCAGAATGTCCAAGCTACTTTTTTCCATAAAATGAAAGTGGAAGGGGACCAAGAACAAATTACATTCATTTTTGGATTAACTGTCATTAGGAAGTAAATATTTATAAAATAAAACATTTCTTTGCAGGACAAAGACGAATTCAGTGACACCACAACAGTTACAATAACAGTTGAAGATTTTGACAATCTAAACCCTTATTTTGATCACAGTCTCTACAAGGCCTCCATTGAGGAAAATCAGGTAAGTGACGTCATGATCAACACTTTAAACGCATGTTTGATCGAACAAATCAAACCCTCCATGTCTTTTCTGTTCATGCACAGGTAGGAGAGTTTACAGACGTCACTCCTGAGCCCATAAAAGCTCAAGATGGCGACAAGGGCATCAACCAGCCTGTAGATTACAGAATCACAGCAGGTGCTGATAACAAAAGATTTATAAATTTAAATGTTAAATAAATTAAATAAAATTAAATGCTAGATGTGAAATAATGATTTTAAATCTGATAAAATGGAGGGATGTAAGAAGGATGTAGCATATGGATTTTTTTATGGCCAGTTTCAATACTGAGGTGG
>CM074292.1:6114845-6172345 GCA_037194245.1 Opsariichthys bidens
CAAGCATATTTGCACATTTCTCTTTCATGAATACAAATTGATTGTTGAATCTGCATGTGGAAATCATGTGTATGTGTGGATCTCTGTGGGTTTGTATGTGAATTTAGGGAATGTGAATCATCTTATGGATTTGTAAATCATATTTTACAAATGAAAACATTTTGAGACTATTTTAGCTCCATAATTAACAGTTGTGGCACTTGATTTTATTCATGTTGTTTTTTGATCTATTTTGTTTAGATTTCGGCACAAATTTGTTCTGTAATCTGCTAAAACACTGCAACTATCTAAATAGAGCCTTTGGTTTGCATTTAAATTCAACTGGTCTCAAAGGAACTAACATGTCAAAACGAACGTCTTTGTTTTCTCTGTAGCGGAAGTCTTGATTTACTTCAAAATTGCCCTTTTAAATGAGAGTGTGGGTTTTAAAAGCTCCTCCTACACCTTCACAATAAAGGAGAATGAACCTGAAGAGTCAATAGTGGGCGAGGTCATGGCATTAACAGGAAGTCCACTGGTCATGGTCAGCTATAACATAAAGTCACATGAGGATGTCTTCTCTGTGGATGGTGAGGGAACCATAAAAGCTCTCAGACCGCTGGACAAGGAGGAAGAGGAGTGGTACATCCTCACAGTAGAGGCCATAGACTCCAGAACTCCTCCAAACACTGCAGAGACAATGGTACGTTTCTTACTTCAAATTAAGGCCAGAAACTATATATACAAGTATGAAGTTTAATTTAATGAATGATGTACTTTGTAACAAGTATAACATTTATTTAAACGCTCACTGTACTTGCGTAGAATATGTTACTGGTCTAAATCTTACTCTTCAAGCACATTAAAGCCAAAGCTCTCTTCTCAAAAGTAAGCTGCCACAGAGAATATGACTTTCTTTCTCTCACAATCTTCAGGTCAGCGTTCAGGTTGAGAATGTGAATGAGGCTCCTGTGTTTGACGCTGAAATGTATGAAGCAGAAATTTTCAGTATCTCTCCATACAAATTCCCTATAGTGAAGATCCAGGTAAGAATGACTGGGCAAAGACATCAGTTATAAATGCAGTGGATGAACTCTGATCTAATTTGTAATCAGTGGTGTTCACTTAGTTAAACATCACTGTTCCCATTCAGTCAGTCAAGTTCGTCGTTACGTCGAACTGACGTAATGGGGTCTCGCTTGGGAGCCCAATCACCTCCACGTAGTACAAACGAGCCAATGAGAATTGGCCAGTGAGATTTACATGCCGGGCCCCCGGCATCCGGGTATAAATAGAGCCGGCATACTCACTTTCATTCATACTTTTGCTTCGGAGCCGATCGGATGCAACTGATCTCCTCTCATCTTCCACGAAAGAAAGACGAAAAGAGCAATTTTAATTGATTTCAATTTCCTCTAAAGCTCTTTGTTCTCTTGCTGGGCGAATAACACAGAAGCAGTGATGTGCGTGTGTGCTGGTGTGGAATGAGATCGGCGTGGCACTTCATCCCTCGGTGTTCCAGCGGCAGAGCACTTCTAAAAGAGCAGCACGGGAGTAAAGCGTCTTTTTCAAGATGTCTTTTCGCCCATGTGTTTCTGGATGCGGTCGTTTCCTGACCTCATCTGACGGCCACAAGCACTGTCTCACGTGTCTGGGTAAACAGCACGCTGAGTCAGTGCTCGTGGATGGTTCATGCTCTCACTGCGAGAGCATGACCATGTTGGCGTTGAGATCGCGACTCTCCTTCTTTACTACCCAGCCCCCGTGACTTTCCAAGGGAGAGCTGCGGGGATGGTTAGCACTCTGGGAGATCTGAGGGTTACAGTGGGAGCCTCTTCGTTGGGTCAGCCCCCACAAACCTCTCACTCCTCATCAACGCCATGTGCCGTCAAGTTGCCGTGTGCTGGTGCGGGTCCTTCTCGTGAGGTGCCCCGCATCGGCGCTCTGGATGAGGATAGGATGACAATTGCTGCATCGGGGAGTGGGCTGCTGTCTTCTGCAGATGAAGACGAAGCCGAACTTCCACCCTCTGGGCCATCTTGCAGGTCCATCAGGCAAATGCTCTAAAAGAGCTGTATGAGGGTAGTTCTGACCCAGGGTTGTTGCAAGAACTGCGTGCTGCGACTGACCTCTCCCTCCGGGCAACAAACGTCACAGCACGTGCCCTGGGCCAGACAATTTCCACCCTGGTGGTCCAGGAACGCCATCTTTGGTTGGACCTGGCCGAAATGAGGGATGTCAACAAAGTTCGCTTTCTCGACGCCCCCATTTCCCAGGCCGGCCTCTTTGGCGACACTGTCGAGGACTTCGCTCAGCAGTTCTCGGCAGTGCAGAAGCAGACTGAGGCCATTAGTCCCGTCCCCTGCAAACCTCCCGTAGGAAGGCGGCGCAGCCCGTCCAGACTGCTAAAGCTGCCAAAAAGAAGCAGAAGAAGCGGTCCTGAGACGGGTGGCCCAGAGATGGTGGAAGTTGCTCTGCCTCAGGAATTGGTGAAGGCACCGCTCCTTCCCCCCGGAGTGGGTTGGGGGGTAAATCTTTCGTTCCCTTTTATTTTTGTATTTTTGACCCCAGTGTCAGCGGTACCCACCTCCTCAATAAAAGAGCAAATTCCACTATCTCTGAATCATAAAGGGTCTGTGTTGACAGTGAGCGACGCACTGCTTCCTCACTCTCGGCCACTCCCTCCTTCGCCACAAGCAGGATATGGGCGTTTCGGGGACGCACTGCCTCCCCACGCCCTCCTGCCCCGTCCCTCATGGGACACGCGGAGCCAAGTGAGTTCACATCACTCACTGCCTCTACTTCGGGACACCCTGCTTCCTATGTTGGGCCTCAGTGCTCCATGCTGCCCCCCCGCGGGTACTTCTGGTGTTCAGAAGGTGCCACTCTTATGGTGTCTGGGGGCCTGGCTAGGCCTTCCCAGCCCGCCCCGTTGGCTCATTCGAACAGTCAGGCTCGGCTACATGATTCAGTTCACCAGGCGTCCCCCCAGGTTCAGAGGCGTCCTGTCCACCTCAGTGGAGGGCAGAGATGCCTCTGTCTTGCGGGAGGAGATTGCGGTCCTGTTGGCGAAGGACGCAATAGAGCCTGTCCCACCAGCCGAGATGAAGTCAGGGTTTTACAGCCCGTACTTTATAGTACCCAAGAAAGGCAGAGGGTTACGGCCAATCTTGGACTTGCGTGTCTTGAATCGGGCCCTTCACAAACTCCTGTTCAAGATGCTCACCGTGAAACGCATGCTTACGTGTGTTCGCGCACAGGATTGGTTTGCGGCTATCGACCTGATGGACGCGTACTTCCATGTCTCGATCCTCTCTCGACACAGACCGCTTCTACCTTTTGTGTTCGAGGGTCAGGCATACCAGTACAAGGTCCTACCCTTTGGGCTGTCTCTGTCTCCCCGTGTCTTTACCAAAGTCACAGAGGGGGCCCTTACCCCACTCAGGGAAGTGGGCGTTCGCATTCTCAACTACCTCGACGACTGGCTCACTTTGGCCCAGCGAACACAGGGATCTTGTGCTCACGCACCTCAGCCGGTTGGGGCTTCGGGTCAACTGGGAAAAGAGCAAACTTTGTCCAGTACAGAGTATCTCTTTTCTCGGTGTGGAGCTGGACTCAGTCAACATGATGGCACGTCTCACCAACGAGCATGCGCAGTCAGTGCCGAGCTGCCTGAATTCGTTCTCACAGAAAACAGCGGCCCCACTGAAACAATTTCAGAGGCTCCTGGGCCATATGTCATACTATATGGATTACTCCATATGGGACCGCTTTAGCACTGGCTTCACAGCCGAGTCCAAAGGTGGGCATGGCACCATGGCATGCTCCGTGTGGTCATCGCACTGAGTTGTCGCCAAACATTCAGCCCGTGGTCGGACCTTGCTTTTCTACGGGCCGGGGTGCCCCTAGTGCAAGTGTCCAGGCATGTTGTTGTTACAACAGATGCCCCCACCACCGGCTGGGGTGATGTATGCAATGGGCAGGCTGCGTCGGGCTCCTGGACAGAACCCCAGCAGCAGTGGCATATCAATTGCCCCGAGTTGCTAGCAGTACTGCTGGCCCTGCACCGGTTTCAACCGCTGCTTCACGGCAAGCATGTACTGGTCCATACGGACAACACATCGGCAGTAGCGTACATCAACCACCAGGGTGGTCTACGCTTGCGGCACATGTCGCAACTCGCCCGCCACCTTCTCCTCTGGAGTCAGTGGCGACTCAGGTCGCTGCGCGGCATTTATATCCCGGGCAAGCTCAATCGTGCGGCCAACGCTCTCTCACGACAGCTTTCATTCCCGGGGGAATGGAGACTCCACCCCCAGGTGGTCCAGCTGATCTGGAGCAGATTCTGGGATGCACAGGTGGACCTGTTTGCCTCTCAGGAGTCCGCTCACTGCCAGTTGTTTTATTGCCTGACCGAGGGGACCCTCGGCACGGATTCACTGGCATACAGCTGGCCCCGGGGGCTACGCAAATATGCATTTCCCCCAGTGAGCCTTCTCTCACAGTTGCTGTGCAAAGTCAGGGAGGACGAGGAGCAGGTCTTGCTAGTTGCGCCGTATTGGCCCAAGCGGACCTGGTTCCCAGAACTGATGCTCCTTGTGAGAGGACCTGCTTTCTCAGGGACGGGGCACCATATGGCACCCACGTCTCGACCTCTGGAACCTCCACGTGTGGTTCCTGGACGGGACGCAGAGGACTTAAGTGGCCTGCCACTCGCGGTAGTTGACATGATCATTTCGGCTTGAGCTCCCTCTACGAGGCGCGCCTATGCTTTGAAGTGAAGTCTCTTCGCTGATCGGTGTTCTTCCTGCCAGGAAGACCCCCGGAGATGCCCGGTCAGCTCCGTGCTTTCCTTCCTTCAAAGTGGCTTGGAGCGGAGGCTGTCCCCTATCACCTTGAAGGTCTATGTGGCTGCCATCTCAGCACATCATGATGTGGTCGATGGCAAGCTGCTAGGAAAGCACGATTTGATCATCAGGTTCCTGAGCGATGCTAGGAGGCTAAACCCTCCCAGACCTCCCCTAATTCCCTCTTGGGACCTCTCTGTCGCCTACAGAAACCTCCCTTCAAGCCCCTTGAGTCAGCTGAGCTGAAACATCTGTCTCTGAAGACAGTGCTCCTGACCGCGCTCGCTTCCTTTAAGAGGATAGGGGACCTGCAAGCATTTTCGGTCAGAGAAGTGTGCCTGGAATTTGGGCCGGCTTTGTCTCACGTGATCTTGAGACCCCGGCCTGGATACGTGCCCAAGGTTCCCACCACTCCCTTCAGGGACCAGGTGGTGAACTTGTGTTGCTGTGTCCTGTTCGTGCTCTGTGCGCTTACGTGGATCGCACGCAGCGGTTAAGAAGCTCAGAGCAGCTCTTTATTTGCTTTGGAGGACAGCAGAAAGGGAAGGCTGTCTCCAAACAGAGGTTGGCCCACTGGATAGTGGATGCCATCGCCTTGGCGTACCATTCCCAAGGCGAGCCGTGCCCCCTAGGGGTGAGAGCACACTCCACTCGGGGTGTTGCCTCCTCCTGGGCGTTGGCGCACGGCGCATCACTGGCAGACATCTGCAGAGCTGCGGGCTGGGCGACACCGCACACATTCGCCAGGTTTTATAGCCTCCGAATGGACCCGGTGTCCTCCCATGTGCAGCTACAGCTAGATAGCCACGGGAGTCCGCTTGCTGTGGCATTCTCCTTTCACAAGGAGATGCGAGCGCTTGTCTACTCCTCAGTTCAGTTCCCCAGTTGGTGAACCCTGAGGAGTTCTTCCTGCATCCTTCAGCAGTCAGACGCGGTGGAGGCGTCAGACACCAGGTCCAGTACTCATGTACATGCCCCAGTGGTCAGTCCTTGTACTGGGCTAGAAGCCCATATGTTGTGATTCGCTGTGGGTAATCCCATATGTGTATATTCCACGGTACGGTTTCCCCAATGGTAAACCCGTGTCTTCCCTGGGCGGCACAGCCCTGCCCCTGAGGCGTAGCGTTCCTCCCCAAACTGGGTAGGACCTTCCTCAGGGAGCTCTCCATATGTGGATACTGCCCAGCAGGTCAGTGCATATGTGCTCCACATGTTACCTCCCTTCGGGCAGGGTGTGGTCTCCGTAGTTTCCCCAAGAGGGACGCTTTCCTGGCGTTTTGGTCGTGGCTGTAAAAACGTGGGAATTGAGTCCCGAAGCACTCTTCCCCTGAGGTAAGGAACAACAGCTTCGACCATCTCCTGAGTAAGACCCTGTCCACTCCATCCCAGTGGTATGGAAGACATCGTAAGGCTTACTCCGGGCGCTGGAGGGTTACGACATTTGCGGTAGCACTTGCAGGTGGCACGCCTAGGCCTGCCAGCATCTGCTTCCCCGACGGTCGTGACGTGGTTCAGTTGCTATGGCGTTTTCCATTGGACCCCATTACATCAGTTCAACGTAATGTCGAACGTGACTGACTGAATGGGAACGTCTAGGTTACTAATGTAACCTACGTTACGTCCCCTTGCCATAGCACTGAGTCACCACTGAACGGCCAAGATCAGTTTCTCGGCTTCTCAGCAAAATATGAATGAAAGTGAGTATGCCGGCTCTATTTATACCCGGATGCCGGGGGAGGGGCCCGGCATGTAAATCTCACTGGCCAATACTCATTGGCTCGTTTTTTACTACGTGGAGGTGATTGGGCTCCCAAGCAAGACCTGTCAGTTCGACGTAATGTGGGTTACATTAGTAACCTAGACGTTACTGTTTCTCATACTAAAGGGCCAGTGATTTGTTCAAACCCTTAACCTGTTTTTTTGTAAAAAAAAAAAAAAAAAATCACTTCTCAAAGACATTTGATGACAGAAACTAGACTTTATTGTCCAGAGCAAACTGCTGAGCAGCCTCTGCAGAAGGCCGCTCCAGAGCTTCATTTTGCACTAATATTTTTATTCTATTTATACTCCTAAAATGGGAATATAGATGTTCTTAGAAAGGTCTTTTCTCAGGTGACATTCTTTAGCTTACAAAAGAATTTCTAGCTGTAAACACATTCCAGGCCTCTGTTCAAAGTTAGATATACGTGATTTTACATGTAAAATATATTACATTATACAGTGGCGCATTGTTGGCATACACAAATTTTTTTCCACTCAATTGTGCCGTAATAACAAGATATTATTTTGTTAAAACAGCATCTTGTTCTCGTTAAAATGAAATATTTTTTATACAAAATGTCATTTTAACGACATATCTTGCTATTATGAGAAAAGATGTGATATTATTTACAGTTGATTGATGTGGTGGTGTGTCCCTCAGGCATCGGACCCTGATGTGGGCGAGAGCTCAGAGCTGCAGTATTCCCTGCAGGAGTCCACGTCTCTTCTGGATGTGGAGGCAAGCACTGGTCAGATCTACGTTCTGGATGCATCCAGTTTTGGAGACAATCTGTTCACCTTTCATGCTAAATCCACTGATGAACATGGACTGTCCACAACTACAACAGTACAGGTGAGCAGAAACACAGAGCGAGAAAAGAACAGAAAGCTTTTAGAAAACTCTTTCAATTTACCAATGGCATTATGATTGAGAACAGAGCAGTAAAACAGAGCAGTCAGTGCAAAGACTGAGTTCTTGTGTTTATTACCTGCAGATCAAGGTGATACAAAGTGTACATCATGACAGCGTCACAGTAATCTCCATAAACCAACCCGTATACATAGTGGAGAAGAACATACCAGAGATGGAGGAGTGAGTAATCTCTGTTCATCACTGAAACTAAACAGAATGAGAACATTTCCATTTGTGAAGCGTGTATGTGTTTTGAGTTAAGCGTGTAAGAGGAAACATGTTTAAGTAATAATTGACCCTTCGCAAAGTCCCGCCCCCTTTAGTTACTGTTGCTATGTTCGACAAGTCATACGCTCTCACGCCACACATCATGTTCTCACGGAGTGATAAAAATAGATGGAGGAGCAAAGAGGACACTGACAACGTCGACAGACAAGACAGAGCAGGTTACTTTTGATATGAAACGGTTTCATATTTAAAATATTGTAATTTTTTAAAGAAGTTTAAATAATAAATAGTGTATAGTGTGTCTTTAATGTGTTGTGACAGATCGCTGTCGCTGCTTCAAGCGGCTCGTGAAGCGATCATCTCTTCATAACTAGTTCATTTATAGCATCAAATAAACATGAATGAACATCAGAAGGAATGTTGTTTCAAGCGTGGAAAGACGTGAGTACACACAATTTTTCAAGTTCAAATTCACCAAGTTCAACCAACATCTATTAACTCCCCTGACTGCTTTATTGGACAAAATGGCGGATTCAGGGTTATGATTGGCCTGTCAATCAAATTGCCGGCGAAGGGTCAATTAACCCAAAAATAAATGTAAAAATGAATTATTGTACTCACCCTCTTGGCATTCCTAAGATGTGTGTGCTTTTAATGATAAGTCAGTGGGGTGAAATCCAAGTGCGAGCTTTATTAACAAAACGTGGACAAACAGGCAATGGTCAATCAGACAGCAAACAGAAGTGGCAGGGAACAGGCAGGCTCATAGTAATAATCCAAGCAATAGGTCAAAAGGCAGGCAGATGAATATCAACAGCCTAGACAGGCAGGCAGACTAGACGGGTATGAGCGCTTGGAAATGTCACTATGAGTTAAACAAAACCTAGCAACTAAGTGTGTGTGCACTGGACTTAAATATGGTGGGATAATGAGAATCGGCTGGAGCCGTGATTAGTGACAGGTCCAGGGATTCTGAGAGATGTAGTCCGTGTATGAGAGTCCATGATATCGGAGGGCGATATCTGGTGGCAAGTGAGTGGAAGGTGACGGAACGGATTCATGACAGTGCTACTATGTTTTCACTGAAACACAAAACAAAATGTCCATACTGTTATTTTCCACACAATGTTATACAGTAGTGAACTTTAAATAGGACCAAAAAAAAAAAAACAATAAAAAATTTTCCATATGACTTGTGGGCTGTTTCCAAATCTAAAAAATTCAAGTGACCCTGTCTGCAGAACAGACTGAAATTTACACCACTTATTTCCCCTATTGAACTGTTAAGTCAGAGTATCAAATTAAAGAACGTTCATGTGCAAAACATTGTTTTATAGTTCTATACACCATCTGATAGTGTTTTTTTTATTCTCAGTTTATTTGGGAAAGTTTTAGGCTGGACTGTGAAAATCCTCAGTGTGAGAGGCTGAGGATGGGAATGAGATGCGCACCATTCTCCGAGAATCTACAGACAAGACTTACATCAGTTTCATCGCCATGGACTCCAGTGGAGCCGTCATCCAAGCCACAGAGGTCAAAGAGTAAGTTGAACTAATATCAGTTTATTGAGACTATTCTAATGTGAAATCTAAGTACATGGGAATGCGCAACTAAACAGAAATCATGTTTACAATAAATACAGTTATAATGGTTGGAGCTGATAGCCATGTGGTCACTGCTTTGACCTCAAGTCAATTATCATTTTGATCAGTTACAAAACTGATCTGAGATCTGAATATATTCATTTCCATTTGAACTTTGACAGCCCACTGCTACTATCACATCCTGAAATGTTTACAAAATGTTTTTGAGTTATGATTGGAAAAGTCTGACTTTCTATTAAAAAAAAATATTGTATATGAACTATTCCTGTCCTATGTATATAACAAAGATTTTAAAGTGCATTTTTAGTATTTAAAATGAAAAACCATAATTATCAAGTTGACTGATCAAACACTATGTGAAAAAACAACCCTGGATTAATGTATAAAACTCAACAACCTTAAAAAGTACACTCCCTCAAAATTCTGATATTTACAAATATATATATATGTATATATATTTGTAAACATCATTAACAATAACATAAACAGGATTGGGGAGTAACGAAATACAAGTAACTTAGTTTCGTATTTAAAATACAAAATATGAGTAACTATTTCATTTCAGTTACATTTTAAATGGGTGGTAATCAGATTACAGTTACATCTGAAAAGTATTTTAGATTACCAAAGTGATTACTTTGAGTTTTAATGTCATTTAAACAGCAATTGGTGATTCTCTGACTCTGACCGTCTGAAAAAGCGGAGTTAAGTTTCATCAACATTTTAATACTTTTAAGAGGGATCATAAAAATTGTTATTTTTATTTAGTTCTGTCCTGAACAAGACAAAATGACTGAATTTATAAAAAAAAACTGTCAACTTAATTGTCCTGTCATGACCTGATAATTCACTCGTCACTACAACTTTTTCGTTTTTTTCCCCCTCACAATTGTGAGTTTTCGTTTCACAATTCTGACTTCTTGCGAGATTTAAACTCACAATTGCACGTTGTAAAGTCAGAATTGGGTGATATAAACTTCTCATAATTTTGACTTTTCTCAATATAACTCGCAATTGCAACTTTAAATCACACAATTCTGAGGGAAAAAGTCAGAATTGTGAGATAAAAACTCGCAATGACCTTTTTTGTGTTTGTTTCACACTTATTAGTATTCCAAAGTATTCTAAAGTATTTAGATTAAGTTACTAAACTTGAGTAATGTAACGAAATACGTTACAAATTACTTTTTAAAGCATGTATTTTGTAATCTGTAGTGAAATACATTTTAAAAGCAACCTACCCAGCCCTGAAAATAAGCTATATATATATATATATATATATAAAATGCATTAACAAAAACTATACTCCACATTTCTCTCTGACCAGCTTGTCTGAATTCCATCTGTTCTATATAATTAGGATGAGAGTGTTAGAGGACAGCATCTGAAATATGTTCACTCCCACAGGAAACTGAAGAAAGAGCACAAAGCTTTAACATCTGAACTGGAGAAGGTTTTTGGTCCCGGTTTGGAAATCAAAGTGGAGGACAGTTCTGGAAACTCTGAAGATCCCAGTGAAACGGTTACAATCGGTCTCAGTGTTCTCAGTGTTGTGCTGGCTGTCATCAGTGTGACTTCAGTGTCAATGATGATCCATCTTAAGTAAGTTATCTATCTAAATAATGTCCTCAGAAATCAGAATGGGTGAGATCAGTTATTCAGGCCATTACATGATGACTGAACCATCAATAAGTAACCATCAACATCTGATCAGTTTTTCTTCTCTCAACTTTTGCTGTAACAAATGTGCTTCAGAAACACAGTTACAGCAGCCAGAAGAACATTAAAAAAGTCAAGGGTCAAGAGCCCAACCAAAGCGAGCCCTTACCTCTACAACAGTGACTTCAAACTTTATTATGTTCAATAATACAGTGCTAAAGGGTCAATGTTTTGCCAATGACCAAATTCTCCCTAAATGGACCCATAAAGGACCAGTAAAGGCTCGTTTGTTAACAATTCCTAATTGAAAAATAAATTTAAAGTCATCATAAAATCAGAATTGATTTGAATTATTATTTGATTGATTACACTGTCTGTTCTGTTTCACCTGGACTGCAGTAGTAAGTAATACAGCTTTCCTAAAATGCAGTAATTTAGTGCAAGTTATCTTTGAAGTGTTAAAATGACATTTCATGTTGACTTTGAATATATTTTCAGGGTTTATTTTCACAGTGAATAAAATTAATATGTTTGGTGAAGTAGTTGTACATGGTTACGCATTAATACATATAATAATACATATTTTTGTTGCCTTAGGAAAAAGAGTTTAAATGCTGGCTTTGAGTTACCTGAAAGGAAAATGAGTATTGAAAACTTTGGTAACTTTAACACGTAAGTGCCAAAATATTGTTAAAGATCACATACAATTAGTTAAACTAATTTGTGAAAAGATTGTTCTCAAATACAAAATATGCAACAATGTTTTTATATGAGTCGGTTTGTTCTGAGATGCATGTTTTAAAATGTTTCTCCTCTTGTTAACAGAATCTTAGAATCTAAAGACGTAAAAGACCCTGATGGACCCTGGAAGATCCTCACTTCTTCTCACTAGAGCACAAAACTTCATGAACTCGATTGTGACGCATTACAGCCCTAATCCTAAACTTCAGATGCCTTTGTAGGCAGCATTTTAAGGGTTGAGTGCCCAACATGGAGGAAATAACGCAAGTATTGGGGTTTCTCAAGACAGAAACCAGACTCTGGGCTCCAGCATTACAGGATTACCATCTTTGATCATGTGCGCTCAGTTCCAGGATCAGCTGTCATGTGACTCACAATGACACACTCAAGTCACAACATACACAACATGAATTCCCCTCAAAGAGGCGAGAATCACTCTGCTCCACTCATTACATGTTACTGTCCTATAAGTGTTTTGTATGAAACACCTGACATGAAGCCACACATATTACTGACATTCAGAATTCATACTGAAAACACTGTTAAAACAGATGAAGCAGTCCTGTAGCGCAAACAGGACAGCTTGGTGCTTGAAATGCCAGTCATTGAATTGATTCCCAAGGAATACAAGAGCTACCAAATATTAAATGTAAACAAATGAAGTTTTTAAATGTCTTTAATTCACATTTGGTTAAAACCAACAAACATTAAAAATGTTATGTTTGGGATATTTCAATTAGTTAAATTTCCCGGTTCGAGAAGATCACAACAACGTTTATCAGGCTCGGGTAGAAGATACCCACTAAAGGTTGTTTTTTTTACGTACACAGTACATTTTTAAGACAATCAAAGCCACTTGAAGCAAAGTCTGCAACTTTATCTGAAAAAAAACTAACACTTTTGTGAGGAAATAGTTGATCGTTTTAATGAATCGACAGCCCATTGGCTGATCTTCAACATCGTTTTGGATTGATCCATTTTTCGTTTGCACCGAAATACTGATGTTTTATAAGAGAAGTCACAGACAATTGCTTGACAGGTAAGATTCAGTTCATGGCACTTCTCGTTCATTTCTATGATATCCACAGACCCTCGAATCTCCCAATAATAAGACCATATCTGACTCCTGACCTGGAGGAAAACAGCACATCCAGTTGGCTGGTCAGGTTTGGACCAGGTTTTCTTTTAATCCAGAAAGTCTACTATTCATTCACACAGAGGTCTTCAACCCTGCTCCCATAGACCCACTGTCCTGAGGAGTTTAGCTTCAACCCCATTCAAACCGACCTGAACTCTCCAGGACTGCTTGAAAACATACAGGCAGAAGTGCAGAAGGAAGCTGGAAATAAACTTTGCGTGACAGTGGATCACCAGGAGAAGTGTTGGGTGTAACACCATGCATGGAGTAGTTAATTACTGTAGTTTAATTAACTTTCCCTTCAAAAAAAGGGCTACTCTTAATTTTTCTGTAATTTAATTACAGCTAATTGACCCTTGATGAAGACCCGCCCCCTTTAGCTACTGTCCGACAAGCCATGCGCTCTCACGCCACACATCATGTCTTCACAGTGAAAAATACACTGCGGAGCAAAGAGGACACTGACAACACATCGACAGACATATGAAACAGTTTCATATTTAAAATATTGTAATTTAATAAGAAGTTTAAACAATAAATAGCGTCTAGTGTCTCTTTAATGTGTCGTGACAGATCGCTGTCGCTCCTCGTGAAGCGATCATCTCTTCATACTAGTTCATTTATAGCATCAAATAAACATGAATGAACATCAGAAGGAATGTTGTTTCAAGCGCAGAAAAACTTTCAAAAATTTTTCAAGTTCAAGTTCACCAACGTTAATCTACTAACTCCCCTGACTGCTTTTACAGATAAAATGGCGGATTCAGGGTTATGATTGGTCAGATCGCCTGTCAATCAAACTGTTTTCTAAGGGTCAATTCTGATGTAATTGCATTATATAACGGATATGATTACTCAAAGAGCAACTATTAGCTGTCCTCCGTTACTCTCAGCCCCCTGAACCTCACTCCCATCCGGGTCACGGCACCAACTTACATAGCCGTCACATAGGTTTAGGGTTGGGGTGGATGTAGTTGTTAATAAAACACAATCTGATACGTATCAAATTATTTGAATTAATTTACTGTTATTCTATCATGAAATTTTGCCTCACTTCCGGCCGTTGCTGTATCCTTCCTAGACACAGGCAAATTCCAAATAAAAGTGAGCATCCCTATGCTCTACTCCCTTCGAAGGGCACAACCCTTGAAGTGGGAACTTAGGAGGGAGCAGGGCCATTATGTAACACTTTGGAATGCATTTGGCAAAGGGAGCGAATTTGCTGTTCTTACGACAGAAATTTCTTATCATTGCCGTTAACATAACTGTTGCAAATAAAGGTACATTTTATAGAAAAAAATAAATAAATGTGCCTATGTGTGTGTGAGTGTATTTCTCTGTTGTCAACTTTAAAACTTGCCGTCTCATCTTTGGACATTGCAAGAAAACACATTCCTTACATATGAGACTCTAACCCTTGTGCATCCTTTATGGACATTTTTGTCCATTTCAGTTTTGTTTTTTGTTATAAGTGTGCCTTTGTTAATGCCAACTACATGAATTTTGGCTCTGGTGTTTATTTTTATTGGAATTTTAATATTTTAGCCTCATTTCCTTCAAAAAATCCATTTTACCCTCCGTACAAAAAATACTCACACTCAGGACCTTAAGGACAAAAATGTCCACATTGAAACCCATTAAAACTGCAATTTTTTAACCCAGGGCCATTTTAAAATGATACAATATTTGCGAATAGGCATTCATTCTATCGGCAAGACTTCAAATTTGACATTTTTACCATTTTTTACTAGATTGTGTCATATTTTCAAATTTGGAATATAAAAGAAATACTCACTTTGTTTGTGTTTTCTACTTATGCATATTATAGTCAATTGGAAAAATAATGTACTATACAACTATAATTGTGTGGGTATGTTGGTAAGGATGTCAGAGTGTAGTTTGCATGTGTTTATTGAAAATTTAATGTGTGTAATTAGTTTGAAAGAAATTATATTGTACTGGCAATCATAAATCCCACTCCATGTGTGAGTCCCACCCTTGGCAGGGTCATGTGAAAACTATGAAAAAGGTCAAAGAAGGTTAAAGGTTAGCTTTGAGGTTTTTCTTTTTCACCCAAACATGCATCTTAACCCTTGATTGCACTTTTTCACTTGTTATTGTTTTTGTACGGAGATAAAATGTGCGCTTGAATTTGAAGCAGACGTTCAGAAGCCCCTAAACACATTATTTTAGTTTTCACCACAAGAAAATGCTTATTGTTTAGTCTGGTAGATTTTATACAAAGTTTGAGTTCACACAGGTGTTCTCACAGCCAAACCTATAAATATGTGGTTCTAGAGGGGTTGATCATTTCATTGTTCGCAAGATGAAGAGAGGATTGCAAGAAAACTCAGCAGTTACTCATGATTATTATTTGTATAGAAAACAACAGTGGCATTATGTAAAGAAACAGATTTGTAAAGTGTTAAAATTCTGAAAATGAATGAATGAATGTTTGGTAATTATGAATAGAAGAGATGTTGAAAAAAAAAAGAGTGAGTGAAAGTGGAAAAAAAAATATTAATAAATCATATTTCTATGACAGTTTTTTGGCATGGGCATTTTTGTCCATTATGGGCCTAAGTGTTAGTTTTTTTTTTTTTTTTAAATCTGACACTACATAAAAAAATATAAATGCCTCAAAATTAAATTTGTTGTTTTTCACTGACACACCCAAGAATCTAATACACAAAGAAAAAAAATTCTACTTAGAATTTATTTTATAAAAATAAACTACAATTTTTTTTTTTCATAAAAAATACCTTTGGCATTATGTAAACAAACGAGCATTTAAAGGGTTACGGTTCTTAAAATTAATGAATGTTTGATATCAATGGATAGAACAGCAGATGCTGGTTAAAAAATTGACATCAGTGAAAGTGGAAAAAATATTAATAAATCATATTTCTATGACAGTTTTTTTGGCATGGACATTTTTGTCCATTTTGCATCTATGTGCAACTTTTTTTTGAATGCACAAGGGTTAAACATAACTTCTGTTGCTGTTCACGCTGAGGGACTATTTTTTCCCGCGGAAAGAAGGCTTTTAGTGATTTTACTTCATGAAAGTTGCATAGATACATATTTTTTGTATTTAATATTTGTATTGTGTGGTGACCGTTTTATAATACAAATAAGCCCAGTGAAGCCGTGGTTTACAGTAAATTTATAACAGCTAAATGTATTTTAACACCAACCCTTAACTGTAATAAATTCACTGTAAACCACAGCTTTTTGGGCTTATTGCTTTTATAGACAATTCTCAAAAAAACAGTAATGGATTTAACATAAAATGTATGTTTTTGTAAATGTTATCTTCTCCCTTTATATATAATCGTTGTTATCTCAAAATGCGGTAATCACAACATGGCGTGAGCGCATCATTATGGAAAATGACTCTCCAGGAGCAGGATTGGACACCCCGGATTTATTGAATTGGAAAGAATCCAATGAAGTCTTGTAGAAGTAGTAGAGAGCGACTTTGATCCCCTTTTCCACCGGAGTAAGAGACACTAAAATGATGGAGTTTTTTTTTTTTTTTCACTTTTACTAAACACATTTCTCTAGGATTAATGTTTCAGCAAACATTCCGATCTTTTATGTAAAATCATATGATATAATAATCTCTCATACATTTATACACAGCGTTTATTGTATGCGACCTTTGATTTATATAATGCCACTAAAATGCTAAAGTCATAAATATAACGCAGGTTCTGATAAACACGACTCATAGTCAGAAAGCAGTGATAAGATATGTTTGATTGTGTTGGCAGTAGCAACACTGAACAAACACACATATTTATGCTGTGAATTATTCATTGTTGTCATTTATCTTTACAGCCTTTCCAATTACAGGCCAAAGTCCAGCATAAAGGTTTAGATTCACGGCAATGGATGAATGATTATTATTGTATCATCCTATTTGACTGTTCATTATACCCCGCTCACTTACCAAATAAGTGAATAAATAAATGTGAAATATGAGTTGAAACTATTGTGCTGGAAATAGTGTGAGGTGATTCAAGAGGCATGAGTACAGCGTTTGAAATCAGTTTCCAGGGGCAACAGCCATACAGTTCAGAATATTGTGGTTGACCAATCAGAATCAAGTATTCCAGTGGGACGTGTCATAATAAACAAAAACGGACCCTGACTGAAACCCTCGCATGAGGAGGAATGGTAGAACAAGATCAAGTAAAGGTCAATAACAAAGTCTGTAGGTTTAAAATCTTACATATCCTCAAATAAACTTGTGACATGAAACTATTTCCGTACAATCCCTCCCATATTACTCACCTTTGATACCTGCTTACACCAGAGGCCATAACTGCTTATGGCATCCAATAAACAACCGCTCAGAGAGAGATATTACTCAAGGAATAGTCCTTCACTTCACCGCCAGGCTTCATAATACAGGCAGCGCTGACAGGGAATTATTGTACAAGATGAATCTATTCTATATTTTATTTATTTTGGCTTGTCTTCATGTCCACAGTGTTAGGAGTCTTATTGGTAAGTCAGATTTATTCATAACCAGCTGAAATATCAATTTAAATTCAAACATTTGAGTCTGAGGCCGAACTCACTTTTAAAAGTCATATCTGGTACTATCTGTTTGATTCTACCTATTGTCTATTGTTAAAAAACGTGTTTTAGAGGACAAAGGTCTTCTAATGAAGTAAAATACTTGTCAGGATTTAGTAGGAAACTGCTTTATTCAATAATATTTGTGAAGTGATTTAAGATTACACGAGTTTGAACGTCGGAGTAAATTCATAAGCCAATCAGAAATCTGAACGACTGTTTGTCCACTTTCCGTGTCACCAACATATCTGTGAAAATTATGAAAATGAATTTTAAAACTGTAATGTGTGATTTAGTGCTACCGAGTTCAGGCTTTAAGCTGTTTAAGTCCTAAAAGCAATGACTTGTTTCTGTTTAAGGGACCACACAGATAAACTGTGCAACTGGATCCAATATCAAACTAGGGAATACTCAGGAGGGATATGAAGGTGAGATATGTTCATAATATTACACGCTTCTTTCCACATTTGCAAGTAAAAATCAGAAGCAAAACTTCATTATTTATTTTATTTCAGTGAAAACAATATGATTTGTATTGAAAGAGCTGATATAAAATAATTGATATTTCATAAAAACTGCTTTTGTATTACAAGAGTAGTAATGCACGAACAACACTGGCATTATTTAGTATTTATGTTTTAGATATTGTGTGTTAGAATGTGTATTTATATGTGTGTTTGATCTGGCCTTCAGGAGATGTAGAGCTTGTCACTAATATCGGACCTGATGATCGTCTGGTGCTGGAATCATATATCTTTAACATTAGTTTGACATTTCTGGAGCTGGTTTACTCTGATGGAGACTCGACCGCTACTGTACGAACCACCAAACCACTGGACGCTGATGTCCTGCAGGAGGTTTGTCCCTCACTGAACCAAATTTTTCTCTATATTCATTATATAATTTATCAGTAACAACAAACCAACAATATCCACAGCTGACTGACAGTTTAGTTTAGGACAAATCTGCAGCCGTTACCCATTCTGGCATAGTATTACATTTTACATCTTTAATTTCGCAAGGAAATATTCATAAAGCCACATGTGTCTCTTTTTGTATTTTATTTATTCCAGTCAGGAGGAGTTTTGCAGTATTCACTCGCATGTTCAAACCCGGCGGTAAGTTTAAACAATGACATTATCAAATCATCCAATAAGAAAAAGCATTATAGAAATAGAAATTAAGCATATAAACCTTCACTATAAAGTCTTCATTCACCATTTCAGCTGAAAAACTTCAGGACAGTGGATGTTCAGGATATCAATGACAATCCTCCGATCTTTCAGAGTAAATCATATGACGCCACAGTGCCAGAGGTGTGTGTAACGTCATCTTTATACAGCAGTGTGTGTTTGGTGTGATGATGTCATCTTTATACAGCAGTGTGTGTTTGGTGTGATGATGTCATCTTTATACAGCAGTGTGTGTTTGGTGTGATGATGTCATCTTTATACAGCAGTGTGTGTTTGGTGTGATGATGTCATCTTTATACAGCAGTGTGTGTTTGGTGTGATGATGTCATCTTTATACAGCAGTGTGTGTTTGGTGTGATGATGTGTGTGTGTTTGGTGTGATGATGTCATCTTTATACAGCAGTGTGTGTTTGGTGTGATGATGTCATCTTTATACAGCAGTGTGTGTTTGGTGTGATGATGTCATCTTCATACAGCAGTGTGTGTTTGGTGTGATGATGTCATCTTTATACAGCAGTGTGTGTTTGGTGTGATGATGTCATCTTTATACAGCAGTGTGTGTTTGGTGTGATGATGTCATCTTTATACAGCAGTGTGTGTTTGGTGTGATGATGTCATCTTTATACAGCAGTGTGTGTTTGGTGTGATGATTTTTTGTAAAACGTGTCTTTTGCTCCAGACGACACCTGTGGGTACAGATGTGCTCAAGGTGAAAGCTGAAGATGCAGATGTTTCTCCAGAAAACAACAGAATTACATATTCTATACAGGTGAGTCATGAACAATTCTCATATTTGTAATATAATACTAACTCTGCAGGTTTACACAAAACTACATGCATCAGGCACTAGATGTAATTTTGTTGTAAGTTTTGTCATGTTTTTAATGCATGTTTTCATACATGCACATACTTTTAAAGGAAATAAAACTAAATAAATATAATTATTCCGTAAGCACAGGTGGTGTACATGAATTTCATTTTAATTAATCACTTCCCCTCTATTCACAGCCTCCAGCGCCAGAAGAATTTGAAGTGAGAAGTGACGGTAACATCCGGTTGAAACAACGTCTGAACTACAACAATGCTCACCAGTACATCTTCACCGTCGAAGCTAAAGTAAAGTCAAACTCTCAGACATCCTGCCAGTCCCACATCCATTTTACTTTGATCACAAACATCAAATTTGCTACAGAGTCTATTTTTTAAAGAAATAGTTCACACAAAAAATTGAATATCGTGCAACACAAAAGGAGATGCTTAGCAGAATGTCCAAGCTACTTTTTTCCATAAAATGTAAGTGGATGGGGACCAGGAAATTACATACATTTTTGGATGAAGTGTCATTAGGAAGTAAATAGTTAAAAAATAAAACATTTCTTTGCAGGACAAAGACGAATTCAATGACACCACAACAGTTACAATAACAGTTGAAGATTTTGACAATCTAAACCCTTATTTTGATCACAGTCTCTACAAGGCCTCCATTGAGGAAAATCAGGTAAGTGACGTCATGATCAACACTTTAAACGCATGTTTGATCAAACAAATCAAACCCTCCATGTCTTTTCTGTTCATGCACAGGTAGGAGAGTTTACAGACGTCACTCCTGAGCCCATAAAAGCTCAAGATGGCGACACGGGCATCAACCAGCCTGTAGATTACAGCATCACAGCAGGTGCTGATAACAAAAGATTTACACCACACTTACTGTAAATGACACATGTCCTAATCTAAATAACCTCCTCCACTTGTTTCCAAATAAAGTTTAGATGTGTGAGAGCTAGAGGTGAAACACTGATTTTAAATCTGATAAAATGGAGGGAAATAAAATTTCCACCAAACAATTTTCTAGAACAGTAATTGTGATAAAACAAGCACTTTACACTGCTAACAATACACTTCTATTTGAATAAAGAAATGTACTCATATTCTGTTTTACATTACTGATAATAACAGCAAATATCCAATTTTCTGTTTCAGTTTTTCCAAACGAATATCAAAGTAACTTTGAAATCGATCAAAACAGTGGAGTCATCTCTTTAACAACAGGACTAGACCGAGAGGAAATAGACCAGATAACTGTTCACATACAGGTATCAGACGTTTCTGAAGACTTTCATGAAAACCATTAGGTTGGTGTTATGAATCAGAAGAATTCATACTTTCATGATTTCCTTTTATAAACAGGCAGCTCAGCGGGATGATGCCAGTAAGACGGCTAACGCTGTTGTGTCCATCACCATTGAGGACGTGGATGACAACCCTCCGAAATTTGACCAGGACGAATACACCGTATCTATTCTGGAAAATTCACCACTGAATCAGTTTGTGCTTCAGACTAGAGTCACTGATCCAGACCTGGTACTGTTCCTCAACACATCACTGTCTGTTTGTAAAGTAATCTTATTATTGTGAGATTCACCCAACAAAGGGACTTCTTTTCTAGGGAGGATTTGTAGGAACTTTCCGGATTATTCCAGAGTCTGTACCTTTTTCTATCAGTCCTGATGGAACAATTGTGGTGAAAAGTTCTGCGGACCTAGACAGAGAAACCACTGCCAGCTTCAGTTTTCAAGTAACAACAAATCTCCGTTTTTAAAAAATCCGTTTTTTTTTTTTTTTTTCAGAAATGAAGAATTATAATGTGACAACATTTTGTGTTTTCAAACACCACTGAATAATAAGCATGCCAATTTTCTCCCCAAAATCTAAAGGTTGAAGCACAAGAAAACCCTCCTTCCACCAACAAAGCAACAGCCGACGTGACCATCGTCCTGCTGGATGAGAATGACAACAGTCCACAGTTTACAACTTCTAAGTATCAGGGCAAAGTTTACGGCAATCAGACTATTGGAATGCAGGTTGTCAAGGTGATGAGTTATTGTTTTGTTTTTCAGTACAATCAATATTGTAGTAAATTTCTGGAGATAATGGAACCATCATGTCATTATAAAATGACTACTATACCCTAATCACTGGAATAATGTTACTAACTAAACACACTGTACATACATTTTCATGTTAGGTTGAAGCAACAGATCTGGATGAAGGTCCAAATAGCGAAATCAGATACTCTATTGAGTTTGGAAATGAGGGAGGCTATTTTGGCATTAATGAGAATGATGGGGAGATCACGCTAGTTCAAACAATCCCACTGGTGGACAACAGAATCCTTCAGTTTTCACTGTATGTGACAGCAAAAGATGGTAAGTTATATCTGTGTGTTCTGGAAAACATTTGATGGAAGCATAAATGGCTCTGAATACATTACTATTGCCATTACATTACTGATACCATTTCACTTCCTTTACATACCATTAGGGGGTGCTATAAGCAGATCAACTTCTGCAATGGTGGATGTCCAGGCACCTGGAGATTCCCATCCTCAGTTCCTTCAGAAGACCTACCAGGGAAAAGTAGAGGAGGATCAGTCAGATGCAGACATTGTGAAGGTCCTTACAAGCACAAAGGGTTTCCTTATAAAATCTTTTATGAGGGACTGCTTCTGTAACTGATATAAAACATCTGACGAAAACCATACGGTGTGCTAAATGACAACCAGCTAACTAACACATATTTATTTAAAGAAATAAAAAATATATTTTCACCAAATTTGGTAAACTTATGTATGGACTCAGTCTAAGGACACATGCAAAAAATGTCTGAGCTTGGCAACTTGGTGGGGCTGTAACAGGATAAAACGTGAAAATGGCTATAGCTATAAAACAATTGGTCCGATCTACTTGAAATTTTTATCATGTTTTTGTCAAAGCTCCCACAAGGGTCTATGAAGAAAGTCCCATATATCAAAAACCCTAAAAATTGAGGGGAAAAAGTCTGTTCATTTACTCGCCCACATAATCATTATATACAGAAAACTTGGAATATAGCACACATTCCTTTCAATGATAATCATTTTGAGTTCTCATGTATAGTAAGGAGGCAGTGGAGATCTGGTAAACAGTCTAATCTTAAATCAATGTGTGCTCTCTCATTCACAGGTGGAATTCCTGTCCATTGATCCTATTGTTCCCGTCACCTTAACGGTTGAGACTGAAGCTGAAAAGTTCTCCATAAACCAGGATACAGGTGTTCTCTCGACCAAAGTCAAACTGGACTTTGAGGAGGAGAGCAGCTACACTGTGAAGCTGTCGATATCTGATGGAACTAACCGGGATGAGGCATCAGTCCTGGTTGAGGTGTTGGACATCAATGACAACAGTCCAGTTTTTGAAAATCACCCTGCTATTGTCTCAGTACCAGAGGATCACAAGGTGGGAGATAATGTAACGTCCGTTAAAGCCACGGATGCGGATGCTGGGTTTAATGCAGAAGTGCGGTACACTCTCCTGGGAGATGTTGGGAGGTTTGGTGTTGACCAAGAAACAGGAGTGATAACTCTAGCAGCTCCACTTGACAGAGAGACCCAAGATGTGTACCACTTAGTGGTCACTGCCCAAGATCAGGGTCGCCCATCACGCTCCACCACCACCACTCTGGACATCTCTGTGACTGACATTAACGACAACGCTCCCATATTTTCCAAACAACAGTATGAGATAACCGTGCCTGAGCATGCTGAAGTAGGAACAGCCGTCGTAGATGTCGAGGCAACAGACAAGGACGATGGTGCAAATGCTGTTGTGACCTATCACATTGTCAAACAGGAGCCTTCTTCAACACCACCCGTCTTTATCATTGATGCAGACACTGGTTCCATAAGCCTTGTTGAAAAGCTGGATTATGGAAAAGCTAAGCGCTACACTCTAGAAGTGGAGGGACAAGATGGAGGAACCCCTGTTCTCACTGGCAGTGCTACTGTAACGGTGTGGGTGGAGGACGTGAACGATAATGCTCCTGTGTTCAGTAAGGACCAGTACGACGTGTCTGTCTATGAAAACCTTGCAGGTGGAACTGCTCTGGTATTTTTGGAGGTTACAGATGAGGATGAGGTGAGAGAAGAAAAGCAGACATATGTAAACTACACAAGACCAAAATAACCTTCAAATTAATCATGTAAACTTCCATGTAAGGTTTTGTCAAGCAAACATTCCATGTCTGTTTCGATGTACTTACCTTTTCTAGTTTTCTTTCTGATTAGGGAGGGTTCTCTAAAGGTCGGTTTATCATGGATAGCGATACCTTCATCATCAACAGTCAAGGAGTAATATCACTCCGGAGCAATGCCACCTTGGATAGAGAAACTGTAGACAATTACAATATAGAGGTACAACACAATCACATTCATTTCTTAAAGTCAACTATTTACGAGATGTTCAGGATGACTCTTCATTCTGAACGGGATGTTTCCACTGTCTTTCCCAGGTAATCGCTGTAGACCAGCCTGTCGATGGTTTAAGCTCCACAGCTCAGGTCATCATCAAAGTTCTGGACGTCAATGACAACAACCCACAATTCCTTCCTCTCCCAGAGCCTATTGAGATTCAGGAAGGAGTGTACACTCCCTCATCACCTGGAGAGGTGTGCAAAATCTCAGCCACAGATGCCGACATTGGAGAAAACGGACGTGTTACCATCACTACTTCCACTTACAGCAATTTCTTCAGGTTCAGAGACGTGAGGACCTTAACCTATAAACAAGAAAATGTATTGCGATATCTTAGATCTTTAGATTTAATTTTATATAAAAATTCCTTTATTTCATCCCTTTAGGACGGGACTCTACAAGCCATTGAGGAGCTGGATCGAGAAACACAGGATGTATATGATGTGGTCATTGTTGCTGTGGATCATGGGATGCCACAGGGAAATGTAATTTCCTTATTGTTATTCGATCTTCATAATTTGAATGTGTACTTTAACCTTCCTAGAGACTTTAGTCATATCCTATTCCAAAGCACTTGGCTGCTGTTTTCAAGAAATCATGAATATTTTAATTAACTGGTCCAGATGCGTTTGTTTAGGGTTAGAGATAAACTATCCTTGATGATAGTCCTAAGACAAACATTTGAGTTTGCTCTGAAGAAGGGGTAGCCAACCCTGCTCCTGGAGAGCTTTTTTTTGTTGGAGAGTTTAGCTCCAACCTAAAAAAAATCTCCTGAACCAGCTATCCAGAGTGTTCAGAATTTCTTAAAAATTACAGGCAGGTGTGTTGGAGCAGTGTTCGAACTGAACATTAATGAAAGGTTGCTCTCCAGGATCAGAGTTGGCTGTCCTTGCTCTAAAGCAGGGGTGTCTAAAACTGCTCATGGAGAGCCAATGTTTTACAATGTTGAGCTTCAACTTGCCCCAACACGCTTGTCTGAACGTTTCAAGTAATCCTGAATACCTTGATTACGTATTCAGGATTATAGGTGTGTTTGATTAGGGTTGGAGCTAAACTCTAAAGGATGGTAGCCCACCAGGAGCAGAGCTGGCTACCCCTGCTCTAAAGGTTGTATTCAATCTATATTCTAGATTCAAGATCTATATTCAGATTTTTCCCTTAACTGCACAGAGCAAACCTCTGGTAGCTGTTTTTAATGTCACTCAGATGATCTACCTATCTAAGTAGGCTACTCTTAACAAAGAGGTTGCACTGAGGATCTAATACTAGTACAATCCTTAAGTTTGATACTAGACACTGCAAATATGTACTTTTGGTCTGTACTACAAAAGTATGCTTGGGTTCATTTTCTACAGAACATCACCACAGTGAGGGTCAGTATCACAGATGTCAATGACAACGCTCCAGTTTTCAGCTCCGACACCTACAGCAAAAGCATTCTGGTTAAAGATGGCAAGGTTGGAAAATTGCTGCTGACGCTCTCTGCCACAGATAAAGATGCTGGAGACAACGCACTTATTAGCTACAGGTAAGCTTTAGACTAAGCTTTCATTTCTTTAGGATCAATAATATAAGTGAAAAAAAACAACAGGTTATTGTTTGTAACCCTGGTTCTCTGAAACATCGAGTGGAAGGATCCACCTATGGAAGGGCACCTGTACCTGACCTATGCAGAAGCATCCAAGTTTGGCTTGACAGACAGGAGCTCTTGCTGAATAAGGGACTGGTAAGGGACTGCCCCTTATCAAAGTGCATAAAGCACCTGCATGCGCTACTTTTCTTCACTAAGCATATTTGCGTCTTATGCAGCAAGCGGGGCAAGCTTGGTGGATCTCTCCGCTCGAGGTTTCAGAGAACCGGGGTTATGAACAGTCACCTATTGTTCTCTTTCATCATCTCATGTTCAAGATCATGATGCAATTCTTTAAACAGAGAATGCACTCTCATGAAAGACGTGTGCATTGTAATTGAATTTAGCTCCAGACTCAGAAATATAACATTCTGAGCGAGAGTGAAATTGTTTTTGCTCACATTCACTCTGAAGCCAAGTACTGTGATGTGAGTGAACACACATGCAGACTTTTTTTAAGGATATTTTTTGCGTAACTTTCTCTCTTGAATCGACTATAATCAGCCAATCATCCATGTATGTCAAGACCTTGAGTCCTGCTGTACTAAGCCCACCTCCAAACAATCTGGGACTCCAAAAGGAAGAACTGTGAATTCATAACACACACATTGGTTTGCGAAATGAAGAAATTTCCTGTGTGGAGGATAAATGCTTAACTGGAAAAAGACTTTTAGATCGACCAATGAGAACAAGTCGTTTTGTCACACAGAAGGACATACAGGAGAGCCCCATGGGTTAACATTTTGAGGTTGCATTTCCTCAAATGTTTATTCAACACTGAAATCCAGAATGGGATGAAGAGAACCATCCTTCTTTGGAATTAGGAAATAACAGGAGTAAAACCCCAGATTGCATTGATGCCGGGGTACCATTCGGACCGTCCCCTTCTCAAGAAGGGAGGAGATCTTGTCCTTCAGAATGCGAGTGGAGTTCTCCGATGTGAGAGAAAAGATAACTCTGTAAATGTGGGTGTTTTCTTGCAAACGCAAATTTATATCCCTTTATAATAGTTTGAATCACCCATTTGGGGGTCAACATAGACTGCCAGGCTGTTACATGACTCATGAGAGTCCCCACACACACACCGGAGAACTGCCTAGGGTTGCTAATTTGACCGTCTCCGTCTTTTGAACGGGAGAATACAAAGGGCAGAACTAGTGTCTGGAGGGCTAATCATCCATGAACATGATCTCAGAACCTCTGAACATAGTCTCAGAACCTGGCTTTAGAGAGCTTGGCGGGAGGTGGGGGTTATCCACACAGAGAAAGGCCGTATCCTTAATGTCTAAGTCTCCCCAGGAATGCTTTCTAGGTTCAGGAGGTGTCCCATGAGATTACCGTCATAGATGTCAGACGTCAGGCATCAGGCAGCTGTAGAACTGGGGAAACTACAGAGGAAAGAGGCAGGCATTCTGATATACACTCACCTAAAGGATTATTAGGAACACCTATTCAATTTCTCATTAATGCAATTATCTAATCAACCAATCACATGGCAGTTGCTTCAATGCATTTAGGGGTGTGGTCCCAGCCAGCAATGACATGTGGGGGGGCCTGAGGTTAATTACGTTTCCATGGTTACCATTACCATGTGGCATGGCTTTGGCTGGGTGAAATCAGTGGGTCCCATGTAGTTTTTTTTTTGAGTCCCACATAGGAAGCCCATATGAGATTGCATGGCCCATGGGGGCAGCCCATAGCCAATGGGGCATGGCATGGGTTTTTGAAACACATATATGGGATATGGGTCCTGCAAAGTATATTTATGGGCCAAGGTGGGCATGGGTTTTGAACTGGAAATGCATATATGGGGTCTGCATATTTTTTTTTATGAGCCAAGTGGGCGGGGTTTGAACTGGGAACTTTGGCATATATGGATTGTATGTTATAAAATTTTTTGGTTTTTGGTGGTTTTGGTTTTTGAACTGATATTAAGGGTTTGATGATGAATGCATGATGGGTTTTGTACTGTCTGTACAGTGGGGTGATCTGGGAAACTATATATGAGGGAAACACATATTTTGGGGGGGGCCATGATATATTTTGGGTTTGAATCTATGAACACATATATGATTGGTGTTATATGGTGGAACATATATGATGGGGCTTTGCATGACACACATATGGGCCTGGGGTACATGTATTATTGATTGCATGACATATTGCATGTGTTTGATCTGGGAACACATATAACTGGGAAAAATGGCATGCATTTTATGTGTGGTGTTGGGCATAGGTTGATCTGGGAACATATTTTTGGGAATGGGAACACATAAAATTGTTCCTGCATGGTGCATGGGCATGGGTTTGATGGGGCTTTGGAACTGAAGGTCCTGCATGGTGGGTTTGGGGGCAAGGGGCCTTGGGGTTGTGGGTTTGAACTGCATACACTGGGTAGGAACCGGGTTTGAACACGGTAGGGGCATATGGGGGTGGTTGGGCCATGGGTTTTGAAATGGTGGTCAATATATAATATGTGCTAAGTTGATTGGTTTTTGAACATTGGGGTTGGTGGGTTGGGTGAACAGGTCATGGCAATAAAATAGGTCAATATATGGAAAAATGAATTATGCTTAAATTGTGTTTTGGGTGGAAACTGGAGCACATGGTATGGCATCAAAAGAGGGCCTCAATCAACATGTCTCAATTAGCCCAAAAATTTGAATTATGCAATTAGGGACAAAAAAAATATGTTGACAGGCACCGTAACACATCAAATAATAAAATAGTCCCAAATGCCTGTCCCTTTCGGCAGAAACACATATTTGAAAGACAAATAACATAATTTTATTATGTAAAGTTTGTCGATATTGGAAAAAAAATTCCAGCTTGTTTATGTTTATGGCGGTTGCAGACGGTAATGGTATGGTAATTGTTTAGAAAATTCAAAGTATGTCCTATTGGAAAATTGGACAGCCTTGAGCAACTATGCAAAGCTTTGAGTAAACAGTGGGGTTGACAGTTTTTTTGTTTCTGTTGTGAACACAGGGTTAGGGTTTTAAATAAGTTCTGTTCTTATGTTCAGCTTGGCCCCTTCCTTCGAAAGTGATGTTGAATGTTTTGTTCAGTTGTGTTACTCCTAATTGTTCCAAGTTTAGCGTCCCTAAAGAAATTATCAGTGTTATCTTCTCAAAAAATTCATGTTTTGTGGCATCCCCTGTTACCTACATCAATAGTCCCCGGTAATCATTCAAGTATCAAGGAGTCATGATCATAAAATAACAAACTATTGTCATCATGTGTTTCGGTAATGTCCTAAGTCCAAAGGTCTATATAAATCACATAAAAAAAAATCAGCATCATCCTACAAAAAACCCCATATTCGGTATCATGTCCCCAAGAATCCCTGTCAACAAAGGGCTATTTTTGGAAATTAACATTTTATACTTTTCCTTAATACATCAGGATAAAACACACATTATAGTAAAGTCTGGAATATAGTAGTATTATATGGTAAATTTTATATATTTTATAATTATTATTAATAACGAAGTATATATATTATATATATTATTAATTATTTTATATATATATATTTTTGTTACTAAATTATGATTAGTATAATATATTATAACACATAATATAGTATATATATATATTTATATTAATTATATGTAAATATTTTTTATTTACAAATTGTACTTTAATAAGTGTTTTCTCACAAACACCACTTAGGCTCATTTAACGTTGAGCACTCTTGTACTTGATCCCTTTTTTTCACAACTCTTTTACCATACTTAGTGTTATTAACACACTGTAAATAATTTAACTTATATCATTTACTGTATTATTAACTTATTTTTCGCTCTCTTTACATAATTGTTTCTATTTCAACATGTTTTAATTTATCATTATTCTAATTAGTTATTAATTGCTCATCTCGAGAACATCTAGTCGGCCTGTAACAAAAGACCTTGTATCGCGCTCAAAAAAAATAATGACTCATTCGGAAAAAATAACACTGCATATTGTTCTGTTGCCAGATGTTTTGGAATCTTCATAACACACAAGGAAAAATCACTGGGAAAGCTGCATATTTATGTTGCCAGAAAAAAAAAAATATGCATATTGTAGAAGTGAAAATTAAGTTATATTTGGGGCTTATAATCTTTATTAAATAAATAACTATTGAAACACATTAGTAGATTTTGATTTTTTTAATATTGTGGGATATTTAACATTCAACAATATTGATATATTTTTTAAAGCATGGGGATAACATTTCAATATATAAGTACAAACAATAAGGAAATATTACCTACAATCGTTGACTTGGTAAATCGAATATCAGTAAATATTTGGTATATCGAATAATCTGTTAGTATAATGTCAAACTGTGGTGTGTGTCATAATTATAATATTGACATCACATATATAGTATCAGTAAGATTATAGCTTATATGTTCATATGTCAGTGCCATGTGGGGTGGTTCTGTGGTGTCAGTCATTACATATACAACAAGACAACAGACACGAGCCTCAGCAGTGGGTTTTAGCCAGAGAGTAAATTTTCGTGTGCATAGCGGAGACAGTTTAGGCGCAATCACGGGGCGCACACGCCAAACACGGGCGGCGCATATCTAAACGTGCGGACCCGCGTGAAGACGCCGTAATGAGCGTTTTGCGCAGCGCCGTAGTGAACAATTAATTGTTTGAAGAGTTGCAGTCGAGACCAAGTTAGAACAATTCTAAAATTTACATCTTCGCCCTATTTCTTTGGGTTTTTTTTTGTCTGCTGAATTTTAATTAAGAGAAAGTTGGAAAAGAACCGCAAGAGAGTGGAATTGGCGCTGGGGAAGTGGTTTACCGTTTTCGTGCCCACGAGTAGGTAGGCAAATCACTCAAAAACGTGAAAAGGAAAGGAGTGTAACCACAAATGGTTTTTTTGAGTGTATTTATTTTTTGGAGATTATTTTTTTTTTGCAAGAGCTTTTAGAGAAAATAGTCGTCCATTTACAGACGCCATGAGTGTTTTTTTTGAGAATTTTTTTGGAGTTTCAGATTTTTTTTTTTTTATTTTTTTTTTTTTTTTTATATTTGATGTTTTTTTAAGTTTTTTTTTGTTACAATTTTTGTTATTTTTTTTTAATCAATTTTGTTTTTTATTTTTTTAAAGATATTATTTTTTTTTTTTTTTTTTTTTTTTTTTTGTCATTTTTAGTTTTTTTTTATTTTTTTTTATTTAATTTTTGTTGTTTTGTGGTTGAATTTTATTTATAGTTCTTATTTTTTTTCTTTTTTTTAGATTTTTTTTTTATTATGTTTTTTCCCTGTAAGGCTTATGGTGCCTGGTATTAATTTAGGGAGGCGTTGCATAATAAGACTCACCCAGAGCCCCACTTTACCCAGATAGGCAGCCACACGGTTTAATCCTGACCATTCTTTCCATGGCAACCCGAAGATTAAAAGGTGGGCCCAGGTGGGCAGGGAATGGGGACCCAAATTGGGGGACCCAGTCCACTACCTTTAAACCCCACATCCTTCCCCACTTACCGTCCTCATGGATCCCCAAGCCCCCCCCCCGTGGATCCCTAAGCAGGTTGGGGCCCAAATGCCTCTGTCCCCCAATGCCCGTTTGTCCTATCCCACATACCCTGGTTACTATTACACTTTAAAGCCCTTCCCAGGCAGGTAGGCAAAGCTCCATCTGGCATCATGTTCTTTAAATCCCCATCAAAAATCGTTTGGGCAGGGTGGGGGCCCCAATGGGTCTGGCATGGGCAAATAGCCCCACATCAGCCCATCAGGACCCCATTATGGTGGGATTCCAATGGTCCCCCCCTTAGACCCATTCTGGTTGTGTGGGCCCAAATCAACTGACAAATTGCAACCCCATAATACCCTGGGCAGCCACCCCATAGAGTATTGCTGGGCTGGGTCCTGGTCAAGACAATCTCCTGAACTCCAAACTGAATGTCAGAATGGAAAAGAAAGGTGATTTAAGCAATTTTGAGCGTGGCATGGTTGTTGGTGCCAGACGGGCCGGTCTGAGTATTTCACAATCTGCTCAGTTACTGGGATTTTCACACACAACCATTTCTAGGGTTTACAAAGAATGGTGTGAAAAGGGAAAAACATCTAGTATGCGGCAGTCCTGTGGGCGAAAATGCTTGTTGATGCTAGAGGTCAGAGGAGAACGGGCCGACTGATTCAAGCTGATAGAAGAGCAACTTTGACTGAAGTAACAACTCGTTACAACCGAGGTATGCAGCAAAGCATTTGTGAAGCCACAACACGCACAACCTTGAGGCGGATGGGCTACAACAGCAGAAGACCCCACCGGGTACCACTCATCTCCACTACAAATAGGAAAAAGAGGCTACAGTTTGCACGAGCTCACCAAAATTGGACAGTTGAAGACTGGAAAAATGTTGCCTGGTCTGATGAGTCTCGATTTCTGTTGAGACATTCAGATGGTAGAGTCAGAATTTGGTGTAAACAGAATGAGAACATGGATCCATCATGCCTTGTTACCACTGTGCAGGCTGGTGGTGGTGGTGGTGTAATGGTGTGGGGAATGTTTTCTTGGCACACTTTAGGCCCCTTAGTGCCAATTGGGCATGGTTTAAATGCCACGGCCTACCTGAGCATTGTTTCTGACCATGTCCATCCCTTTATGACCACCATGTACCCATCCTCTGATGGCTACTTCCAGCAGGATAATGCACCATGTCACAAAGCTCGAATCATTTCAAATTGGTTTCCTGAACATGACAATGAGTTCACTGTACTAAAATGGCCCCCACAGTCACCAGATCTCAACCCAATAGAGCATCTTTGGGATGCGGTGGAACGGGAGCTTCGTGTCCTGGATGTGCATCCCACAAATCTCCATCAACCACAAGATGCTATCCTATCAATATGGGCCAACATTTCTAAAGAATGCTTTCAGCACCTTGTTGAATCAATGCCACGTAGAATTAAGGCAGTTCTGAAGGCGAAAGGGGGTCAAACACAGTATTAGTATGGTGTTCCTAATAATCCTAAGGTGAGTGTAGACTGAGCATGGGCAGCAGTAATTAGGTCAGCTAACCTGGGTAATAGGACAAACACATCTGACGGAGGCTGATCCAAAAATCTGTAAACCCGTGAGCAGAGAGTAATATTAGTCACATTAAGTGTATGACAACTGAGGAAAGGTAGTGCGTGCAGGTGCTTTATACTCTTTGGTAAGGGTGGTCCCTTACTTGGCATTAGGCACATGCTCCTGTCTGTCAAGCCAAACTTGATGCAATTGGATGCTTCTGCAGAGGTCAGGTACAGATGCGAACATAAGATAATGAAAGAGAACCATGAACACACTTACCTTACATGGCACCTTTTTTAAGACAGATGCGTGAATGTTGTCTTTCTGTAGTTTCTCTGAAGGCTCCTCAATGGTCGCACTGGATGCTGAAACAGGAGACATCACTTTGACCTCTGACCTTAGCGAGGTCACAGAAGACACGCTGCTAACTCTTACTGCAATAGCGACAGATCATGGAACACCACCAAAATCTGATGAAGGTTTGGGCTTGGTTTCATGATTCCCTTTGTGAATATTGTGTTAAAACAATGCAGATAATGTGTGCAGATAAACATTTCTTATTGGGAGCAGTTAATTCCTCCTTCAGTATTTTAATCTAATCTAATAAACATATCAGGATTAACATCTTTCTTCTCTTGTAGCTGAAGTCCTGCTCAACTTCAAAATAGCCTCTCTCACTGAGACTGTGGATTTTGAAAGCTCCTCCTACAAGTTCACAATAAAGGAGAATGAGCCCGAGGAGTCAATAGTGGGCGAGGTCAAGGCATTTACAAGTGGTCCAGAGTATACGGTCAGCTATAACATAAAGTCACATGAGGATGTCTTCTCTGTGGATGGTGAGGGAACCATAACAGCTCTCAGACCGCTGGACAAGGAGGAAGAGGAGTGGTACATCCTCACAGTAGAGGCCATAGACTCCAGAACTCCTCCAAACACTGCAGAGACAACGGTACTATTCTTGTTATTATACAGGAAGCTAACAAAAATACAAGTTGAGAAGCCAACACAAGACAATTGCCACCATAGCACTTCTTGAAGAATGCACAAAAAAATGTATTGTATTATGAACTGTGTTCTGACACATTTCAGAATGCAACGACTCAAGTTTGTGTAATTAAACTTGTTTGCATTTACATATTTGCAAAGAATGTGTTTCTGGCCTAAGTCTATGCTAAAGTCTAAAGTCAATGTTTCTCTTAAAAGAAAGCTGTCATAGGGTTCATTTATATTTGCATTTGACTTTCTTTCTCTCACAATCTTCAGGTCAGCGTTCAGGTTGAGAATGTGAATGAGGCTCCTGTGTTTGACGCTGAAATGTATGAAGCAGAAATTTTCAGTATCTCTCCATACAAATTCCCTATAGTGAAGATCCAGGTAAGAGTGGCTGGGCAAAGACATCAGTTATAAACGCAGTGGATGAACTCTGATCTAATTTATATATAAGTGGTGTTTGCTAAAGCATCATCATTGCTATTACTTACAAGCAATAAATTACGGTATAATCTTAGTTTAACTAACGTATTAACCTAAAATATTTCTTCAGATTGGTTTGGTGTCTGAAATGCTTACTATTAGCATCTAAGCATAAAATTAGTATATAAATAATAATAAAATTATATAAGTATAAAATGTACTAAATGGAAATTCACGACAAAGCACCGAATTAAATATTATATTTTAGAAGCAACAGTCTTTCAATAGTTTTTTTAAATTAAATCGTTCATTGCATTTAATGAAATGTTTTTTTTGTAGTTATGTAGCTGGAATGTGTTTTTTGTCCCTCAGGCATCGGACCCTGATGTGGGCGAGAGCTCAGAGCTGCAGTATTCCCTGCAGGAGTCCACATCTCTGCTGGACGTGGAGGCAAGCACTGGTCAGATCTACGTTCTGGATGCATCCAGATTTGGAGACAATCCTTCCACCTTCCACGCTAAAGCCACTGATAAACATGGACTGTCCACAACTACAACAGTACAGGTGAGAAGAAACACAGAGAGAAAAAAAGTGAAAGCTTTTGGAAGATTTTCAAATGGCCACTGACATTTTGATTGAGAACAGAGCAGTCAAAGGATCAAAACGAGTTCTTGTGTTTGCCACCTACAGATCACCGTGAAAGAAAGTGCAAGTGACAATGTCGTGGTCATCTCCCTAAACCAGCCTGTGTTCACAGTCGAAAGGAAGATACCAGAGACTGAAGAGTGAGTAGGAGAATTGCCATTTTCCAGCCAACTTTTCATGGGTATAGAAGGGAAATTGAATCACTATAGTGTGATTTAATATGTGTTTACCCAAATAGTAACTCAAAAATGCACCCATTTTGTCATTATTTACTCAAACCCTGATGCTGTTGATTTTCCACTGTAAGACTGAACTGTTCAAATTTACCAAAAAAAAATATATATATGACAAAGCATAAAAATGTATATTAGACTTTAGAAAACTTGGAATTGTGTGCATGTGGACTACTTTTTGGAGAACCAATATTATGTAAATGAATCATTATTTGAGTATCTTCCAGTTCTCAGATCAGACAATGATTCACTGGTACTTTTTTCTCAGTTCCATGAAGAAGGTTTTAGGCTGGACTGTGAAAATCCTCAGTGTGAGAGCTGAGGATGGGAATGAGATGCGCAGCATTCTCCGAGAATCTACAGACAAGACTTACATCAGTTTCATCGCCATGGACTCCAGTGGACCCGTCATCCAAGCCACAGAGGTCAAAGAGTAAGTTGAACTAATATCAGTTTAAAAGGAAATGTGCAATCTCGCAATATATTTATAACTCATGTTCTTCAACAAAAAACATGAGCTTCACAGTTCTGCTTTCAAACCCTCTGGTCTACATGCCTACTAGGCTTCCATTGTAGATCATTTACAAGATGTGATTTTAAGGGATCGGAATTGTGTCAACTCCCACAGGAAACTGCAGAGCAATCATAATAGTTTAAAAGTGGAGCTGGAGAAGGTGTTTGGTTCTGATTTGGAAATCAAAGTAGAAGATGGTTCTGGAATCTCTGGAGATTCTGGAGATTCCAGTACAGCAGTCGTCATCGCTCTCAGTGTTCTGCTGGCTATAAGCATCGTGGGACTTGTCGCTCTGTTGTCGGTCTATCTCGTTAGGTAAGTTATTAGTAGACGTTTTTTCTTAGGATTTCAAACATGCGGTCTAGCTCACACTTTCCAACTCAAAAAATAACCAACAAAGTCAACACAAAATGACCGACCCCATTTACTTTAAACCTTTCCCTTTCCCATTATTTATGAGATTACTGTACTGTATACGGTAGAGGGCTGTCGAGATGCTGTACTGAAATAAAAAAACAAGCGAAGAAGAAGATTTGCACACACCAGAACGATGCACAAGTTAGCTAATGTGATCATTAAACATTCAACAGCATATAAATCGAAACTGACTAACATTTCAGAGAAAAATGTCACAACTACTACAAAGACTGTGAAACTTTGGGGGTGTTGATGGACTATCATCATTCCTAATCTGATCCGGACGAAGTCTTCAACAAAACGCAATTTTATCCCTCTGTGTGCCAAAGTTGGGTTCATAGGTTCACTGATCTAGGCTAAACAAGCAGGATATTACATATATTAACCACTAATCTAACAGTTATTTAATCCTTGTTTTAGGTAATGTAGTTTATATAAATTCATTCCATTTCATTAGTTTCATGTTGTTTAAATCAGCTTTACCAATGGCATACATTGGTGAACTTGACCTTCAGTCTCCATGTTTAGGAAGCATATATATATCCCAAACTAAACGCAAACTTATTCAAACAAGTGAAATCTCATTTTACACCATCACACCAATTTCTGATGGACAAAACCAAGTCCTGGCTTACATATTTTTTAATGGTTGCTGTAACTTTTAGACATATGTCAAATTACAGAATTACAAATAAGTCCTTCGTGTTGACTTGCAACACTTGGACAACTCATTCTAACAGGGGTGAATTTTGGGAAAAAAGGAAAAATTGCTTAGTGATTATATTTTGTGCTGCCTCAGGATGAAAAAATTGAAGAAGGACACAGATTCTGACAGAGACAGCTTCGATATTGGCAGACCCAAGATATCCAGTATTGACAGAAGCTTTAAATTTAACAAGTAAGTGCCAGTATGCAGTATTGTTACAAACAGATTTGTCCACAAATACAAAATGTGCTTTAGTTTTGTTCTGAGACGTTTGACTAAACATGTTTCTTTTGTTGATAACAGAAAAGAAGGAGCCAAAGAGGTAAAGCACTCGATTCAGAAGACTTTGCCAATGATAAATCAATGAAGTACAATTCAGACAATATCCGGTTTGTGGAACTGAAATGCTTAAAGTTTAAAATGTTCTGTTTTTCAGGAAAAGTTCAGTAATGCACCCGATTTGGAGCGATATTCCGAAAATGACACGGATTTGAAAAACGGAAACAGCATCTCTGCCCTCTGAAAACATATTTATGCTCCATCCTTCTCAGACTTCACGAGGTTTAAAATGAATTCTGACACACTATTTAAGTTCATTTAATGAAAAATATCAATAGCCAACTTTTTCGTTACGCATTTTTATGTTTTTTTTTTGTTTTTTTTACATGCTAACACTAGACTGGTGAAATCAGAGGTGGAGTCTCGTGCTCTCGTTGCTGCTTATACAGAAGATTCCACATCAGTCACTTTCAGGTTCCATTTCAGACTGGTTTTGGAACAGAGCAAATACCTCCTTTTGTATCAAGATTTTCCTTTCTTTTAACTAATATGTATACATTCAACTGCCTTGCATTTCCCTAATTAATTTTCAACGTGGTCTTTCACAAAACCTGCTTACAAATAACAGTAGGCTTTTGCACTTTAAAGAGCTCAGCTATGATTGTATATCCAAATTGTGTACTGCTTTTAATTTGTATCTATGATGTAAATATCCACCAGAATGATTAAACTTCTTAAAAAATTTTCTTAATCATATTGTGTGTGTGTGTGTGATTATCACAGACAAATCCACAAACCTCAAACTGCGTAAACCTGCCAAGCTCCTGAAGATTCGGGCGGTGTTCACAACAGCATACTAGCACACTATTTCTGCTGTAAGCTGTGCACAGTATGATTTACTTAAACATACTAAATACCAAAATGTGCAGTAAAAAAACTTTTTAGATTCATCTGATCTGACACACGATTTGCATTTACAGCATACTACTTTGATTTTACCAAAAAAATAATAGGAAGTATGCAGTGTACACTATATAGTATGCTGTACGTTAGTGTTGTAGTCCTCAAGACCGGTCTTGGTCTCAGACTAAGAGGACTGCTGGAATATTACTAAACTGCCGGTGCATTGTCTGATTTATTTATTAACATCATTAATGTGATGGGATGTAATTGTTGCAAAAAAATAATAGTATGAAATCTGGATTTTTTTTTATTATTACGTGATGTAAGTAAGCAATATCACAAAAGCAAGACAAATTTGAGCAAACATGATATTGCTTTAATACAAACATTCTATAAAATATTTTTAAAACATTATTTATGCATTTATAATTTACCAACTGAACCTTGGCTGGAAGTGTGATTGACAGCCGATCTGACCAATCAGAACCCAAATCTGCCTTTTTGTCTTGACAAAGCAGTCAAGGGAGTTGGTAGATTAACGTTGGTGAACTTGAACTTGAATAATTGTGCGTCCTCACGTCTTTGAAACAACATTCCTTCTGATGTTCATTCATGTTTATTTGATGCTATAAATGAATTAGTATGAAGAGATGATCGCTTCACGAGGAGCTCCAGCGATCTGTCACGACACATTAAAGAGACACTAGACGCTATTTATTGTTTAAACTTCTTATTAAATTACAATATTTTAAATATGAAACTGTAAAAAAGTAACCTGCTCTGTCTTGTCTGTCGACGTTGTCAGTGTCCTCTTTGCTCCGAGATGTATTTTTCACTCTGTGAGAACATGATGCGTGGCGTGAGAGCGGGGCTCGTCAGACATAGCAACAGTAACTAAAGGGGGCGGGGCTTTGCGAAGGGACAATTCAGATGTGTCTTCATATGAATTTTGTTGTTAATGATTTCATTTGATTGATCTCAGCTCTATATAGTGTCTTACTCTAACTACATTTATTGATTAAAAGTAAGTCATTTCTCAGGCGGTGATGTGGATCTTTTATCTAGAATTATAAATTCTTTATGAATTTAATGATCTTGTCTTAGTCTCAATACACGTTGGTCTTGACTACAACACTACTGTATGCCAATATCCGATTCCGAACGCCATTTCAGCCACTAGTTACACTCACAACAGAAAGAAAAAAATCATCCCACAACCTGCTTTTTGGACTCAGTTCATAATTAAATCATATTAAAATTTTATTAAGTTATATCCTATATTAAAATAAAATGAAAACAGAAAGACAGAGAGAAATCAAATACAGAGAACGCAAGAATGACATCCAATAGATTATGGAATGTATTTCGGTAAATAAAATAGAGCTCCAACTGTTCCATCAAATGTGCAATATTCCGGCCACAAATGATCTGAGCCTGAAAAGAGCACCGTAAGTTTCTATATACACAACGTAGGTATATATATATACAGTAGATTTATATATACAGTATACTGCGCTTGAATGGATATATACTGTATACATATACTACTTAATATATATATATATATATATATATATATATATATATATATATATATATATATATATATATATATATATATAACCATCTCATTTACAAAGCCAGGCAACATCTAGAAGATTCTTTACAGAATCAAGGTTCTTGTGGTTCGTTCTTTCTTTTCAATATACAAAGTAAACATAGTTTTTGATATCCACCACAGAGAAAAAACACAGCAAGGCCATTTCAACCTCACGTCTGTAAGTACAAAACTGGCACAGAAGACAATCGTAATTATAATAATACACGTGAATAAAAACGCAAATTAAATTATGCACTGATGGGACTAAAACGCTGTAAACCTTTTCCCTGTTTCACTGCAGGCTCGAAAACAAACCACTTCAAAAGAAATAAAACAACAAAATTACGGCTTAAAAACGAAAGGATAAACTGCCCTTTGACAACAATACGCTCCAGTTGATATCGGTCGTTTTTTTTGTTCTGTTCGATTATTGTGGACCTCAGTTGATGAAGAGCACGGCCAAAGGGCGGGAAAAGAAAAAAAATGTTGACAAATCGGTGTCCAATTACTCTTAAAAAGACAAAACTGATCAGCATGGTGAACGAAAATGGTGAAACGCGAAAAAGGAGGGACGTGAAAGCAATGTCACAAAGCCGAGGGGCGTGTCCCTCCTTTTCCGTTTGAAAGTTTGGCAACCACAGCGATAGTGGACTCGACTGTGCGTGACAGCGTTTCCAGAGCATCCTGTGCGAGGGCGTGGCCACACCCGCCTGACTCCGCCTCCTGGAGCGAACAGCTCCGCCCCTCGGCAGCGTCCGGCAGGCTGGATAATAAAAGCACCGAGTCAGCGGAGGCAGAGGAAGTGGAGGGCACTTCCTCTCTTTCGGGCTCCGCCTCCTGCTCTTGCGGTTCCTTCCTCCCGTCTTCCTCTTCCTCCTCCTCTCTTCCCGCTATCTGTGGTGGAGGTTCGTCCGCTCGGCCGAATGCTTCAGGAAGGGAGGAGGATGACGACGAAGATGACGATGATGATGACGACGACGACGAAGCGTCCATTTTCTTCTCCTCGAGCGACGCGCTGTCGGGAGAGGGGGGGTCGTTTTCTGTTCCCGGGTCGATGAGGGAGGAGTCTCGGGTTTCAGTGTCTGAAGTGCTGGTGGGCGTTAACGCCTCCCCGGGCTCCGCCTTCTGCTCAGAGCAGGGAGCCAATGAGGAGGAGGTCGAGGGAGGGCAAATGCCGCTTCCGCCACCGTCTCCCGGACGATCGTCAGCGCTGCTGCTCACCCTCCGCCGCTTCACGGGAGTCACGCCCTCCTCGTCCGCTGAGAAACAAAATAAAGTGCAAATGTATAGTACCCATTAAAAAAATGATCATTTTTATCATTTTAGTGATTAATGTTATGTTATTTAAAGAGTCTTTGAGTGCATTGAATAGCACATTATAAATAAAATTACTATTATTGTAAAGATTTCTGTCATTTTAATGTAAATTATTGTACTTTTTAACATGTACAAGGAATGCTTTTGTTACCATTTTTATTAAAAATAAACATGTAAATTAATATCATATTTTTCATAAAATAATTCAAAGCCATGATGAAAAAAAAAGATCGTCATTCACACCTAAGATGGCTTGAGAGAGAGTAAATCGTGGGATCATTTTCATTTTTGGGTGAACTATCCCTTTAAAATAAATAAACATTTTAAATCAAAGAATTCGAAGCCACACATGAGAGTGATTTAGACGTTTGTGATGTTCACACCTTTGACTTTGCGTTCCTTGGCCTCCATCTCTAATGTGGCGCGGTGTTGCAGACACAGTCTGCATTTGGACAGCAGCTCCTGTAGAGCCGGACCTAGAGCCGGATCCAGCTGCTGAGGGGCGTAAACCGACAGCACCAGCAGCAGCGCACGCAGATCCTTCAACAGAGACAGAGACAAGAGGGATGAGTAAAGAGCGATGGAGCGCTGGCCGTGACGCGAGGAGGGAGCTGTACTCACCGCGTTCAGGAGGCTGCTGGTCTTGCTCATCTCTGCTCTCTGATTGGTCAGCTCAGGCTGCAGGCTGTGGTACTCGTTCAGTAGGTTGGTCACCAACACGTTGACGAGATTCGAGCAGCTCTGGCCTGATAACACCTGCACCTGCACCTGAACACACACCACACACACACACACACGCAGATCAGTGTCAGAGAGCAAAGCAATTTAAGACAACCCATTACATTCAAACCGCATGACGAGTTGTGTGTGCATTTACTTTATGTAAGAAGCAGGTGAGGAACGAGTAGGCGATGTTGTTGTTGAGGAAGTTTCTCTCGTCCATCAGGATGCATTTCATGTACTCTCCAAACGCCGGATCCTCACACAGCAGCTTCACGCAGGACTGAGCCATCGCACACTGACAGAGAGAGACTTCATGAACCACACACACACACGACTACCTTCTGACTGGATGAGGCGGCTTGGTTTTCACAGTTACGTGTCTGAAATATCTACTGCTTAAAGACCCACCTCTAGTGCCGCCCATATAAGGCGTCAAGCTGAGATGACATATAGATGTATATGTATAAAAATGATCATTTTTAACATTTGTACCTTGTTAGGAATGATTTTAATGTGTGATTAATGTTGTGTCTCATTGAGAGTGTTTGAGTACCTTGAAAAGAGCCCTATATATCAAATGTATTATGATGTACAAAATATATACAAACGAAATAAAAAAAACAGTTATAAAAATTATATTTATAATAATAATAATAAAATTATCAAAATGTGCTTTTGGACATGTGTAAGATGTTTAATAAATGCATGGTCCTTTTTGCATTTCGAACAATCAATTAAATTATAATATAATTTACAAATGTATAATAAAAGTATACTTCCTTTTTGCACTACCTACCAAAAAATAAAATTGATTTTTTATAAGATGTATAATAAATACACTTTTTGCGCTCCTAAAAATAACAATTCTAAACAAAAAACAAGTGTTGTTTTTAATTTATAAGATAAATGCATTCTCCCTTTTTGCACTCCTAACAATGAATAAAAATAAATAAATACAATTTATTATTTAAATTTGTAAAATCTATAATAAATGCACATTTTTGCACTTCTAACAAATGCATGAAATAAATAAATATTAATTTGTAAAATATACAAATGCATTCGGCCCTTTAATTAAATAATAATAATTATTATGAAATAAAATGTAAAAAGATAAATATAATAAAATATAAACTATGTAAATAAATAATTGAAAGCAATGCATGACAGTGATTTTACCAGTTTCAGAGACTCCACATCCCATCATGCTTTACAACACCTCTTATCTGTGATAAAATCACTGTATCACATGACCTATAATGTCTTACTGCTTTAGTACTCTGTGTGTGTGTGTGTGTGTGTGTGTGTGTGTGTGTGTGTGAGAGAGAGAGAGAGAGAGATGACCAAGAAGGTTTTACCTGAGATTGAGCAAGTTCAGTCCAGAGTTTGGGAAAGAGAGCCAGATGAAGAGGAAGTCCTTCATATGCGATCAGCACACCTGCACACGTAAATAAACACCGTCAGCACAAACACAGTGAGATTTAAGAGCCGAGTGCGAGGGAAGCGTTCTTACTCAGTTTCACCAGAGTCTCCGTGAACTTCTCACAGTTGATGGCGACTCGACAGAGCAGGTGAATGAATTGATGATACGACAGGAAGTAGTCCAACAGCATCCTGTCATACACCTCGTCTTTCCCCTACAGGAAAAACAAAAACACACTCAATGAACAACTACAACTCGGCGCGTAAAGCGATTCACTCGCTGGTCTCGTACACACCTTACTGGTCTCCACCATTGAGGGCAGCAGGCACATGTTGAGCTCCGGTCTGGGAGGACGAATGTTATTCTTTCCGCCCATCAGCTTGATGTTCTCTCGACAGGGCAGATACGGCCCAAACGACACTATAACACACACAAACAGTGTTACATGCTGACGATATTATTATTTCTTTATTAATTAGTATTTTTTAAAGCCACGTCAACAGCAATGCTATCTTCACAATAAACAAAGCTATACAGGAAATTAAAGATTAATAGAAGATAAAGCGCCCACATTAAGCTTCTTTCAGATATTACCCCTCACGTATTGAGTAACAGAGAGTGAGTGTGAAAGGTCTGTAAAGTTTCAAAGATCAAGTGCAGGACACTGTAGATTTTGAGTTTGGTTCGGTTTTCTGTGCTGCCAAAGCAAATCTACTTTGCATATGCTTTAAAATAATGAGAACTCAAGTTCTGAGGAAAATCAGGGATGCTGTGTGAATGAAGCTTTTGGCGGGACTCACTGGGGATGTTGCTGTGGTGGTAGGTGCAGTGGTTGTGCTGGAGGAAGGGCACGAGCGTGTGCAGGAAGTCATGAGGACTCAAGAGCACCAGCTCTTTCAGCACGTCTGAGGACGAACACGTATGGTTAGATCATCTGCTACTTGGGTTTATACCTGCAACGGCGCTTTTATTTTGTGGACGTGGCGACTCACCCAGACAGGCGTTACGCAGTTCTGGCGGGCTGTAAGAGTTCAGCAGCGTCAGCAGCTTATGAGCAAAATCGATCCTCTCCTGCCACTGGATCAAAGCCTGCTTCACATCTACACACAGACACACAGGATCAGTTACTGACATCACATGTGCAAGTGCATTATGGGCAATCGAAACCTATTGATGTATTGATGCCTCAGGTGTATTATGTGTAATGAGCACTTTTGTAAAGCATGTTAAGATGCATTATGGGTAATGAGTACTTTTGTACTGTACAGTTAACTGAGCACTTAGTGCTGCTTATTTAGGTGTACTTTTGTGCATAAAGGTGCATTATGGGTAATGGGGTACTTCAGTATTGACCCCACAGGTGCATTCTGGGTAATGAAATAAAATACTTTTGTATTGCATATTAAGATGTACTTTTATACTGTGCAGTTAGGTGTATTATGCGTAAATGAGTACTTTTGTTAAGCTTAAGGTGCATTATGGGTAATTGCTAGTTTAGGTGCATTATGGGTGATGTAGTATGTTGCACTGCACGACATGTGCATTATGATAACAGTACTTTTGCATTGCAACTTTAGGTGTATTATGGGTAATGGAATACCACTGCATTGAATGTTAAGGTGCATTATGGGTAATAGGGTACTTTATCATTAAAGTTTTTAAACTTTTCTCAATATTGTGAGTTTTTCTCAATATTGTGAGTTTATCATAATTTTGTCTTTTCTCAAAATTGCGAGTTCATATCTCATAATTCTGACTTTATAACTCGCAATTGCAACTTTATATCACACAATTCAGAATTCAGAAAAGTCAGAATTGTGAGATAAAAACTTGCAATGACCTTTTTTGTGTTTGTTCCGCATTTATTAGTATTCCAAAGTATTCTACAGTATTTAAATTAAGTTACTAAACTTGAGTAATGTAACGAAATACATTACAAATGACTTTTTAAAGCATGTATTTTGTAATCTGAAGTGAAATACATTTTAAAAGTAACCCACCCAGCCCTGTGTATTGCATATGGTGCATTGTGAGTAATGGAGTATTTAAGTTATCTAAGGTGCATTATGGAAAATCCTATAACTCCAGTATAAGTGCGTGATGTATTGAGGGTAATGCACTACCTTTACGTTGCAAGTAGGGTCGCGTTGCCTTTAAAACAGACAGGAAAATGGACAGCAGCTCCACTAGATCACCGGTCACATGACATGCGGTAGCCTCATGGTACATCATGTGCAGGGTGTTGAAGGACTGCAGACAGAGAAATAGTTAGTTGTAGACGACAGTCCTTTAAAATACGAAGAAGAGTGAATGAAGAGAGCGTGAATACCTCAGTCATCAGGATGAGTCCTCTGTTGAACACCACCAGCAGTCTGTCCTCATCGTTCTCCAGCAGGATACGGAAGGCACTGAGAGGATACAGAGTCTTAGTATGAACGGAAATGGCTCTTGTAAAATATTCAGTGACAGTTTAAAGAGAGAGTGTGTGTGTGTACCTGATGAGAGTGGTCCAGCAGGAGCGTCCGTCCAGACAGCGAAGGTAACAGCTGATGGTGGTCTTCTTGAACTGCTTCACGTCCTCCAGCTCTTCCTCTCTCATATCAGGCCTCTGAGCTACAAACAACTGCATCAGGTTAAACAACTCCTCCACCGCCTGCAGAGAAGAAGAACAAACATGCTGTTATTTGATGGAATTGATTGAGCCTGAATTAAACTTCAGACATCACATTCTTTCAGACAGAAACACAGAGTGAAACAGGGAGATACTCATCATGAAAATAGTTGATAAAACTGATTTACTATGTTTTTGATCAAATAAAGGTTTGAGGACTTCTTTCAAAAACATTAAAAAATCCATTAAAACTTCAAACTTTTGAACAAGTCTAGTTTCTGATAAACTTTACCATAAATTAAAGAAAAATACATGTTTGATCATATTTCTTGTGTGAATTTCGGTAACAGGGTCGGACACTGCTGTACTCACCCCTGGGTACTGGCTGGCGTGGGGCGTGAGGTTTTTGAAGGCCCACTGTATGTTCTGGTGTGACGCCAGCTGGCGGGTGAAAGCGGGCGATTGCTCGCAGCACATGCGCAGGATGGCGTAGTACGCCGGCAACATCCCGCGGTTGAACAGCACCACCTCCTGATCGTCGTGATCGGCCAGGATGTAGTTGAAAGCGATGTTTTTTAGTGACGACGGGGTTTTGGACGATGAGACGCACGTTCTCGCTGCAGTCCACGCAGACGTTATACCAGAAGGACAGAAGAGCCTGCTTGTTGTGATTAGTGGCGATGGCTGGCTCTGATAACTTGGGCTGTGAGGTCAAGAGAAAGAGAGAGACACGTAAGAGCAGGGCAGCACAACATATCAAAATAAAATCAATGTTGATTTTTAAATCGTGCAGGGCCCGATTTAATTAAGTCAATATATATGCTACCAGTTTCAGAGTGAAACGCATCAATTACAAACGTGTAGTTCCTGATACAGTGTTTCAGAGTCTCAGAACGGCTTCATTCATTTACTGTGATTTACTGTGTACTCTGAGCGGCACATACAATATCTTCACACTGAAACTGGCAGCGCATTTATTCATTTGCCAGCAACCCAATATAATAAAAGCTTGATACCATTTGAAATTGAAAAAAAAAAAAAGACTGTAAAAAATGAGTATTTTACAGTATTTTTCCAATTTTATAGTAAAATAAATTGCACAACATTATTTCTTATTTTGTTAAATCTATGTAATAACAATAATGACTATTTTAAACCTGTGAGACCTCACATGAGATCCACCAATAGCAAACCACAACCATCCAATCAATTCCCCATGGACAAAATCAAGCCCCGTCCAACATTTGCTCTTGTTTGAGAAGCAGTTTCCCTCAGACATACGCCACAATAGGGAAGAAAAGATTATCGCAACTTTCGATTCATCATATAAAAATGCCTTGATCAGCACGTCAGTACCTGGAAGAGGTTCCAGAGGTCCATGAAGTAGCTGGAGAACATGAGCTTCTCGGTTTTGGAGATGAGGCAGTAGGTCATGAAGCTGAAGTACTGCACCAGTTTGGTGGTCCCGTGCACGGGAACGTCCACGTAGAGTTTGGCCCGGCCCAGCAGGCCCAGCAGCAGGTTATAGACCTGGTGCAGAACCACGGTTGTGTCGGGACTCAGCGGGAGGTCCCGCGTGGGGATGTGAAGAGAGCGTGTGGAGCGGAACATCTGACGGAAGGAGTTGCTCGGGATGAGAGACACCAGCAGATACGCAGCGGCTAAGAGAGAAATGGATTGAATATATCACAAAATAATGCAAAATCTGACATTTTACCAGGAAAAATAATGTTTATGTGTATTTGGGACACTTAAAATGTTATCTCCTGCACATTTTTACGTGCGAGTTAAGCGTGTGAGTAGTAGTTCTTATAATGTGTTTATTTATACAAGTAAGACTTTTTTTAATGTTTTTCAGAGTCTCTTCTGTTCACCAAAGCTGCATTTAATTGATCACAAACAGTAAAAACGGTGAAATATTACAATTTCAATACATGTTAAAATGTCATTTATTCCTGTGATCAAAGCTGAATTTTCAGCATCATTCCTCCAGTCTTCAGTGTCACATGACCCTTCAGAAATCATTCTGATATGATGATTTGATGATCAAGAAACATTTATTATTATTAATGGTGCTGAAAATTCAGTTCTTTTTAAAACTGTAATAATATTTCACAATGTTACTGTTTTTGATTTTATAAGTCCAGCCTTGGTGAGCAGAAAAAGACTTTTTTCATAAACATTATAGCAATTATAGTGTGTGTGTACTGTTGTGTAGACTGTCTGTTCTTACACGTTCGGACACGTGGGTAGTTGTGCGCCAGCAGAAACCTCTCCACCCAGTTCTCCATGTTCTGCAGGACCCAGCTGTGAGCCAGCTTATTACGAGGAGTCTGGACGGCCAACCAGTCCAAACACTGAGACGGGTTATACTCGATCACCTGACGCAGACAAACAGGGATTTGATGCTCAGATCAGCAACATTCGAACACAACTCACGGATACAAATCTCATGACTCGTATACAGCACCGTTTCAGCGCAGAAGTGAGAAGGTATAGGAAAGATGGGATGCAAATTTACCTCCCAGATCCTCTGCAGGATGTAGGATGCAAACGAGGGCATTCCAGGAGGACCGGCAGCAAACTCCATCAGCATTGTCAACAGCTTGAAGAACGGATTCGCTGCCTGTCAGACACGAGACACGCACACAATGTTAGTTAGTGTGTGTAACTAATGCATCAATAATGAAACAATAATGGTTGAGAGATTTGTTTTTACCTCTGGAGTCAGCTTAGCGATGGAGGTGAACAGCATTGACACAATCTACACCAACAGAAGAACACAAACCATGAGAACTTCTGTTACAGTTACATATATCGCTTACTCAGAGACAAAAACCGAAGAACTAAGCTTCACTACTGTCCAAAAGTTTGGGGACATTAATTTCTCTCTTCTTTTTGAAAGACGTGAATAACAGAAATAACATTCACATAGAAAACCATGATTTTATATTGTAATAATACTTCACAATATTACTGTTTTAACCATTTTTGATCAAATAAATGCAGCCTTAGTGAGCTGAAGAGACTTCTTTCAAAAACATTTAAAATATTGATGAATTCTAATCTGATGGAACCTCTCTCTGAGGACATCCAGGGGCTCAAAGATTAAAATGAACAGTTCTAAATGTGAGTCGGGTTTTGTTATAATTAGCTTCATATAGAAACAGCTTACATGTTCTGCCAGGCGGTTGTTGTATCTGCAGAGGCTGAATATGAGGTTGCAGGTCTGTCTGATGTTGATGCTGTCTCTGATGTGCTGGAACAGGAAGGGGAAACCTTTTCCTCCGGTCAGTGCGGCCATGTCACTCTGAGACAGAGTCAAGTGTCTGCAGACAGATAGAGACAAACGATCCGATGATTAGATATTACCAAGACAAAGGTTCAATTATTAAGATCTTTTATTTTCTACTGTATTACTGTAAAAACGACTATTGCAATGTTTTGCAACTTTGGTTGTTGACCCAAATGGTGTAGAAATTACACTTTTAACAGCTCCAATATAGGCTTAATTTTCTGTAAATGATTTTTGGGTGAAATATGAGAGATTAACCCAAATATTTCAGCGTATGCGTGTTAATATTTCAGTGTGCACCTCTCAGATCTGGACTGCTCCACCAGCAGAGCTATGAGAGCGATCATCTTCTCCAGAGCTGCCGGACGGTACTTCTCCTCCGCCAGCGAGAGGATGTCCTCCTCTTCATCCTCCTCCCCCTCCTCCTCCTCAGATAACACCTCCACCTGAGGCTGAGACAGAGAGATTGACATTTTCATTTGAGATGAGGGCAACATTGAATCAGAGATTAATCAGAGTCCCGATGAAACGGCACTTACATTTTCAGGTCCTTTAGTGCCCATGTAGAAATGCACCATAATAGAAATGGCTTGCAAAGACAAGAGGAACTGACTCTGTGAGGACAAAAAGAAAAAAGACATTATGAAAAGAAGAAAATATTCTTTAAAAATTGTAAAAATAAAAAAATATATAAAAATAAAATGTAAATAAATTAAACAAGACAAATGAAATAAATATAAACAAAGTATAGAAATGCATAAAATAAATAATAAATAAAAATTAAATTAAATACATAAAAATGTTCAATAAAAACCAGTAGAATAAAAAAATAATATAAAATAAGCAAAAAAAATAAATAAATTACAATAAAAGTAAAAATATGTAAATAATTAAATTAAAACAAAATTAAATAAGTAAACTAATAAAAATGTATAATACAAATAAATAAATAAATAGTGGCTACCTCCTCTTCTCCCATTTTGGCAAACTCGTAAAGGAAGGCAAAGTATTCAGTCAGGTGTTTGCTGTGTGGCTTCACTCCGTGTTCCATGATTGACAGCAATGTTTTGACGAAGCGAGTCACACAGGAGCGGCTGCCGATGTCCTCCACCGGCCCGTCCATGTCATCAGAGCTGTAGACAGTCCAAAAGAACAACAAACGAGAAATTTACACAAGAATTTCCCTGTTTCACAGACAATAGGATGATCAGCAGTCTCCAGAAGAAGAGAGAGTGAATTAAAAAGAAAGAGACACACCCGTCCTCCATGCCCGGCTGCAGGTACAGATGAGCGTGGGCCGGTCTGAGGCGCTGGATCACGTGGATACACAACCTCTGGAACATCTGAAACCACACAGCAGTACTTATTTTAATCAAACAAAAAGTGTTTTTTTATTGTAAACATGCTACATGATTTCTTTTAGGGGTAGGGAGCAGGTTTTTCTGTTAATATTATTAATAATAAATATAATAAATAATTATATATTTGGCAATACTCAAGAGACAGCTGAAAACTCACCTCTTCCGTGAACACTTGATCCCCTCATAAAAAAAAAAAAAAAAAAAAAATACCCTATCCTTCCCTTTTCCCTTCCTACTCTAGCTTATGGTACTGAGCAATGTATGAAACTTGTATTGTGAGCACTACCTGTGTTATTTGCCAATTCATGAAGAATCGCTTGTTTGTTTTCCTCACTTGTAAGTCGCTTTGGATAAAAGCGTCTGCTAAATGACTAAATGTAAATGTAAATGTAATAATTACTTGTAAATAGCTAGGTAAGTGTGTATAACACTAAAGACTTTAGATATACCGAGATGGTGCACTCATATTTTTCCGAAAAACAATATTTATGGGGCAGTTCATGTCAGATTTTGTTACTGAATATGTTTTTTAAATAAACTGCGGTAAGCAGTGTTTGAGATTTCAGGACTCCGTTCAAATAGACAGGATTTGGATGGCCGAAAGAGCTGCTCTGAGGTGTTGCAAATGTGGCCCCAAGTGAACAGGCTTCCCTTGAAAGGACTTTGGTATCTCTCACCTGTCGCACGATCTGATTGGGGCACTTGATGAGAATCTGCATGGGCCACCAGTTATCATCTGCCATCTGATCCAAAAACCACTGCACACACACACAAACACATGACAAAAGTGCTGATATCACCAAAATTCTACCATTCAGTGGGCTCAAAAGTGACTTTCCAGAGCAGAGGATGCTGGGAAACAAGAAGCTGAATGTTTGACTATACTTGTGAGGGCCAAATTCACTCACTCACAGTATATAGTGAATTATTATGAAAACCGACTGGTGAAGACAATTTATTGGTTCTGGCGAGTTAATCAGCCGAAACATGTTTTTAGTCAAATTAGAGTTTGTGTGGTTTCAAATAGAGATTACGGTTCTCCCACGATTCTGAATATACAACCAAGCAAAATAAAATTTAGTACACATTTACTAGAGGTTCTGACAAAATATAAATTGATGTACTCTAATTGTTGGAAAATGTTTGATGGAATTATTTAAAAAAAAAAAAAAAAGGTTTTGAATGAATTCAAATACTTGTTTTATTACTGGATGAATCAGTGTTTTTGAACAAATCTTTTGAATGAACGATTCAATGACAATACAGTTTTTTAACAGTCACTTGTCGCCACCTAGTGGAATAAGATGTAATTGATACAACTGTTATTTAACGCACCAAGTCCGTTTCAAAAGGTAGTTTGCTCTATTTTGAGCGCTATCATAGATATCAGTGTTTATATACTAACTTAAAAGTTATATCTCAGTTCTTCTGTGATCATTTGAATATTTGTAACGCAGAAATAACTAATGTGTGGGTCAAAACGGCTCTCTCTGGCTCTGGGGTTTTAAAAGGTTTAAAAGACACAAGCGAATCGTTCTCATTAATAAAATAAGATTGCATGGGTGCTTGAATCAAGATCGAGATCTTTTTATGATTAATCGTGCAGCTCTAATTCAAATCTAGTGTTTTGCACACGTTTAGGCCATAAAAATATCATTACTTATATAAAAATCAATAGTCTATGCAATGTCCTCAACATACACGTGTGTGTATGTGTGCGTTACCTCGCAGGCAGCTTGATTGTTGTTGAACTGTTTGGTCAAGAGCTCGATCCACTGCAGCATTGTGGGCTGAGAGAAATGAGCACAAGATGAACTTACAACAACACAAAACAACTTTTCAAACACAGAAAACAGCATCAGTAAGCTACAACTGAAGGAAATTACACTAAAGATGAAGGGAAAACAGAACAACGCCATCTCACCTTTTCTTTGGAGTGGATGAACGTCTCCAGAACAAACGATGTGCTGAGCTGTGAGAAGACGACAGGAAAATTACTCTAAAAATATGAACCTCATTAAGTTCCAAATGGACAATAACTCAAAGAAGTTTTTCCCTGGAAGTCTTGTATAAATGATCATGTTTCATCATCTGCCCTGATAAAGCTGATCATGTGGACAGACTCACCTTCGCCGTCATGAGCGAGACGGATTTTGGATCCGGTAAAGTGCTGGGAATACTGCTGCACAGCTGCCACATGAACCTACAGAGAGAACGGAAAATACAAGAATTAAACATCGAACACAAACGAGATCGACAGCACAGGTCAAACGAAATGGTTAAAATAAAATTAAAAAAATAAATAAATATATATATATATATATATATATATATTACATTTTTTAAACTTTAAATATAGATCAAATTAAATATATTCATTAAAATATATATTAACATTTAAGAAAGAAAGAACAGAAATGTAGTGATAAAATAAAAATTAAAAAGAAAACAAAAGGAGGGTGCAAATACATATGAGATCATAATACAAGAAGAGAAGAGGTCTTGTGAAATTGCTCTACTGTTCTCTCACCCGAAGTATGTGTGTTCAAAGATGTTCTTGTCCTGGAGAAACTGCATGTTGTCATGCCAGATCCACTAAGAGAGAGGGAGAGAGAAAAAGATGAAGCGTCAGATGAATGCTCAGCCTGACGGGACGTGTGCAGTGAAGACTGTCCGTACCTCCAGAAGATCAGGAGAAATGTCAAAATTAAAGTCCTTCCCATTCTCCTCCTCCACCTCCACTCTCTTATAGAACAGCATGTAGGCACTGTGGGTCTGACACACAGAAGAGCACACCTTACTCGTCTCCAACGCATTTTACAAGAGGGTTACAAGACTTGTTTAATGATAAAAAAAATAATATATTAACATTTATTAATAATATTATATTAATTTATATAATAATAATAATTCATTACAACAACAACAACAACCTATAATTATTACTTTAATAATTAAAATATAAACAATATTATATTTATTACAACAATATATAATTATTTTAATCATTCTAATGAACAAAATAATAATACATTATAATGACTAATACTTATAATTAAAATAAAGAATGTACATTTAATATATAAAATAATAATATATAAATAATGTATTATGATAATATATAATTAATATATAAATAATAATAATAACAAAAATATATTACTTTAATAATTCTAATTAATATAAAATTAAAGTACAATTAATATATAAATGCATTATTACTTTAATAATTATAATATAAACAATGTTTAATTTCATAAAACAATATATAAATAATGTATTATTATTACAATAGCTATACAATAAAATAATTTAAAATAAATAAAAAGTATTAATAATAAAATAATAATATACTAATGTTATATTTATTACAATATATAATTATTTTAATAATTCTAATGAATAAAATAATAATACATTATAATGACTAATAATTATAATTAAAATAAAGACTGTACATTTAATATATAAAATAATAATATATAAATAATGTATTATGATAATATATAATTAATATATAAATAATAATAATAACAAAAATATATTACTTTAATAATTCTAATTAATACAAAAATAAAGTACAATTAATATATAAATGTATTATTACTTTAATAATTATAATATCATTATTATTTTTGTTGATACTGTTATCATTATAAAACCAACCTTCTCAAAGGAGAAATCCATGAACTTGTCTGTGACAGAGTCGTATGTTTTTGTCTGAAATAAGATGAGCATTTCTGAATTAAAACCACATTAGCTCAATTTTATTATTACTTTATCCCAAAAGCATATAGGATGACTTGGTCTGGTAGGAAAAAAATATTAAAACATACTGTCATCTCTCCACCAAAACACTCTGAGGCCAGCTGGGCCGAATCAAACGGCTTCACCTCTGCGTCGTTAAACAGGTACCTGCAACAGGAAATGACATCAAACGCATCTGAAGGTCAATTACCAGTAACTTTGGGCTACAATTATTAATATTGTTTATTAGTATTAGTGGGTAGTCGTGGCCTAGTGGTGAGGGAGTCAGGCTTGTAATCTGAAGGTTGTTGGTTCGATTCCCACGCCGGCAGGAATTGAAGGTGGGGATTGTGAATGAACAGCACTCTCTCCACCTTCAATACCATGACTAAAGTGTCCTTGAGCAAGACACCTAACCCCTAATTGCTCCCCTTGTGAGTCGCTTTGGATAAAAGCGTCTGCTGAATGATGAAAATAGTGCATTTTAAACAAAAGACTGTGATTAATCACCATTTGTTATTGCGGTAAGCGTGCGGATTGACAATGTCCCTGATGAAGCTGTAATAATGTCCGCCGTCTGCGGTTCCCGTGTGCACCGTCACACCGATAAGGTCATACTCGTAACTCTCCGCCACTTTTGCATCACCGTCGTCACGGAAACCTGCAGACGAGACCGTGATTAGCTGACGGAGAAGACAAACAGATCCTAAAATCATCTTTCAGAAAAACAACCGAACCGTACAACCTTCCTTCCTGTCGCCCTTGGCCATGAGGAAGTCCTCGGTGTACGGCGTCATGTCGAGCCGCAGCGGGAAAGAAAAGTGCGTGTTTACTTTTTCCTTCATCATGGTCACCATGTTGAACGTGTAGCGCATGGTGTTGAAGCTCAAGATCCGAGGGAGCTTCTTAAAACACGCCCTGAGGGACAGAAAGAGACCGTCGTGAAATATTCAGGGGTTTTAACGGAACGATTTCAGCTCTCAGAGGAAGAAGGGAGCTGTACCGTTTCTCGGCGCGTACTTTCTTCCCACACTGAGAGCAGGTGTACATGTTATCACCCTCCAGAGTGTCCTTAATGGTCACCTCATCCAGAGACTCCTGAAACAGAGAGATGATTAGAGGTTGACATTGTTTGACAGTGGTGTCTGGTTCAGTAACTGACAATCGGGGAATATAAAAAAAACCCAGAAATGGCTTTATTATGGCTTTATGGCTTATTACTGAAATAGCCAACAAGATAATAAATTTGGTCGCATTATTTGACAGACATTTTAAATAAATAAATAAGGTATTATAATATAATAATAATATATTTTCTTATTTATATAAATAAAATAAAAAATAATGATCCTATTTAATAAATATATTTTCTGTGAAAATGCAGAATTTACTTGCATTCTTCAATCCAGTTATGCTTTATAAATAGTCGTTTCATTTTTCTACCATGAAGTGATGACATTATTTTCTTGTTGAAAAACAAAGTTCAAATAGAAATACGTTTCTTTTATAGTCTTTTTCAGTCTTTTTATTATGTTTTACACTTATTAAGCTCAATAATTCAACTCTGTTATTGGGGACAAAATCATAACAATTGGCTTTATACATATAATACGGTTCTTGGCACAAAGTACAAGAAGACTGACTGTAAATAATGTAGTGTTGTTCGAAAACATTTGATAGTTAAGGTTATTATTAGCCTTTTTTCCACTGACCTTCAACCCTGTAACAACCAACACAGAAACATGTTGAATATAAGAGTGTTTCTGAAAATATTATGGATTACTAATATACAATTTTTTTCTTTTCAATTACAATGTGTGATTAACAATAGAACTAAGCAATGCCACTGGAGTCTCAGTAATTACATATTACGTATATAAATACCAAACTTACTGTGTCTGGGTTGAAATGATGTAGCACTTTCGGGTTATTAACTACAAATAACTATTGGTACTTTCCAAAGCGACCGTCACATATTGAGAATCGAAGAAAACATTTTAAAAATCATCCTTAGAAACCCTCTAATCTGAATAGTAGTAAAGCCTTTAAAGCCTGTTTCCTTAAATGACCTGTACACACAGAGAAGTGAGTGAATGAGTGAGTGAGAGAGTGAGTGAGTGAGAGAGTGAGTGTGAGCGAGTTAGAGAGAGTGAGAGAGAGAGAGTGAGAGAGTGAGTGAGTGAGAGAGAGAGTGAGTTAGAGAGTGAGTGAGAGAAAGCGAGTGAGTGAGAGAAAGCGAGTGGGTGAGAGAAAGCGAGTGGGTGAGAGAAAGCGAGTGGGTGAGAGAAAGCGAGTGGGTGAGTGTGAGTTAGTGAGTGTGAGTTAGTGAGTGAGTGAGAGAGAGTGAATGAGTGAAAGAGTGAGTGAGTGAGAGTGAGTGAGTGAGAGAGAGAGAGTGAGTGAGTGTGAGTGAAAGAGTGAGTGAGTGAGTGTGAGTTAGTGAGTGAGTGAAAGAGTGAGTGAGTGAGTGAGAGAGAGTGAGTGTGAGTGAAAGAGTGAGTGAGTAAGTGAGAGTGAGTGAGAAAGAGAGTGAGTGTGAGTGAAAGAGTGAGTAAGTATGAGAGAGAGTGAGTGAGTGAGAGTGAGAGAGAGAGAATGTGAGAGAGAGAGAGAGAGAGCGTGAAAGAGTGAGTGAGAGAGTGAGCAAGTGAGTGAGTGTGTTCTTGAATTACTTACATTGCGGAGACCAAATGACCTTTTGTTGGTCCCCACAAGGAAACAAGCTTATGAACCATACAGAATTATCTTTTTTGAAAATCAAAAATAGCAGAACATTTTCTGTGATGGGTAGGTTTAGGGGTAGGGGTAGTGTAGGGGGACAGAATGTACAGTTTGTACAGTATAAAAACCATTACGCATATGGAAAGTCCCTACAAAACACAAAAACATGTGTGTGTGTGTGTGTGTGTATAAATGAGAAACACTCACATAGATGTTCTTCATATCGGCCACCTGACATCTCACTGTGTAAAACTCCTCAGCCGTCTGACTCACATGATCACAATCCTACAGTGAGAGATTAATTCAAATGTCCATATGTAATCTGACAGACACACAATACACGATCTCGCTCTTTTAGAAAAGACACAAACAAAAGAGTTAAAACAGCTCAATCTTACCAGTGAAACCACATTGTTAGTGATGACGCCTCCAAACAGTGTTTTGACAGTGTTTTTCTGAAACAATAACAACACAGCCATCAGATCACTGTGACTAATTCATTAAACACACTCAAAACTATGACATTAAAATCGACAATTCTTTTTGTATGGAACATTGCAGTATTTTTTATAAATGATTTATCAATGCACATCATTTTTTTAATTCATGTGCCTTCTTTATCCTCAATCAATCATCAGACATCTCTTCTCTGATGACGAGGGTGGGACAACCGGTTACTCACATGAGATCTACCAACAGCAAATCACAACCATCCAATCAAGTACACATGGACAACACCAAGTCCCGCCTTACATTTGTTCTTGTTTGATAAGCAGATTCACTCTCACATACGTCACAATATGAAACAAAAGTCCTTCTCAACTTCTGTTTCATGCCGACTATAAGACACACACACACAGACAGATGTCGTACCAGGTCCTGAGACATCTCCTCGATCTTGGTGATGAGGTCCGTGAAGAACTCGGTCATGTCCTTCTGCTCTCCTGTGTTCAGAGGCTGTTTGTCCATCGTGTAGGTCTTACAGAAGGGACGAGGGT
>CM074292.1:6177345-6244845 GCA_037194245.1 Opsariichthys bidens
GGCAGCCACTCGCGGTCTTCACTCCCGCGCTGCCCGATCTCCGCAGCACCGCGATCCCCCTCAGCAGCGAGGGCTCTTCGACAGGCATGTCCCTCCTTCCTCCCGGGTTTCGGCACCAGTGTAACAAAGTTCGTAAATATGGGAAGAAGGAGGCGGGAACCGGCGAACATTCAACAAGTTTAATTAACAAATAAACCAACAACGAAACAAAAAGTATAAGGGCGGCAGTTCCTCACGGCGACTGCCGCCCACACAAACCAAATAAAACACAACATAAAATCCAGGCCTGGTCCTCTCTCGTCCTCCACTGTCGTCGCTCCTCCTTTATGCTTCCGGAGCTCCTCCGTGGGGATTCGAGACCGGTGCGCCGAGCACCTGACGCTCGTTAACTCTCGCGTCACCGGCCTCGCGCCGTTCCCTCACGGCTCTCGCCCGCCGTGCTCGTCACAGATGCATAAATTATTTTGCAAGAAGTAGGTTGGAACTTGCCTTCATTGACTGCATGTAATTTTTCCCCACCCACATGACCTCCACGCAGGAGGAAAGACTCAACTAAAATAATGAACTAAAAAAGTAAATAAAAAGATTTTTAAAAAGAAACCAAAATCGCAAAGGGTTAAATTTTCAGAATATGTTGATTCCACAAAATATTTTGTGAGATGTTGGATGGAACTTAATTTTAATGACTGGGCTGAAACGCTATGATTTGATTGGTTAATATAACTGTTCCCTACCTAAATGGCCTTAATTACGGCAGTAGAAGAGAAAAGTCATTCATAGTCATAGTGGTTCAGTGGTTTATGTGGTTTGTCTACTACCCGGAAGGTTGGTGGTTCAATCCCCGGTTCCACCTGACCAAGTGTCGAGGTGTCCATGAGCAAGACACCTAACCCCACCAGCTCCCAATGAGCTGGACGTCAGCCTTGTATGGCTTGTGTGTGAATGTGTGTGTGAATGGGTGAATGTGAGGCAAAAATTGTAAAGCGCTATATAAATGCAGTCCATTTACCATTTAAAACCGCTATTACGTTCATTGGTTTACCTCGGGTATGAGTAGTGTGAGCTTCTTCAGCCAGTCGTGGAGATGTTCGCTGTCAGCCAGGCTGGACTTCACCAGAGAACAGCAGTGAGCCCAACTCACCAGCAGCCACATGGAGTAATGAGTCACTGCAAAACACATCAGCAGTAATGAGAATGAGCAACCTGAAAAACCTTCAAAGATATATAACCAATGACGTGCCTACCTTCGTGTCTGGATCTGTGATCTGATTGGGCCTTCAAAACCCTGCAGGATAATCAAAGACAGAAGGTAAAAAAACTATACATATTCTTATTTTTATATATTCTTATTCTGTGTATTTTTAAGCTTATTTGGGTATCACTTTGTTAGCCTGGTAAAACGCAAATATTAAACTCAATCAATAATAAATGTGTACGCATATGTTGTTCACCTGTGCGCCAGATTGTCGTATGTGTAGGCTACGTTGATGAGCCGCTGGATGAGGTTGGTGCCTTGAACAAGACTTAGAAAAACCTGGCAGAGAAGGACAACATCTCAAAATTAGTGACAGCAAGAACACATGCATGCACGGAGGAAAGTAAATTTAGAAAGAGTTTCACACCTCTGTAAGACGAGGTATATGCAGGCCCTTCCCATGATCTCCGGTGGCTTTGCGGGACTTCCCTGGCCACGCCCTCTTTCTCTGTGTTTCCGTGAGACCAGACCAGGCAAAAACATCATGATAAGCCAGGTCCAGATCGGCCGGATCCACCGCAAACTGACAAATGAGTTTAAGCAGACACGCGAGACAGTCCAACAACCACTGCAGAGAGAGAGGAGAGGAGATATTCACAGCTGTACGACGGCAGAACTGCGAAAATCTCAAAAAAAGAATATGTGCTCGCCTATTTTCATCTCAAAGTCGAAAGAAAAGATGGAAAAACTAAGCCTTTTTAATATGAGCAGATGTTCTATGTCCAGTAACATTTTATATATTATCTTTAATACAATTATGATAATTACCCTGAAAATCTCTAATTTTTGTAATGCAAAAATAAATTGATTTAAAATATAATTTCTCATTAGAAGAAAAAAAAAAAAAAGCAAATTTTTTATATGGCCAGTAACATTTTATAAATTATCTTTAAGGCACATTTCCCCAGAAAACTCTTAAATAAACTCAGTTAAAAATCATTTCTCATTTTTAGAAGAAAAAAAATCTTTTTGAATATTTTATGATAATTATGCACTTCTCTGCAAAGAACTCTCTCTAATTCAAAAATAAAGATATATTCTTCTTATTTATTCAGAATTATCCTGAATATATTTGATTCTTGACATTTGTTTAAATTAAAATAAACAGACATCAGGTATAACAAATTCAAGGATTATTTATATTTAAATTAAAAAAATAAGTTATATCACAACATATATTTGTTTTGCATTACAGTATAAAATTGTTCATATTACAGTAATGAGAATTTTCATTAAAAATCATATTATCAACTCAAATCATATTATAAAATCATATCACAACAACATTGCTTCCTTTTCCCACAGACATGTTCTCGACACTCACCACCGTCCAGGATTCTTGTTCTTTCGGCTCTAAAATTGCAGAGTTAAAAATGTCCAGCAGAAGCTGAAGGCCTCCAGACGACACAAACTACGAGAGACACAGGAGGAATATGTCATTCAGAGACATCCGTCCAGCTCAAACACACGTCATACGGTCAATTCAGAGCTCAAGGACTGGACGATACAGCTGTACAATTACAAATGGCACAATCATTTTACTAAAACCTCTACATTTGGAGTTCAACCAAGTACAATTATCCTAAGTCAAGGAACAATAACAACAGATCATTTTTAGAGGAGTGTGAGAAGAGGCGTTTGTACCTTGCAGCTCCAAGTGTTCTTGCTGTTCTCAATCTGTTCCTCACTGGAGTCGTCAGAGTCTGGATACAGATCACTGTAACTGCCCTGAAATGCACACAAACACGTTTCAAGAGAAAGGACACGTGATCATTTCATTTACAGACCCGCAGGGCAGCGTGTGTGAAGGAGACCGTCCTGTGTGCGTACCGTAGACTCGCGGTGAATCCTGCGATTGGGTTTGCCGAGGGCTTCTATGATTTCTAAAGCGTAAAGCAGCTTATGGGGGCTCTTGATCCTCAACAGATCCTTCCAGCACAAACCGTCAGATCCCTAAAGTCACAATGAACACAAATAAACTTTCACGCAAACCTCTCAAGGCAAGACACTGCAATTTTTTGCCTTTCTTAATGTTATCATTTAACTAGGGAAGTATGATGATATCGATTAGTTACATTTTTTACCCTATTACACCACATTCTCGCCTGAAATAATCAAGTTTGAACATGACTGACCGTGTCATCCGAGATGTTCTGGAAGGCCTGAAGCATGCTGGGACACGTGGGCAGCAGCATGAGCAGTTCCCACACACGGCGGGACAGATTCTCCGCGTGGAGGTGCAGCTCCTCGCAGCGAACGCTCTGCAGGAGGAAACACACTGGATTGGATGCTGGCTTCACTAAGTCTGGACAGGATCAGAGGCGTGGAGCTGGACGTTACCTCAGTGCTGTGCTGGGGTCTGTCGGGGCTGGGCGGTTTGAAGCAGGCCAACATCTCCAGCAGGTCGAAGAGGGTGGTGAGGTGGGGCTCCTGCAGCAGCAGCAGCATGGGAATGTGCTCCTTCTGAGGGGGCGGCAGACACGACGCCGGCAGCTGAACACCCTCGCCCTTCCTCTCCCTCCGCGGAGCGCCCAGAGACACGAACACCATCTGCCAGCACACACACAAGAGTCTCTTAGTGTTTGATGTTCTAGTGATGTGGGTATGTGCGCATGTGGATTTGTTGCCGTTACCTGCATGTCCTTGAAGCCGAGCTCATGAAGAGTCTTCTCATCATAGTCGGTGGTCAGCTCGTGTCCTGATGAGATCATGCGCACCGGACCCATCAAACCACCTGCACAGAAACACACACATCCATTTGTACAATTCACAAACACCCAGGGTAGCGTGTCCCAAGAGCACAGTAAGGCTAAGGCTGCGTTCACACTTGTAGTTCGGTTGGTGTGGTTCGTTTGGTCCGGACCAAAAACAAAAACAAAACATATAGTCCTGGTCCGCTTAGCGTTCACACTGGCATTTTTAACAGCGAACCTTAAGTTGCCGAACCAAAGGCATGGGGATACGGCCACGACCTGATTGGTCGGCTTTTATGACGTATATTTTGTGACGGAGCTCGCTTACCGAACATTGAAAACAACGCTGTGCACTGGATTAAACGCCATCATTTATGCGTGTACAAATGCTTTATTATTACCAGCTAAAAACTCATGAAGAGCTCATAAAACGTTCAAAACATTCAAAACAGCAGCAGGATTTCCTCCATTATTTGCAGAAACAAATATTGATGAGGCGCTTCACCTCCTCGTTGCTCCACGTTTGCCCTCGACTCATTTTTGATACACCGGTCTTTCCGCGTCGTCAAATCAGCTGACTTGTAGCGTCGCATATTGTGACATCACGTCCTGTTTTTGGTTCGTTTACATGTCTTTGGTCCGTGTTGCGTTCATATATCAATCGAACCGCACCAGAGTTCGTTTGGAAGCGGACCGGGACACATCTTTTTAGCTTGTTTGGTGCGCACCAGGGTTCGGATGGCAGCGTTCACATATGTTCAGACGAACCGCACTAACTGAGCAATCGCACCAGGGTTCGCTTTAATCGAACCAAACATGAAAAGAGTGAACGCACCTAAGTTGATCGTAGCCCTATTTGTGGCAATAGTTTAATTATTAGATAGATGTACAGACAGGCAGATAGGTAGGTAAGTATATAGACAGACAGAATGACAGAGACAGGTAGGTAGACAATGGTCCAATACAGCGAATCTTTTCTCTGTATATGTACCTGGGAAATCCTGCTGCCGGCTGGTTTGACCAAACTCCTGCAGCTGTGCCTGCTGGCTGAGCTGATCCTTCTGAAGGTTCTCATACCAGTGAGTGACCTCTGCCCTCAGATCAGCCACCTGATCGCTGGGGTACATCTCGATGGTCATCTACACAAACACACAACATGAGAATGAGCAAGAGAGAAGACGGAGTAAATGCTGTGTGTTTATGAAGACCGCTTTATTAAACACAGCTAATTGATGTATGAGCTAATAATAGTTATGATGATGGTGTACCTTGTCGGGCAGCCCTGCCGGTTGACACACGATTCTGAGCGGCAGAGACTGTTTATCACTGAGAGCTTTCAGATGACTGCTGATGCCCGTCCCCTCGATCTGCCACTGCCGCAGGTGATACGCAAACCTGAACACAGACACACCAGACCTGAGGCTGATACTCAATGAGTAAGTTAAGTGCCATAACTGTGCTATTTTACAGGGTGAAGGTCCTAAATATTACATTTTGATATTAAAGCCGGTGAATTTGTCATGTAAACATGGGTTTCTTGCAGTGTCAGTGTTTCTGTGTACCTGCGTCTGAAGGCCTCCAGGTGTGTTTTGAGCAGCAGCAGTCCTCTCTCTATGATGGTGAGGCTGGAGTGGGCGTCTTTCTCCAGGTTAGCAGACGCCATCATCAAGCTCTCCATACACTTACTGATGAACTCCTGCTCCTTCTCGAGACCCGTTTTACCTGCGGTTACACACACTAATAAATACATCGCATTACACTCTCACATACAGTATATTCATAATACAAAACAAAAAGCACAACCATCATAAATGATCCATCCATCCTTCTATCCACTATACCATCATCCATCTAGCCATCAAATCATCCGCCTATCCATCTATCTATGTAATTATCTGCCTACTGATCCATCCATCCACTATACCATCATCCAGCCATTCTTCCATCCATCTGCCTATCCTTCCATCCACTATACCACCATCATTCATCCACCTATCCATCCATCTATCTGCCTACTGATCCATCCATCCATCCATCCACCTATCCATCCATCTATCCATCTGCCTACTGATCCATCCATCCATCCACTATCCCATCATCCAGCCATTCTTCCATCCATCCACCTGCCTATCCTTCCATCCACTATACCATCATCCATCCATCCATCCACCCATCTATCCATCCACCTGCCTATCCTTCCATTCATCCATCCAACACCCATCCATCCACCTGCCAATCCTTCCATCCACTATACCATCCTCCATTCTACACCTATCCATCCATCATTCCATCCATCCTCCTATCCATCTATCGATCTGCCTATCTATCCAGCTGCCTACTGATCCATCCATCCATCCACTATCCATCCATACATGCATCCACTATATCCACAATCATCCATCCATCCACCTTTCCATCCATCCATCCATCCATCCATCTATTTAATCTAATAAAAAAATGAAAACATCTCTGTAGCAAAATAATTGAGAACTAAAATGTTTTTTCCAGCATTTGTTTTAAGCCTGAAAGGTGATAAAACGGGAAAAAGTTTATGTTTATGAATTATACAATACATGTAAGAGTTTGTAGTTTACTGACCGCTGATATAATAGGAGTTGATGTACTGGATCGCAGCTCGGCTGATGTCTGCGGACTGAGCTCTCAAGGCGATTCCCCACAGCTGATCCATACCACACAACTACAGAGAGAGAGTGGTCAGAGAGAACACATCGAAACAAACCAGAGAGATTTCAAGATATGCTGCTTCGAACCTCGCAGTTGGAGCTGTTGTCATAAGCGCTGGTGGCCAGACGAGCCAGGTTACACAGATGCTGAAACAAATTGAGTCCCGTCATGCTAATCGTCTCCGGCTTCAGCTGAGGCATCTGAGAGAGAGAGAGACGGCGAGAATCAGGCGATGAAAGATTGATTCTCATGGCACATACTATATAAAAGTTGGGGTTTAACTATAAAGTAGCCAGACCTTCTCCAGGAAGAGATGTTTATATGTCTCCATGCCCATTGCGTGCTGGTCTTTACTGCGGACCTGGTTCAGGAACCAGTGCAAGGCGTCGTCGTAACACTCAGAGTCCTCCACTAAACAGTGCCACAGGATGTCCACCTGCTCCAGACTCAACCCTGGCACACACACACACAAGATATTTATAATTGTTACTCACAATTCTCACATGCAGCGATGTCTGAGAGATAAAGTGAGACACTCACTGAAGTGGTCAGGAGATCCGAGCGTTGAGAACACACAGGTCAGGAACTGCAGACGCACTTGCACCTCCGCGCTGTGACTGTACCTGACATGGGATTGATGTTAAAAATCATCACGCTACACTTCAGACAAAAAGAACACTTACACTTCAGATAAAAGAAAGGAATGAACACTTTTATCCAGAAAGGACACGTTAAATTGTTTAAAAAAAGTGAGACAAAAGACATTCATATGTTAAAAAGATTTCTATTACAAATATATGCTGTTCTTTTGAACTTTATATTCACCAAAACATCCTGAAAAAATATATCATGTTTTCCACAGAAATATTAAACAGCACAAGCGTTTTCAACATTGATAATTCAGCATATTAGAATGATTTCTGAAGGATCATGATCACATTTACATTATATTTTAACATATATTCAAATAGAAAACAATTATTTTAAATTTTGATAATAAAGTATCAATTAAATGCAGTCTTGGTGAGCAAAAAAGACTTCTTTCAGAAACATAAAATCTAAACTTTTGAGTTACAGACTTACAGGGCGAATTTGTGGCGCTGCTCTCTCACATCCTGGATATAGTGTAACAGATCATCAAAGAAGAGCTTCATCATGTGCAGCTCCTTCTCTGCCCACCTGCAGCACACACAGGGAAAATATGAACATTTACTCATTCAAAAACATCTGTCAACTAAGGCTAATTCTGAATTGAACATTCCGGAAAAAACCATTTAAAGCAGTGGTGGGCGGAATTTTCTTACATGGTTATCCAATGAGTGTCATAGCTGGAGCCGAACTGCTGGAAGGTTCCGAAGAGCTTCGGCAGCAAACGCAAGGACACCACCACTGACCTGATGATCACACACACAAAAAAAGGTCAGATATGTCCTACAGGACCTAAGAGCGTTCCGCAGTTCCATACAGCACTTCGTATCCGTGATGGTCTCACCGGTGGTTGGCGAGGTTCTCCAGACAGCCCTCGATGAAACGCATGCGGATCTGACGGTCAGTAAACCAGCAGACCAGAGAGCACAACAGCTTCTCTGCCTCATTGATCAAGCCCTCTGATAGGTGGATCTAGTCACCATGACAACAAGAGAATCACATCAACACGAGATTCGCAATCTACAAACGAATTGCCTGAAATAGGGTGCTGTGAACTAAACATACCGCATTATCATCCTGAACCAGATCCCACAGGAGAGTGTTTCCCTTCTTACAGACGTTGTCCAGGTTGATGTCGGTCACTGCATGGGTGGAGTACTGATGTTTGTGCGACGCAGGACCTGGAGCGGACATTTAGAAAAAGCAAAAATAAACATCAGACTAAAATTAAGTGACTTCATCTGAAATCATAGTGGGAAATCAACTTGAATTTCAAGTAAGCGCAGATAATAAAAAAAATATAGCAGTGAGCAGCAAATATCGGGGGTTCAAGTACTTTTACCTTCAAGTACCTTTAAGCACATGAGTAAAAAGGTATGTTTTATTTAGCAAGCCTGTAACCATCTCGATTATAGATGGAAAAGACCATTTACAGACAATACAGGCATTTTACCATATGGTTTATAAAGCTTTTTAACTATTGTGGTTGAGCCAAAAACCTAGGAGTAGTTCGCGAAAGTAGGTTTTTGAAATAATCTCCAATATTTAACGAACAATTCGATGGAGAGAAGCGGTCCTAGAGGCAAAGTTGCTCAGAATGAGTTCTACCATGTGGTACGAATGTCATGGGCGTGTGTGAAAAATCACATGACACACACTAAATCACTTTAGACACTTGAAACTGCCCACTTTGAACGTTTTGGTGTCCCGTAGAGGACGTGAATCGAAATTTCGCCTTTTATTTCATAATCATTGACAATCAGACTCCGGAAAATCTTTCTGTGCTGGTTCGGTTCAGATCGGGCGAAAAACCAAGGACTAGTTTGCAGAAGTAGGTTTCTCAAAAAATCCAAAATACACGAAAATTTCGCCAGCGATCATGCTAAACTTCTAATTTGACTGAAATTACAATACTAATATTTAGCGCTGTATTCATTTCTTTGCTTTCAAACATTAAAAGAGATTTAATTTTGATGGAAAAACATGGGAAAGCTTAAAGCTTCTCTTTTGGTGACAATACATTTATAATTCTCATTATAAATTTGGGAAGACGGTTTGCGGGTGTTGTGTTTTGAAATGCATGTCATAAGCGACCCAAACTGAGTTTACAAAGACGGAATTTGTGTGGAGCAGCATTTAGTGCAAACCGAGCCGCTCCGAGACGCTGAAATCACGCGTGTGTGTAATTGAAAACAGTGGCAGCAGTCTTTGGAGGTGTGTATGCACCTTGCACCAGGTGTTCGTGGTATATGGAGGCCAGGTTGGGCAGGTGTTGCTGCAGATGTGAGCTGAGCTCAGCGTGGGAGTTGATCTGGACCAGCTCTTCCTCACAGCCGGACTCCTCTCCGTCAAAATCCGCCATATTCTTCTCTGATTTGGCGCTGACTTGGGAACTGCTGCAGCTTACGTCATCGGCGCTCAGCATGTCCTCTACCATATGACTGCGGAGAGTAAGAGTTTGTGTTGTTACCAGAAGACATAATGGCTCAGTCAAAACCAAGTGAGCTGACTACCCAGACACATCAATTTAAGGCAACTTTTTCAACTTCCTTTAGTGTGTAATGTTGCCGTTTGAGAATGAAACGGGTCTACAAAGTCACTCCAAAGGATGTTATTCTCCATCTCAGTAACACTGTTACTGAACTCTCTGTAGTTTTGAGTTCTCCTCAGGGAACGAACACGTCACAATATTCTGCATTTAAATTATTCCCACCCAAGGCATATGCAAAAAAGTGGCGAGGCCTGCACCATCAAAGAGATTGAGGGGGACAAGTCCAGCTCTGTTTGTTGTTAGGATGACATAAAGGTTTAAAAGTTACTTTTTTTAATCTGATGACTGTTACAGGCAAATGATTGTGGTGGCTAATCAAATCAAAGTTGGCGAGATTTATTGTTCACAGAAGCAGAGTGAAGCGTCAGTTTGATTTTGAGAGAGAGCGAGGTCAGATGTGAACAGCGAAACATTGAATACATTTCAATGTTAAAAGACTAGATTTTCCTTCTCAAATATGGCCGTTTTGAATTGAAAATATGCTTTTATGTGATTCATGTAATTCCTGATTGTGACGAGACACTTCTACGCTTTTGACAAATAAAAGTAGCCTGCATATTTTAATGCAAATTAATAGAAATATTATTTGCAAATAGTTACAAAAAATATTTCCCAATAATTTCCCAACTAGAATTAGACCTAGAATTTCCTTCAAAGTTTCTTTATGCTTTATAAAAATGTTAAAGACATGGTTACAGCATAGTTGTGTTGTTCCAATAGGCCAATCAGAGAAATTGCACTTTTTGGAAGGAGGGGCTTCAATGAGACAGGATCGAAGAGCGTTACTGACAGACTGGGAACAGAAGAGCTGCAACAATGTCAAATATGTGAAAAACAATGTTTTTCTTTCAACATTCAAGCATCCAAACCTATTCTAGTAGAGCCCAAAAACAAAATCGAGATTTTGAAAAAGGGCATAATAGGTCCTCTGTAAGATCCCAAAATGCACTGTTGTAGAGAGTAAGGGAGCTCACTAGGTGTTAACATCAAAACAGATTTGAAAGGCAGCCTCACCCATCATGGTGGTGGTGGTGATGGTGATGATGGTGATGATGATGGTGATGCTGAGGGCTGATGAAACGCCTGCAGTTAAAGAGCTCGTTGCCCATGGCCTCCGTCAGGAAGTCCGCTGGGCGAGGCAGACAGGACGGCTCCTGGGAAACAGACGGCCCGTGTGAGGAGTCCATCTCTGGGCCACCCTGCTGCGGTTGCTGGGGATCCTGGGATTGGGAATGTGAGGAGGGATCAGCCTGCTCTCCCGACGTTCCCTCCAGGCACACGGATGAAGAGGAGCAGGGTTCAAGGATCCTAAGGGAGGAAGACGAGGCAACCATGGCAGTGGCTGATTCTGGGGTGAAGGGGATGGATTTGGTTTTGGAAAGTCCGGAGACAGAAATGCCAGGCGGGATTCCGGGCCGCTCGGGAGGACCCTGGACCTCTCCGAGCGCTTCGCCGGCCTTGCGTTTGCGCAGCTCTGACGTGGAAGGCTCTCTGGGATCTCGGGTTTCTTTCTGCGGACTGCCCTCAGACGTGACGGCGGGTCTGTCGTCTTCGTCGTCTTCATCGTCGTCTTCGTCATCCTCGTCGTCCTCCTCCTCCTCTTCCTCTCCTCCTCCTCCTCCTCCTCCTCCTTCAGGGCCTCACTGTCAGCCATGTCGTCGGAGTGTAGCTCGCTGCCTGGGCTGCCTGCTGACTGGCTGGCTCGGCTGGATCCAGCCTCATTGCTGGACGCCTCGCTGCGGCCGCTGCTGCTGCCCTCCTCACCGCTGTTGGCCGTCTCGTCCGAACTGCCCTGCAGAGACTCCTGCGGAACGGCAAAAAACACTAAATTAAGCTGAATGACACTTGCTTTCATGTACTAAGAAGGAATATGTGCGAACGTTACCTCTGTGTCCGACAGCCTCTGCTGCCCTCGTTTTCCACTGCTCATGATTGGCTCATCCATCTCCATGTCACTTCCTCCACTGTGATGCGTGTCGCTGTTGTCACTGCTCTCTGGGCTTCCTGCAGGAGAACCTGGGAGAAAAATGTTGTAAATTGACATTTTAACCAGAAACACAGATTCTAATTTGAGCCATAGTGGGCAAATAAATAAACAACATTTTAACATCATCTTCTATCAAAATAAATCAAATAAAATAATCTTAGCCATAGTGTCAAAATGAATAAATAAATTAATTTTCATGTCTGTACAAACGTTTTATCATCATCTTGACAATAGAGACAAATACAATAAAATAAATAAATACATAAAAGCCATAGTGACTAAAAAACTAAATATATTTAGCCAGAAACTCATATGGAGATGCTCATTTGAGCCATTGTTGCAAGCTAAAACGTTGCCTCTATTGCTATGCTTTTTATGCATTTACATTATTCACACACTTTTGTAACCTGAAACGCTTCAGGTTTCACATTACAGAAGTAAAATAATTTGTCAGGTCATTTTATGTTACCTAACCCTAACCTTTTTTATTATTTGTGGATTCCAACCTAAATTTAATACAATAAGACGCGTCTAATTCAGTGTTTTGTGAACTAAATCCACATTTCGCATTCAACAACACCAACTTCAAATCAATCTTTGGCATGAGGATCAAAAAGCACCTTTCTTGTTGCCCATGGGAATGTTGGTGTTGAGCAGAGAGGCGAAGGAGCTCTGTTTGGAAAGCTGGGTTTTGGCTGCCAGGGCGTTATTCCACAAGGCCTTGATCAACATGGACGCCAAATACAGCGTCTGCACAGAGAGAAACAACTCAACCACAACTCAACCACAACTCAACCACAACCAACCACAACTCAACCACAACTCAACCACCACAAACGAGAGTTATTGTTAATTACAAAGCGTGTGGTACCTGTTCAGTGTGTGCGCTGGGGTGCAACCCTGACACCAGGCTGAGCACATGCCGCAGAGGAACAGGGTCCAGGTTCTTTATGAGCGAGGGGAACAGGTCATGGATGTAGCGACTGCAGTGTTTCAGCTAAAGACAGAGACACAGAGACCTGCTCAACACTATCATATGGACAAATAAATGAGCCGAACAGAGAAAAAAAAAGTGCATAATATCAGTGTTCTTGTTTTCATGTACTTGTATCAAGAGGGAAAATTTCTGAAAATCTACTCGAAATTATAGAAAAAAACCTCTTAAAAATGACAATAACGGTAATTGCTCTAAAGGAAAGTGCCTTTTTAATACTCAAGACGAGTACCTATTTAAAGTATTATAGGTTGCTAGTAAAACAAAGCAATAACTAAGAAAAGAAGAGTGGATAGCGATTGTAAAAGATGTATATGATATGAAATAACTGACTTTGTTGAAGAAGAAGATTACAGATCAATTTTACGAGTACTGGTCAAAATGGATGACACACACGAGTATAGACAGAACACAAGGAGATATAAACTATTTTGTTTGTTTTTCATATGTTTATTCATTTTTTTTCTTCCTCTCCACACTCTAATATACTGGATTTGTATGTTTTGAGAGGGGACTGAATGGACGTGAACCTTTTATGGACTTTTATGGTTATTTTTGTTCTTACCTGCCCTGTTTTTCTCTCTTTCTTCTGAAACTATTGGGAAAGTAACCCTTGATATATGTTCTAACTGCATAATTGCATAATTGTATGTGATACCCCTGGTGACCTGACTGTTCTGTTCTGTTCTTTTGCATGTGTTCCACTAAAAGAAATAAAAAAAAAAAGGTAAGAAAAAAAAGTTTAGAAAATAGTATGCAACATTTACTAAAAGAAACATTTATAAACATTCAGTTATTAAATCAAAAATAAATGTTATTTTTACATTTATTAGTTATATTGCCACTTGGAATCAAGTATTATTATTATTATTATATATAGCCATTCAAAAGTTTAGGAAGAAGTATCTTCTGCTCACCAAAACTGCATTTATTTCATTAAAAATAAAAAAAATAAAAAAAACAGTAATATTGTGAAGTATTTCTACAATTTAAAACAACTTTTCTATGTGCATTTATTTTAAACTGTCATTTATTTCTGTGATCAAAGCTGAATTTTCACCATCATTACTCCAGTCTTCAGTGTCACATGATGAAATCATTCTGATATGATGATTTGATGCTCAAGAAATTATTATCAATGTTGAAAACAAAAGAACAGTATTTAATTGAAATAGAAAGCTTTTGTAACTTTATTCTCTAACGTTCAAAAGTTTTGTCAGTAAGAATGTTATTTTATGTGGAGTTAATTTTATTCAGCAAGGATGCAATAAATTGACCAAAAGTGAAAGTAAAGTCATTTAAAATGTAACAAAAGATACCATTTCAAATAAATTCTGCACTTTTGAACTTTGTTTATATTTCCATTCACTTTTTACTTTAATAAAAAAAAACATTAAAAGGTACAGTTTACCCAAAAATGAAAATTCTGTCGTCATTCACTCACCCTCGTAGCTGTTGAAGCCTAAAAATTTGTGTAATTGTGTAAAAAAAAAAAAAAATTCTAAAAGCAACTTTTTTTAATCTATTTGCTTCTTTTCTCAATTAACACAATAATGACTTTAAATCTAAATTTTTGAATTTTTAAACTTTAAATGTGTCTAAATATAGTATTTAAATATATATAAATGAAATGAAAGGTCAAAAGCAGTATTGTATTGTGGGACAAATTGCTCTGGTAGTTTTCTGCACATTTTGACAAATATAGTTAATCATCCATGTATTCTGTGCACAATATACATCCTGAAGAAATAGTGCTTTCTGTGTGTGTGTGTGTGTGTGTGTGTACCTGAGCAGCGGCCCATATACAGTCCACATGCTGAGTGCTCAACCTGCCCTCGGCTGCCAGGAAGTTCAGGATCACTTGGCACTGTTTAATGATCTACAGCAGAAACAATACAAGCACAATCAGAAATTAGAGAGAACTAAATGTTCAACCAAAGAAACATCACAAAACCAAACTACAAAGACAATAAACATGAGCCGTGTTCGTCCGTGCAAAAGTCTTCTCACCTCAATGTGCAAATTTGGTCCAAATATGTGCTCCACAACATTGTTGTTGATGAGCCAGTCAGCGAGTTCCTTTGCGATCGACCTGAGAAGGGAAACAAAGATGTCAATAGACGCCCGGCCTGATTAAACTACTAGCGCAAGCGGACTCGTCACACTCACGTCTCCGTGTCAGACACCAGGGACTCGTTATTACAGACGTCGTTGAAGGTGTGCAGCTGATTCTACAGAAACACAAGCACAGATCATTGAGTGAAGAATGGACACAACGGAGAAAGAACTTGTGTGTTTTCGTGCCTCTCGTACCGTGATCTGGCTCAGTCCGGCCAGTCTCATGGTGAGCGTTGGACTCATGAAGTACTTGAAAGCCAGATCCAAACTCTCTCTGTCGAAACACAGCGCGCTGTCCAACGGCTCCTTCACCGTGCTCCACATCAGATCGGCCATGTTACGCGCCGCGCTCTGACGCAACTCCTGATCCGACAGCTTGCACAGATACCTAGAGAGAGAGAGAGAGAGATTCACATCGGACCAGACGCTTCGGCTGAGACTCTATGAGTCGGGCACACAAAAACAACTAATCACTAATATTCATCCAGTGGTGCCCCATCAAAACGACAGCTCAAAAAGACAATATTAGCACTTATGAGTTTCACATTTCTGTTTTAATCCCTCTGAAATATCTTGCCCCATAGACATTCATTATAAGACATTGCTGTAATTGCATTTTTTATGGGTTTTTTTTAACTGAGGGACTTAACTCGAATTAAACCTGAAACATTGTTTTAAGGATCTATATCAAAAATCCTTTGCTGTTCATAAAGGATGCATCATCTCCCATGTAAAACAAGTAAAAAAAAAAAAAAAAAAGTACAAATGACGGCATTTCAGTGGCTTAATCGTTATATTTACAAAACTATTTTGTATCGTATGCCATTGCTTATCAACTAAATGTGTCTGAATTTATATGGTTACATTATAGTTTTATAGTGTAATAAGTACATAATAGCTGTACTGTCATTTTTTTCTTTTGTAAATGTATGAAAACGTACTTAGATTAAGTATCAATAAGTATTAATCTTGGTGGATTAACAATATAATATAATATAATATAATATACATTTTGGGGTGGGACTACTTTTTTAGGTGGATGAATATAATATAATAGTTATTTTGAGGTGGGACTACTTTTTTAGGTGGATGAATATAATATAATATTCATTTTGAGGTGGGACTACTTTTTTAGGTGGATTTATAGAATATAATATAATACAAGTCATTTTGAGATGGGACTACTTTTTTAGATGGATTTATATAATATAATATAATATTCATTTTGGAGTGGGACTACTTTTTTAGGTGGATTTATATAATATAATATAATATAATATAATATATTCATTTTGAGGTGGGACTACTTTTTTAGGTGGATTTATATAATATAATATAATATAATATTCATTTTGGGGTGGGACTACTTTTTTAGGTGGATTTATATAATATAATATAATATAATATTCATTTTGGGGTGGGACTACTTTTTTAGGTGGATTTATATAATATAATATAATATAATATAATATTCATTTTGGGGTGGGACTACTTTTTTAGGTGGATTTATATAATATAATATAATATAATATAATATAATATAATATTCATTTTGAGGTGGGACTACTTTTTTAGGTGGATTTATATAATATAATATAATATAATATTCATTTTTGGGGTGGGACTACTTTTTTAGGTGGATTTATATAATATAATATAATATAATATAATATAATATAATATTCATTTTGGGGTGGGACTACTTTTTTAGGTGGATTTATATAATATAATATAATATAATATAATATTCATTTTGAGGTGGGACTACTTTTTTAGGTGGATTTATATAATATAATATAATATAATATAATATTCATTTTGGGGTGGGACTACTTTTTTAGGTGGATTTATATAATATAATATAATATAATATAATATTCATTTTGGGGTGGGACTACTTTTTTAGGTGGATTTATATAATATAATATAATATAATATAATATAATATATTCATTTTGAGGTGGGACTACTTTTTTAGGTGGATTTATATAATATAATATAATATAATATTCATTTTGGGGTGGGACTACTTTTTTAGGTGGATTTATATAATATAATATAATACAATACAACATAAGTCATTTTGAGGTGGCACTACTTTTTTTAGGTGGATTTATATAATATAATATAATATAATATAATATAATATAATTCATCTGGACAGCAGAACAAAACTCTTTACGGTTGACCCTTGCATGCTCTACCAGTTGAACTATAGGAATACAAATGAAAATCAGAAAAAACTTCAAATTTGAACACACCTATACACTCTCTCTGTGTGAACACACTTATACACTCTCTCTGAGCTGCTCTAATCCGGTCTGGCTTGAGTCACATGACCGGCGTGTGCTCACAGCTCCCCTGCCAGCCGTCTGGCTCCCCCCAAGGTCATGTGAGGAGAGCCGTGGCGACTGTTGCTATGGTGAGGGATGCTCTTCCTAGCAACTCAACCGAGAGCAGATTCTTGGCGGCAGCGCTCTTTCTAAGAGTACTGCGATTGCACACAATTGGCAATTAATTTTAAACTGTTAGGACCAGTTTAGAAATGCGTTCTTACCTGATAACATAAGTGCGAAAAGGGATGATGTGCTGCATCACAGCGGGAATGTGCAACCATATTCTGATCTGCACACACAGAAGAAAGAACCTCTGATTGGTTACAGGTCAAACATGTCAGACTGCGGTTTGATCGGGCAACGACTCACGTTAGAGACGATGGTGATGAAGGCATGTGCGATGGGGAAGGGGAGAGTGTCAGGAGCGCCGAACTCAAAGCAGTCCTTCATCAGAGAGAGGCCGTGCTTCCCGCAGAACATACACACGTATCGCAGCAGGTGCAGGGGAACCTCCACGTCCTGAAACAAACACACACGTTAACATGGAAAAACACCTTCTTGTTGTCTTCAGCAACAGCATGATTGTGCTTTAAAATTATTTTTATTCAAACGAATGTAAAGATTTTTAAAAAATATTTAGCTTGTGATGTGAGGCCCAAAGGACCTTGAGTCAATTGTTCTAATGACTAAACATATTACAAAACAACTGTAAAACATTAAATATAGAAAACCTGAGGTATGAAAACCAGACATGACCTATAACTGATTAAATATAATTACTAAAGTATACATTAATAATGTAATTAATCATAATATCAAAATAATATAATAATTATCACTACATAATATAATAAAATATAATATAAGTATGAAAACCAGACATGACCTATAATTGATTAAATATAATTACTTAAGTATACATTAATAATGTAATTAATCATAATATCAAAATAAAATAAGAATTATCACTACATAATAAAATATAATATAAAATATAGATATGAACACCAGTCATGATCTATAACTGATTAAATATAAATACTAAAGTATACATTAATAATGTAATTAATCATAATATCAAAATAATATAATAATTATTACTATATAATAAAATATAATATAATAATTATCACTATATAATAAAATATAAATAAAATATAATGAAATATAGGTATGAAAACCAGACATGACCTATAACTGATTAAATATAATTACTGAAGTATACATTAATAATGTAATTAATCATAATATCAAAATAAAATAATTATCACTATATAATAAAATATAATATAATATAATGCTGATTGTTATAGGTATGAAAACCAGACATGACCGATTACCTTAACATTATGAAATAATTATCTTTAATAACATTATAAATCATAATGAATAACAATATAATACAAAATATATAACATAACATAATATAATAATTATTATACATTAAATATTATATGTAATAATAATTCACAAAATCTGTATCAAGAATATTGTAATGTGTGTGAGTATATTTATTATTAATTATTTATTAAGTATTTAATAAATACCTTTTTTCTACATAACATTACACAAACGTATCTGATTAATCAAAAAAATAATCCAAAAACTAACTGATTGTTACAATAGTTGCAGGCGCCACTATTTACAGAAGGCATAGACTTTAAATTATATCAATAATTATGTGACTTCAAAGGAGCTACAGAAAACATCCTTATATAGAGTTTGAGTGATAAATAGTTTATATTTAATTACTACAACCTGTGATGATTCATGGGAGCGGATGAATCACGCTAGTCAACATCTAAACAAAGAACATCACGTACTTTCACACACAAGCCACACCCAGTAGTCTAAAAGTCAATCAGTGAAGTCTAGTCCTGCAGCGTCCACTCAGCATCTATTGTGCTCATGAATTACCTCTAAACGGTGTAATCAAGCCCATCATCATGAGTGTGTGTGTGTGCGCGTGTGTGAGAGAGAGAGAGAGAGAGAGAGACACTTACATTCATATCACAGAAAGAGCCGAGGATATTGCTCTCTTGTGCCGAGATATCCTGAGGGCAAAAACAACAAACGGATATTAAAAAAAGGGAGCGATCCAAATCAAACCTTCCAACTGGTGAGCGACTGCAAAAACTGTTCAACAGAAAACAGCTTCTTCATTCTGTCTTGAATGTTTGTGTTGAGATTATACGGTTCATCCAAATCCTTCAGGAATAATGAAGCATGTGTATGATGCTTGTGTGGTATATTTTACAGAATTAAAAACGCCATTAAACCTACATAGTGAATTTTTTTTCTGACAAACCAGAAACGGGTCCAAGTACTTGATACTGACAACAATGACGGATCATGGAAAACAGTTTGATTTCAGTCAGACTAAAGACATAATTTATCTTTTTAAAATCTGGTGTAAATACGGTTTCGTTCAGTATTTGCCATAATTGCACTACAAAAGGTGTTGACAATGTGAGCTTGAGGCAAAGTGACATATGATGTGCATTAAATACTTCAATTACACATCCTTAAGCTACAGGATTTAACGGATTTAGTCTGTCCAACTGCACCAAAACCTGATTATAAAGTACTTCATGGCTTTTTGGCTTGCTTAAGTTGGGGACACTTGCTTGATATTCAGCAGTGTTTTTGATATGCCTGCATTATTGCACTGCACAATTACGTCACTCTTTTCTACAGTGCTGATATACATAAATTAACTACACTAATAACTTTTGATCTTTGCAACGGAATGAATCAATAATATATAGAATAAGCTGGACAATGACACCATTTTTTTTGGGAGCTGCTGTCCAGCCAATTATTAATGTAAGGCTGCTTTGCCACGATTTGCATTGTAAAAAGCGCTATATAAGTAAAGGTGACTTGACTTGTCTTGCATGTCTTCGATTCAGTAACATCTAGCAAACATTTTACAATTTGGGATTGGTTATGGCATATTTTCTAAAAGTACATTGATGACTAAAGCAACCATGATAAGAATCAACTGAAACAAATGTTGTGATTCATATCATATCACAGTTAAAATTTTTGGTTACACTTTATTTTAAGGTGTCAGTATTACAGTGTAATTATACATTTAAGTACTGAGTGATATTAATTAACTGTATGTCCTATAGGTTTAGGGTTGGGGTGAGGATTTTGTCAGGGTTAATTGCATGTAATTATGCACGTAACAATGACACTGCAATTTTTTTTTTTTACTAAAAATATATTTTGTAAATGTATGTACTAGATTACCGTCATCGATTCATCCATGTAGATGTTTATTATTTTTACCTAGATCTTGCAGTGAAACGGCAGACCTGTCTCTGGTCATGTGTGCCACTTTTCTCCAATTATTTATTCTAATTAACCCACATCACTCTAGAATCGACCGCAAGCTCGCGTCACTTGAGTGCAACGCCCACATCTCAACCGGTGATGTGCGGTGGGCTTCTAAAATGAGGCAAAGTCCTCAATTTTTATTTTTTACATGAAATATACATTTATGTCCCTGTTACACAATTTTCCTGGTTAAATAAACAGATCAAAATACAATTCTACTTTGTACTTTTACACTATTTGTCGTTCTATTTATTAAAACCAAGTATGAATTTCATCAAGTTAGTGTTTTTACAATTATTCCAAAATAATTAAAGGCAGTAATGATTTAAACATTTATATTATTTGGGAACTAATGTTCAACTTATTTTCATCAGTCGTCAAGCTTGTAAACGCTGGTCACAGACACAAAGATGTACATTTAATTTCATCAAGCCGACTGCTCACTAAAAACCCCTCGAATCATGTTTTCTGGCCATTTCATGATTGATTTTGACAAATTGGCGATATCTGTGTGGGTGATTTGCTTACTTCTTAACCCTTGTGCATTGTTGAAATTCACGACTCTTTCGTTATGTTTGTGGATGAAAACAGCCACTAATTTTAACTGTTTAAAAATGTATCAGATAAATATTTTTTTTCTATTTTTTTTGCTTAAATCTATTAATCAACCTCAGTCCTGATCAAAACTACTAAATTTAAAAAAAAAAATCAGGATTTTAACTCTTTAAAACGTTAAAATCTGATGCTGCACAAAAACTAACAATGCATCAAAGCCAATGTTGTTTCTAATCTTTGACACGTTTTTTCCAAATCAGTGACATCATTTATGAATTTGGCAATTAAAGAGTTAAAATCCTGAATTTTTTTAAAAAATTTAGTAGTTTTGATCAGGACTGAGGTTGATTAATAGATTTAAGCAAAAAAATTAAAAAAAAAAAAAAACATTTTTAAAGCAGTTAAAATCGTGGCTGTTTTCAGGGTCGTGAATTTGCTCACAGAGTACTGTTGAGTTTTTGAAAATTTTCAAAGCATTTTCCCAAAATATGTGTCAAAATAAGATTTGTCACCAAAAATCATTCCATTTGCTGAAACACGGAGAAAGTTATGGCCAAATTAAGACTCAAAAATTCCCCATAGTGGATGAAAACATCCCGAACACCAACATAAGGGTTAATTAGTATTCCCATTAACACCCTCATTGTCTTCATTCATTTATCACACAAACTAATCATATTTAATCATAACAGATAATATCCAATCCAAGCATGGAGTCATTGCCTCTTCTCGTGTGACAGTCTCCACTAAATCCACCACGCTTTGTGGGGTCTGTTAAAACTCAATGGGATCAAGGGAGGCAAGCCTCTCTCTATAACTTCACCTGCCGGTGTGGCTGTTGGACAGTGTTACTTATTAAAAAAGTGTTAATGTCACTCATTTTTATGTCACATTTACTAATATTTGAGTTGTTATATTTTAGTAATCTCATTTTCTCATCCAGTTTTTTTGAGAAGACACTGCTTCGCTTGCCTCCTCGGAGGTAACGCCCCTAATCAACATCCAATCAACAACTGATGCATAGAACCAAGTCCCCGCCCTACATTTTTTCTGTTCAATAATCCGTTACACTCGGAAGTGGCCTTTAAATGGCTCAGGAAAACACTTCAGGAACACAGACTGTTGAAAAGCACTGTATATACGAGCATGTATTACCTCTATAGTGGGGTGTGTGTTGTGTTTGTAGGCTGTGTACAGGGGGAACTGGATCTGGAAGATCTTGGCAGCACACAGCAGCAGTTTCTCCTGGTCTTCTGTGCTCCAGGATGCAAACAGGTCCAGGCCGCTCTCGTTCCCGCTCTCCGCGGGCTCGCTGAGCCTGGGCTGGGGGTCCGGTTTGACCCCCTGCTTTTGGTTCTTGTGCTGATCACCGTCCTCTGCTCCGCCGTCCTCATCAGCCGAGTCCCGTTCCACATTCAGAGGCTCGTCCTCATTGGGCGAAGGCTGTGGCTGGGCGGAGCCCCATTCGGACTCTGCCCCATCAGTCCTAATGTTGCCATGGCCACTGCGTAAGCGGTCCCTAAGGTTGGTTACTTGGGCGATGACCAAGTTAATGAGGGCATACACCAGTTGGCTGAACACCTCGAGGTGCTTATATTCTTTAAAACAGCACAGACACTGCCTGCAAACGAACACAAGAGAGAATCAACCGTCATTATTCAAGTTATACCTTCTTGCGTGCTTGTTTATGAAATATTTTGGCTAATTTAAAGGTGCGTACCAAGACGACAGACTAATACTCTCAGCATTGTTTAACATATGTGACTGTTAAAATGCACTCCACGGATTCCTCCCAAAACCAGCACGGAACGGCCCTGTCCCAAATGGCACACTTCATGTGCACTCGTGAACTTATAATTCCCACTGTCTGTAAAGTCCACATGTCTATAGGGTGTCCCATTTGTCATTTTAGGTTTCTGAAGGGTACCCGCGAGCACCCCATTTGCAGCCAATATGCGCCCTCAATAGAAGCACTGAATTGAGTTCAGACTTCTACCTGACAGTCTGTTATGTGAAGTGTGAACTTGGAAGACCGCAAGGGCTTAGGGTTCCTTTTGGGACAGGGCCAAAAGTTTGCATCCGAGCCTGCTCATTTAGTGTACTGAACTACAGCAGGTCAAAGGTCGAACAATACAGATCATAAATTAATCTATGAATAAACAGCCAAGATGACAAAGTAAACAACAACATGATGCAGGACGGAGTAAAATAACACATGAATCCGTACGCAAATCAATGAGCGAATGAGAAAAATGAATAAATTAGGATAGAATGTGAGTGAACAAGAGAATGAATGAATGAGGGAATGAGTAAGTGAATTAGTGATTGAACAAGAGAATGAATGAATGAATGAGGGAATGAGTAAGTGAATTAGTGAGTGAACGAGAGAATGAATGAATGAGGGAATGAGTAAGTGAATTAGTGAGTGAACGAGAGAATGAATGAATGAGGGAATGAGTAAGTGAATTAGTGAGTGAACGAGAGAATGAATGAATGAGGGAATGAGTAAGTGAATTAGTGAGTGAACGAGAGAATGAATGAATGAGGGAATGAGTAAGTGAATTAGTGAGTGAACAAGAGAATGAATGAATGAGGGAATGAGTAAGTGAATTAGTGAGTGAACAAGAGAATGAATGAATGAGGGAATGAGTAAGCTAATTAGTGAGTGAACGAGAATGAATGAATGAGGGAATGAGTAAGCTAATTAGTGAGTGAACGAGAATGAATGAATGAGGGAATGAGTAAGCGAATTAGTGAGTGAACGAGAATGAATGAATGAATGAGGGAATGAGTAAGCGAATTAGTGAATGAACAAGAGAATGAATGAATGAGGGAATGAGTAAATGAATTAGTGAGTGAACAAGAGAATGAATGAATGAGGGAATGAGTAAGTGAACAAGAGAATGAATGAGGGAATGAGTAAGCTAATTAGTGAGTGAACAAGAGAATGAATAAATGAGGGAATGAGTAAGTGAATTAGTGAGTGAGCGAGAATGAATGAATGAGGGAATGAGTAAGTGAATTAGTGAGTGAACAAGAGAATGAATGAATGAGGGAATGAGTAAGTGAACAAGAGAATGAATGAGGGAATGAGTAAGCTAATTAGTGAGTGAACAAGAGAATGAATAAATGAGGGAATGAGTAAGTGAATTAGTGAGTGAGCGAGAATGAATGAATGAGGGAATGAGTAAGTGAATTAGTGAGTGAACAAGAGAATGAATGAATGAGGGAATGAGTAAGTGAACAAGAGAATGAATGAGGGAATGAGTAAGCTAATTAGTGAGTGAACAAGAGAATGAATAAATGAGGGAATGAGTAAGTGAATTAGTGAGTGAGCGAGAATGAATGAATGAGGGAATGAGTAAGTGAATTAGTGAGTGAACGAGAATGAATGAATGAGGGAATGAGTAAGTGAATTAGTCAGTGAACGAGAATGAATGAATGAGGGAATGAGTAAGTGAATTAGTGAGTGAGCGAGAATGAATGAATGAGGGAATGAGTAAGTGAATTAGTGAGTGAGCGAGAATGAATGAATGAGGGAATGAGTAAGTGAATTAGTGAGTGAGCGAGAATGAATGAATGAGGGAATGAGTAAGTGAATTAGTGAGTGAACGATAATGAATGAATGAGGGAATGAGTAAGTGAATTAGTGAGTGAGCGAGAATGAATGAATGAGGGAATGAGTAAGTGAATTAGTGAGTGAACAAGAGAATGAATGAATGAGGGAATGAGTAAGTGAATTAGTCAGTGAACGAGAATGAATGAATGAGGGAATGAGTAAGTGAATTAGTGAGTGAGCGAGAATGAATGAATGAGGGAATGAGTAAGTGAATTAGTGAGTGAACAAGAGAATGAATGAATGAGGGAATGAGTAAGTGAATTAGTGAGTGAACGAGAATGAATGAATGAGGGAATGAGTAAGTGAATTAGTGAGTGAGCGAGAATGAATGAATGAGGGAATGAGTAAGTGAATTAGTGAGTGAGCGAGAATGAATGAATGAGGGAATGAGTAAGTGAATTAGTGAGTGAGCGAGAATGAATGAATGAGGGAATGAGTAAGTGAATTAGTGAGTGAACAAGAGAATGAATGAATGAGGGAATGAGTAAGTGAATTAGTGAGTGAGCGAGAATGAATGAATGAGGGAATGAGTAAGTGAATTAGTGAGTGAACAAGAGAATGAATGAATGAGGGAATGAGTAAGTGAATTAGTGAGTGAGCGAGAATGAATGAATGAGGGAATGAGTAAGTGAATTAGTGAGTGAACAAGAGAATGAATGACTAAATGAAGGCAGTAAGTAACTGAACAAGGGAATCAATGAACATGTTAGGGAATGAAAGTGGGATTGACTGATCGAATGAATGAATGTGTGAGAGATTAATTAAGTTAATGAGTGAATGAAGAAATGCACTATTTTGGGGAAAAAATTAAGTTAATTTTTCTGATAAAAATTGAGATTGTGATTAAAAAGAAATGCATTTAAAAAAAACTCGAGGTTTGCAGTGCTTGTTTGTAGGGCTGCACAATTTCATTATTACTAAATAATATAAAAATGACTAAATAAAGAATTTTTAACATTTCACCATAAAACAAAAAAGTAGTATTTAAAAAATCTTGAATGCAATATAAGTGGATAAAAATGAAAAAAATGCTTGAGAGAGTGAATGAAGTGAATATGAGAGTGAATGAGTGCTGACCTCTGTGTCCATGTGCTGATGTAAGTGAAGACTCTTAAGGCATGTTCCTTCTTCAGCTGCAGGCCGTCTGAGCTGTCTGCATCCGAGACTGACACACACAGAGAGAGAGAGAGAGAGAGAGAGAGAGAGAGATAGAAGAAAACCGTTAATGAAGTGGCCACAGGGTCCTGGGGCTGTGAGATCAGATCAGTGTTAGAGACACACAGCAAACACATGCACAAACACTAAAACATGACCTAACACAATTAGGTGTAGTACTTTATTTTAGAGGTTTTTTCCAAATCATTAAGCAAGAAGAATAGTGATAGAGCACAAAAAAAAAAAAAACAATACATCAAATGAAAACCAGTGAAACTGGAAGAGAACAGTCAAGACGTTAAAATGATCATCATTTTAATGATAAAAATGTTACGGTAAAAACCTGTTAACCATTCAACAGCAAGTTAATACTAATAACTAATAGGGGCATTTCTTGTCATTTTACAGTGCGATACTGTTAAATGTACAGTTTTTGGAAGTGAAGAGGTACTTTCAAATAATATACAGTGAAAAACATTACTCTGTGTGACAGCTGACATTTGATGCTTTTCATGAAATACCTGTTTCTTCTTTAGTTGTTCTGCACACTGGGGTTTATGTTGCATCTAATGTTGTTAAATGAATGTTTATTGCATGAACCTGTGTTTTTAAAGGTGGTTAAAAAGGTACTAAAACAGGTTTATTAATTTAGTATATTAATATTACTTCAATATATTAAACATACATTTTTTACAGTAAATTTAAGTTTAAAACTTGAAACGTAGCTACTATATTTTTTAAGTTCTGGCAACTAAAGTTGCCTCTTTTTCCCAGTTTTTTTATTTACATTGCATAAGACTGGACCAGGCGTGATCATTAAAGATGATCACATGACATTTTGATTTGCAGTACCTTAAAGGGTTAGTTCAGCCAAAAATGAAAGTTCAGTCATTAATTCCTCCCCCTCGTGTCGTTCTACACCCGTAAGACCTTCGTTCATCTTCACAACACAAATGAAGATATTTTTGATGAAATCTGATGGTTCAGTGAGTCTCAAATGACAGCAAGATAATGAACACTTTCAGATGCCCAGAAAGATACTAAAACATATTTAAAACAGTTCATGTGAGTACAGTGGTTCAACCTTAATATTATAAAGTGACGAGAATACTTTTTGTGCACCAAAAAACCCCCGAAATAACGGCTTTTCAACAATATCTAGTGATGGCTCGATTTCACAACACTGCTTTGAAGCTTTATGAATCTTTTGATTCGAATCAGTGTTTTACTAGACATTGTTGAAAAGTCGTTATTTCGGGGGTTTTTTGCGCACAAAAAGTATTCTTGTTGCTTTATAATGTAAAGGTTGAACCACTGAACTCACATGAACTGTTTTAAATGTTTTAGTAGCTTTCTGGATCTTGAGAGGTTCAGTGCTGTCAATACAAGCCATCAGATTTCATCAAAAATATCTTCATTTGTGTTCTGAAGATGAACGAAGGTGTTACGGGAGTAGAATGACATGAGGGCGAGGAAATAATGACAGAATTTACATTTTTGGGTGAACTAACCCTTTAACATCCATTTAGGTGCCAATTCCACCCACACACACACACACACACACACACACACACACACAGAGAGAGAGAGCACAATTAATGGTTCCCATGGCGACGAGGGAGTTGCTGGACTTGAGAATGCTACCTTGGGGTAGTAAAGTTCACTCGAGCAGCTGGTTAGCCTTGACCTACATGAGATTTTATTCCTTTCTTTTTTTCTTTTTGTAAAACGGCTTTCCTGTCTTTTTTTCTCTGCCGCTTCCACACAGCTCTACAGTAACAATTCAGGGCATTGTGTTCACGCCGGGCTGAGAAACATTTTGACGGCGCTGTGATACGAGGATCTGTTATCAAAGCCGTTATTCTGAAAACTCCAAACCACAAAAGCAGCAAAAATCTCACGGCACAGAAAAAAGAAAAACATCACACAGACTGACTGAATGACATTATTTGGTGCTTTTCAGGGGGTCTGAAAAACAGCCTGACCTTACTGACTGAATAAAAGGGAATAATTCACCCCAAAAATAACGTTCTGTCATGTGACTTGCTCTGCACAACATACATTTTGAAGAATGTTCATGCTGCTCTTTTTTTCCATAAAGCTCCGAACATGCACCATAAAAGACTGCGCTTTATCACAAAAACAAGTTCACGTTTAGTAACTCGTGAAATTGAGCAAATTATGCAAAAGCTTGGATAGAAGGGAAGTTTTTCAGGAAATGACCGTTTTGGTCTGTTCCTCACACAAAGCTATTACATGACATAGCCGTATAAACTAATTTTATGGTGTGTTTTATTTTGTCCTTTTTGAATACTCAAAAGGTCACCGTCTACCTTTGTTTCACACTAAAAACCTGCGAGATCAGTTTAAATCCTCCTAAATCAAGGTCTCAGGGGTTACGAATGTCATGAGCACAAGTGAACGACAGATCTCTGTTTTATAGAAGAACTATTCCTTTTAAAAATACAGTTAAAATACGTTGTGATTCATATCTTTTTATGTCTGGCACAACGGGTTTAGTGACTGTCTGGCTGCTTCTGACCTTTCAGAAAATGAGAAATTACAGAGTATGCATAAACAGATGTCTGCTGACAAATGCTGGGAGTGCACGCACACACACACACACACGCACACACACACACTTAAGACTGCATTTAAGCTGGAAACCTCTCTCCTGAACACAAACACGCAGCAGACTGTGTCAGATTAACACTGTAAACTGGCCCACACAATTAAAGGGTGTGTTTCTGTTGTCTATCTACACACAGCACTGCGTTTGAGGGGTCAAAAATGTTAAGCTGCACATGCACATATGGGGCTGCCACTCACTATGAGGGGGATAAAGACACGAGACATGCCTGAAGGGCAAAAACACACGATAACTCACAAACTTACTATCAAAACATTCACAAATAGCAGCAGTATTAATATTTAAATCAATACATCGATACTGAAATCCAACCAAATGCGGGTGGATTTCAGCAGGACTCGCTCCTACTAGCAAGTTTGGTGGCATGAATTTTAAATGTAATAGTCATTTTTCATTTGTAGCCTGATAAAAAAGCATCTGAAATAATAATAAAGTGCAATGTAGAGTAGTTAAAAATAGATTTTTCAATACTGAAATATCACTTCTAGTACTCATTTTCCGCAGAATTTCCCACTCTCTCTCTCTCTTCGACACACAAAGCCGCCTCCTTTCACTCACTCACTCGCTCCGGATGAATATTGTTTGCTTTACAGGGCTTGAGTTTTGTCGTGGGATTGCGTGCATTGCGCATAATTTTAATCATTCCCACATATTTTGTGCTCGCACCCACATAAAGCCACCTCTCAGAACTAAATTGAGTAATTTATCGCAGCTTATATACAGTTAAATACACACAAAATAACGCCAAATGCCGGTCTTAGCGAGTATTCACGTAAACAGTCTGAAATGAACGTACGTAAACAGTTGAGAAAGAAACCGCACGTCTAACAGTATATTGGATCCGTGTGTCAGCTCTTAAAGTGACAGCAGCCTAATTTTCCTCAGTGCTTCCCACACACTGAGGGAACTTTACTTTACTAGGGCGGGCCGCCTTAGTATATTTGGAGACACATTATCCTCCCGAGAAAATAAAACCATGCGCGTTTGATTAACTAGTGGAAAATCTCACGTTTCGTACCTGCTCGTTCTGTGTGGGCGAGAACGGTTTACTCCCGCGTGCACTCCAGAGAGACGGTGGATGTTTCACCAATGTTGTTGCGCGTTCCTTCAGACGGTTGTAAAAATGCATATTTTATCCATCTCATCTGAAGTATCAGGCAACAATAGTGCATAAATTTCAAAATAAGAGTCCCTGTGAATTTCAGGCTTGTTTATATTTAAAAGTCTTGCGCCAAGTTTTTATTTCGTATGGGCATTATTGGTATTTTGGTTACACAATAAATTGAATTTAGTTTAATTTACGTTTAAACTATTGCAGTCTCTGGCTGGAGTGCTCCCCCACAGGAAGAAAAGCCTAAAAACATTTGACACATATTATACAATTTATAGATTTACTAGTATTTGTAAAATCCAGTCATTTTAAGTATATTTCAAACCTGTAGGAAGCACTGAACTGCTGCCAAATTATGAGATAATACTAAATTTACCTATATGGCAGTTTTTCCCCATGGTATCAATGTCAAAATTGTGGCCAGTGAAAACGCTGACTAGTAACTTAGGAAAACCACAAGCCACAGTGGCTGGTGAGCAAAAACGTTATGTCAAGCCATGTATGTGTGTGTATATATTTTTATACTTTTATCATCCATCATCAAAAACAATTAATACCAAGCTGCTGGAAATGAACAAAGATTAAACGGATCCCATGACCGTACTAGAAACTCTCAATTTACGCTTAAGAAGTTCAAAACTTCTCAGATCTCACGCAAATCCCACTGAAATTCATCCTGGATATTCGAGACAAATCATGACATCCATCTCAATAGAAAAGCAATACTTTCAGGCTTTGGTGCAATATGACAATCTGACACTTCAGGAAGTGATGATGGCAAAACAACACCTGTGAGATTCAATTCAATAGAGAAAAGCAAAGTCACTTAAAAGTCTAGCACCAAAAAACGTCATGGTACGATTATGTTTTTGGACATGCTACTACAGTGATGGCATACGTGTTGTATTTTGGTTACGGTATCATTGCAATATCATGTATAGAACATGTAACATGGTGTTTTTATCACTATTATTTGGAGTACTATTGGTAAATTAATTTGGAAAATATTCAGTACCATGCATGTACCTCTAGAATACCATGTTTGCTTTGGAATTTACAATGGTAATGTCATGTTTTTTGACACGTGTCATAGCAATTCCACTGATTTATCATGCTAATGCTGCAGTACAAATGATATATACCAAAAAGTACCATCTGATATCATAACTACACCAACAGAGTACCGTATTTTTTGGAATTTACTGTAGTAGCGTCACAATTTTTGACACGTATCACAGTAATTGCACTGAACCATCATGCATATACTGTTGTAATGGTACATGCCGAACATTACCCTCTGTCATACCATGATTTTGGAATTTACCATGGTAATGTTGTGATTTTTTAATCATTTTTCACAGTAATGATTCAGAATCTTTCCAATAGCATGGTAAATCTTCAATACAGCAGTATATATCCAGGTATTAGCATCACACAGCATAGCTACACCGTCAGTCATTGTCTTCACACACCAAGACAGAAGAACTGAAGCAAAGAAAGCGCATTAATCCACATCACACTCTCTCCATCCAACAAAGCACACAAACACAAATACTGTCTGAATCCTGTCCAGCAGCGGGCCAAACACTGCAAAAACACTCACACCATGCCTGTCAGATCGCTTTAGCCTTCATAAATCACTCGGTCAGACAGAATTAAAGCGTGGATTGTGTTTTAGGCTCAGATGTTGATCTGTGTGCATTTTGAAGGATGACAATGTCAAAAACACTTCTACTCCGGCTAATGCTAATGCTAATGTCAGTCCAACTTCCCATCAGCCTCCAAACATATGAAAACAAACTGATGTTCAACGCACACAGAAATGTTTTCTAGAGCTTCCCTTTCAAATAAACAGCAGATTTTGTGGCTAATCTTGATGGGCGATTTAATGCTGAAAGGGTGAGGCTAACACGTTCTCATAGCATTGCATTATTAAAAACAGATCTCGAAATCAAACAAAGCACAAATAATGACAGCCTAAAGGTGATTGAGCGCTCTTTTAAACGCACAGGTTGACAAAAGTGTGGAAGATTAAATACTAAACATGAAAATCTGCGCTAATGTGAGGCAGTGGGACGCATGCTCGGACAGTCATGCTAACAACTTGCTGCAAACAACTATAAAAACACAACAAACACACAAAAAACAATGAAATGCGGTTAACTTACTCTCATTGAGCACCTCCAGCAGCTCGGCGCAGTTTTCACACATGGTTCATAAAGGCGGAAAGTGTATTCAGACCATTGGAGAAATAAAATGTTGCCTGTTTTTCTCTCTCTCTGTCTTTTTAAGGGGTGTTTAAGGCCCGACGAAATGCTTGATGAAGGCTCGTTATTTTGAGACAACACAACCAGGGAGGTTTGGGCTCATGCAAGCGGGATTATTTGCCGAAATGTCGAGGGTAAAGACAGTAAATGTGAGGCACTAAAGGAACGGAGAGTCAGTCTCCGAGCAGAGCGTTACTGTGCAGACTAGCACATACGGCAGCCATGATGAACAGGGACGATAGTTACACTTCGGTTGTTTCCGCAGGGGACCTCGGAGGTGTTCGGGTCTTTCCGGAAATGTTCGCGGTCGCTCGGAGGCAAGCGGACGACGTTGTGCGAGACATCGTCTGTTTCCGCTGAATCATCTTGCAGCGCGTTCGGCTTTTTTCGGAAAACTGGCAAAGAGAAAGGGAGGGGCGACCGTTTGTTACACATCGGCTGTTTTCGTCGGCTCCGCCTGCTTCCGGCCTTTATTCGAAAATCTCGCGATTTCTCGCAGTTGAGCACGTGTACGTGTGATTTTTTTTTTAAGTGTGATGTTTTAATTTTAATATATGTACTCTACGGTTTATGCACAGCCCCATTTTTTTATGAATTTACTTGGGTTATCAGATATTTATCTTCATTCCGTTGTAATGAGGCTCTACAGCTCGAAAGTTTAGGGTTGGTAAGATTTTTTTAAAAGAAATTATAGCAAGGATGCATTAAATTGATCAAAACTGAGACATTAATAATGTAATAAAAGATCAACTTATGAAACAGCACAACTGTTTTCAACATTGATGTTTCTGAAGCATCTAATTTGCATATTAGAATGAGTTCTGAGGAATCACGTGACACCGAAGACTGGAATGACGCTGAAAATTCAGCTTTGATCACAAAAAATTACATTATAATATTACAAAATTATATATATATTACTGTTAAAAATTTATAAAAAATTACATTATATTACAATAGAAAAGTTCTTTTAAATATTGCCGTTTTTACTGAAATTTTGATCAAAAACTGCGCCTCACTGAGACGTCATTCATAAAACACTTTAAGCTTGCCAAACACTTTTTAAAACACTAGTGTACATTACACAAACACATACCGCTTTCATAAATCCTAAAGCATTTTGTTTTCCACTGGTAAACAGTTTCTTCTCAAAACAGCTTGATCCTATTATTAATTGCTCCATCAGTATTAATGAGATTCTCTAGTAAAGCAGCATTACAGTCCTGAGCTAAATGAAAAACACACACACACACACACAATACTTTGTAAAAATAACCAACTTTATGTTTCCATAGTACTAATGCACAGCTTTACAAATAGGATGATATGAACAAACCCTTTCATTATACTGACATCCCAATGCAAAAAACAAACAAAAACACTCCGCGAGGCTGTAGCATGAAAAAGACTTCAGTCTTTCCCATACATTGCAATCAAATGGAAAATATATATATATGCATGTGTGTATATATATATATATATAAACACGCACAACCCTCCCCCCCAATAAAGAACATAGGAACAGCATCAGGACTGATCCTCAACCGTCACATTCACTTGCTGTGGTACACAAGCCACAACGACACGTCCCTGTGAGCAAACCTCACTTCCTGCACAGCAACTGTCCGTCTTCATCGGTCTGTCATACTGTATATTACATATTCACAAATACATGAGGCATTAAAATGATTAGTCATGTGCTTCGAAATAGGAACGCAAACATGCCAAACAGAAAAACTGATGCATATACAGTGGATTGATATACAGGAGATGGACAGCAACGGTTTCCTTTATATAAAATGCTCCGTTATGTAAAACCAAGGAATTTGAGAGGTGGAAGGAGCCAGAAAACTAACAACAGACATGTCTTTAATTTACATATTGGCATGGACTGGGTCGACAAACAACCAACATCTGGATTCATTTTCCCATTTGTCCTCATTTGACTGCCACCTCTCTATACACACGCACACATTTGACAGAGGAGCTCAAAGCGCCCCGGAACGAGTGTGAAACGGCACAGGATCTCATTCACACATTTCCTCCGGGAGCTCGTGAGGATTGAGGATTCCTGGGACAGACATCTGGAGCTTGTGTTTCTCCTCCTGAGCCTGACGCAGAGCCGCTTCCCTCTCCTCCAGAAACAGATCTGTGGAGTCCTCGCCTGCAAACTCCTGCAAACAGAGAGAGAGAGAGAGAGAGAGAGAGAGAGAGTGAGAACGAATCAAATGCTGTTGTGTCAAGTGACGCTTATTTGTACATCGCTTTTCACCAGACATCTTGTTTCAAAGCAGCTTTACAGAAACGCAGTTTTGGATGTCACACTGGATCAATGAATAGAATCATTATCAGAACTAGAATTTGGAACGTAATTCAGAATCAAAAACAGAATAACAATGCCAACTTTAAAGGCCAGAAACTGTATGAATCACAATATTTGATTAAACAACAACAATAATAATACTTAAAAAATAACAAGAACATCCTACTATTTTAATTATTAATATTAAATTATAAAATTGTATACAATTATAATATTATTATTAATTAAAATAACCTGTTATGGACAATGACATCAATTTATAATGATCAACTTATTATGTATAACAGCTTATTACCATTAATGATTCATTTTAATGAACATAATAATGAGTTGATCATTTTTTTTTGAAATAATTAAGTTATATTTCATTTTAGTTATTAATATTAGCTATTAAGATTTAATCATTAAAATGCTCATGCACAAGAATAATTTATTATTAATATGTGTAATAAAGCATTTTATTACAATTAATATTACTAGTAATGATTCATGTTAATTAACATAATACTTAAATATAAATAGCTAATATTTAATACAATTATTGCAATCAATTATTAATTCATCATCATCTTTATGCAGATGGCTATCAATTATTAATATTAATTAATCATAATTTATTATTAGCCATTTAATTAACATCGATATTTAATCAAATTGCCATTAATTAAAATGCTGTTGTGCACAACAACTATTTACTTACGATTAACTATTAATATTTCAATTATTTAAAATATGCACAACAGCATTTTAATTAATATTACTATATAATAATAACTATTAACATTTATTATCACTTCAATAATTCTGAGATGATGATTTTTGTTATTATTATAAATTGAAGAGGGTGGTTAAATTGCATGTGTTCAACAAACAGGGAAAAATGTATTTTCCCACCCTGCTCATGTGTGTAATCAATTCTATTCTGAACCAAGACTGTGTCTGAGAATAAGGAAGTAAAAACTTATCAGGAAGGAAGTGACATACCTTGATCTGGACCAGGAAGTCCCTGAGGTGCTCTTTAAAGGCAGGAATGTCCTGATTCAAGCTGAACAGACCCGTGACAAACACCTTCACCTGGGCGCTGAAAAACCAAACACCAGTGAGATTCACACAGGACACCGACAGCACGCTGAAAACACCAGACATGTTCTCGGCTCTCCTTACTCTTGCAGATGTGGGAAGGCCGTCTTCAGCAGGTTGGCCACGTACTCCTGCACGTAGCCTTGATTGTTGCCCGCGTTGCCCGCGTTCAGAGCTACGCTGATTTTACCCTCTTCCACCAGGTTAAACATGTAGGCGAGGATGGAGGCGTGCATCGTCAGACCTGTCGTCAAAAAACACACATCATTCATCAAATACACCGTGATAATGTTAGTGTTCAGCTTAAATGAACATAAAGGCAGTAAAACATGCTTTAAAATGTTCTAAACTTATTGTTTGCATTACGGTAAGGAGAATTTGGGGGCAAACTGTGTGGAATTATAATAATGGGAAAAACGCCATTTTTCCCCCCTTTTGATTTCTGCTGAAAAACGAGCCGATCGTGTTTGACAGCGAGATGTGAAGCCTTTTTGTGGAAAATAACAGTTCCATTAGTTACACTGTAAACATGTCACTATCTCTCTGCCTAGCAACTGACCAGCCGTATGAGACGTATCCGTGACAACCGAGAAAATGTGCTGCAGGATGTCGCAGAAGTAGGTTTGATAGAAGCTTTGAGCAGCTCCCTCTTCCTGTGCGATGTTCTGCAGCATCGTGAACAGGATCTGAAGCCCTGGAGACACACAAACACACACACAGTCAGCATTTTCATCTATGTTGCATGTGACACAGAGTAAACCTAATGTCAGACATACTGTGCGACCACATAAATGCAGGTGACAGACACTTGGCCATTAAAGGGTTAGTTCACCCCAAAATGAAATTTCTGTCATTAATTACTCCCGAGAATGAACCTCATTGGTTATGCAGATCTTCATTTGTGTTCTGAACGGTCGTGGAACAACATGAGTGTGAATAATTAATGACAATTTTCATTTTGGGGTGAACTAACCCTTGAAGAACTGCATTCAGAAACATTTATGTCACTCAAGTGTAGCTAGAAGCCTTTTGCATTCTCAAAGTAGTGTAGAGTTGGTTTATTTGTTCAAGCACAATTAAATATATAAAGGGTGTAATGATAATCAAACACGATAAGTTTGTGGCGTACCGAACACCCTCCGCCCTGCTGCTCCACCTAGGTGCGGCTTACAAGTTTACGTACAATTTGTTATTTGAGTGTTGATTATTAGATCTAAAAATAAATGGCAGCTGAATGTAAGCTAATAGATTGGGCTCTGTTGTTGACATTTAATATTATAAAATGTGCAAGTAAGGGCTCCCTATAAAGTTCACAGCATTAGCAGAGATCATTTTTTATCCTTATTGAATTCATTTAAGACAAATACACAATTTGTTCAGTAAACGACTGTTTAATAAATAAAGACATTTTTAGTTTTCTCCCCCTTCTTTACCATACCAAACCATGACTACAACAAAACCGAGGGACGAACCGAACCGAACGAGGTACACACCCGGCTTACACCCCATATATATAATTAGCTTGAAGTTAAATATCACCTGTAGTCTCGCTCTTAAATAACTCTAGTCTCTCCACCCACCTGTGTCGGCCACATTCCTCATGGTGTGTTTGAAGGCCCAGATGATGGAGTCCAGAACCAGTTTGAACTGTGCAGGTGGGATGGACAGGAATGCTGGGAAACACTGGGAGTTGACTGCTTGCAGCAGGTAGAAGAAATGCGTCCTGTGCTCGGGATACTCCTCAAAGTTCTGAGAGAGGGAAATAATGAGCATTAAAGTAGGGCTGCACAATCCCAAAATGCAAGTTAGCAACCTGGAGTTCAGTTCAGTGAACTGTGCCACTCTGAGACACTGAACACACTGGCAGATCATGAGCTGTTTGAATGTAAACTAAGGTTGTCAAAAGTACCGGTACTGAAGTTTAAAAAAAAATATGATGATACCTACATTTCCACTAAACATTTTGCAGTCCCTCCAGAAAAACGCGATTATGCGATCGCTTGATTTCATGCATAATCAGCCAAAGTCCGCATATTTATGCGGGGGTCGCATTTTTTCAAATACGCCGCACTTTCGCCGCATAAATTGCCGATTTCAGCAAGAAAAATATGCGGGGCTAGCATGATTTCATAATCCCTGTATTTTCGTTGCAAAAAAGTCTCATATATCTTAGCAGAAAGTTGAAAAATGTTGCGTTTACTTCACACAAGCGGCATTATTTTCCCCCTATTGCCATGAGAACCTCATGAAGTGACGTAATGACGCGACGTGAACGTCATCTGTAAACCCCGCGGTGAAACCATGATGAAGCACGCAGATCATTCTCATTTGACAACAAAAATAAGCTCAAAAGAGCGCGCGAAGCAGTTTCCCAGTGTGTTACATGGCGCTGTATGTTAGTAGTGTGTAAAATAATTCACGTTGCAGTAAGAGATTACACTTTGTGCATTGGAAGCACTTCATTTAACAGAAGACGTCTGTTTTGTATCGCTACCTCTGTTAAACAGGAAGCACACTTTTATTTTTAATATATTTTATTTATTCATTTTTACAGAAGTTGAATATTCCTTTTGTAAAGCTACAGAACTTATTTGACTCAATGTTTTGTAATTTTGAGCCATGTGTTGATTAAGGTCTGAAATAAAACAGAATGAGAACTTCAATATTCTGTGATTTAGTAATTCTGCCTCTTTACATGAAGGTAGTATCTAGTGAGAACAGGGTGTTGGGGGGGGGGGGGGGGGGGGGGAGATCACCTTTTTTTCCTCTTTTGCATCAAAAACCGCAGTTTTTGCAAGTTCCCGTAATTTCATCGCATAAAATTGCAAAAATATCCCGCATATTCCATCGCATTTTTTAAGAAAACGTGCCGCATAATCAAGGATTTTTGCCCGCAACAATCACAAAAAAATCCCACGTTTTTCTGGAGGGACTAATTTTGAGCACTGTTGAGAGGATTGTGACTAATGCAACCACCTCTGATTGGCTATTGTGTTCACACACTCAACAGATGCCCGTGATTGGCTACAATGATTTGTACAACGCTTCAAAATCAATTTGTAAATTGACGCTCTTCATAGCAGATCTGTGTAAGCTAGGGGGAACTATTGTCACATTTTTTAAAATTCGGACCGAAGTACCGGTACATTTGTCAACCCTAAAAAGAACAGCGCCACACATTTATTTAATGAAATCACAGATTATGCCAATTTGACAAGTGTATTAAGCCATAATCAAAATTTCAATTCCAATGAATCCCTCAGCGAGTGTGTACTCACTACCAGACTTCAAGATGTTCAAGAATATCAAGATGTAAAACAAAAGAGATGGGCTAACCTTGTTGATCATGTCGAGGGTGCACTCGAACACAGCATCGAATATCTTCGGGATCTCTCCTGTTATGTGAGCGCCGAGCTTGTTGACGATGGTTGCCATAGTGCTGAGCACCTCGGGTTCTCGAGCGGCTGGAACGTTCCTCTGGTAATCAATGAGAACCGCTTCCAGCAAAGGTGGAACGAAGTTCTCCCCGACCTAAAAAGACAACAACAATGCTTTGTACTGCTGTCACACCCGGCTTATGTTGGCATGAGTGGAGACTGATCCCGGATCAGCAGAACTAACCATCTGTGGGTCGTTGGAGCGGCTGACCCATCCTGAGATGAGCTTCAGAGTCTCTCTCTTCACTGTCCGCATGCTGCGTATCAAAGGCTGCTTAGTCACCATCTCACCTGCAGAGAAAGACCGAAGAGTTAAACATGAGCTGTTATAATGTGGAAGTGATGGATCATGTGCTCCATGTCGGTGTGCGTGGCTCACCGTTGCTCTGGATGGCAGAAGAGATGTTCTCGCTCAGGCACTTGTAGACATTGAGCATGTCCAGATAAATGCGGCCCAGCTGCAAGACAAAGGGGTGACCCACGGCTTTACACGCCCTCACGTTGGTCTTCAGGATGCTGCCTAGCTGACGCACCGTCTCTGGGTCCTTCAGGATGTCCACGTTCTGATAAAAGAGATATTCTTTTTCAATCCAAACATTAGAGCATAAAACAGAAAGACAAACCTGTCCCTGTTTGGTTTGGAAAGACAAAATAAAAACAACCAATTCAAACTACTCACTATAATAATATCTATGATTTCCACCATGCAGAAAATGGATATAATGGCAGACACGCAGTTTTAACTTCTCTCACACACACACAGAAACACGTGTGAAGCTCCCTGTGTTTTCAGCTTCTGCCGCCTCTCCATATGAGGACATTAATAAAAGAAGTTCATCTCTAGAGCCACTTCATGAGCATTTTACCATTTCATAATCATCATAAAAGCACAAACTCAAAGGTCTTCACGGCAACTCGTCAAAATAAAAGTTCGGTTTAACTTAAAGAAATTGTGTCAGAAATATATTAGTTGTACAGTAGAAATAGCTGCAACAATGTGCTAATACTAATAATATTACTAATAAGTTATTGTTAAAACTATTAACAGAATTTTGGATAAAATGATTTTGATTTCATAGGGCTCTATAGTATCTCAGTGAGGCTAAAAATAACACTGCTTCTCACCTTGGTGGCCTGCTGGATGATGCTGTCCCACACCTGGTTGGGAAGGAGCATGTATTTCTCTATAAGGCGCTCCTGGACGGTCTGGTCCGTCTGCGCTCCGATCATGTAGCCCACGGCCTCGTAGAACGTGTGCACCTGCTGCGGCTGCAGGTCACAGATGATGGTGTTGATGTTGTTGAGGATCTCGTCGATGAAGGGCATCACCTCCCCTACCTGCACCTGTACAAAATGCCTCCTGCACTTCTGAGCGATCTTGATGAACGTGTCACAGGCCATGTCCTGCACACCATCATGAGTCTCTGAAAGACAGAGAGAGACTTTCCAAATAACAGAAACCTTGAGATAAAATTTGTCCTTTAGTTAAACAACCCATGCATGACCGGACAAAGGGTCAAGCGCGATCCGTTCCTCACCGTGCATGAACTCAAAGAGCTTGTTGACGACGGTCTTGAGGAACTTCCAGTGAGCCCTGAGGAATCGTGGGTATTGGCCGACAATGTACATGATGTTGGAGGCGATGATGGCCTTGTTGTCTTTCCCTCTTTTCTGTTCACACAGACCCAGTAGATCCTGAGATGGGAATATATTGATTTTACTGACAAACATATAAAAGGCGTATTGGAAAGAGAGTAAAGGCTAGAATACATTACACAACTTTTGCTAGAGGTTCTGACAAATTGTTAATTGCTGCAGTCCATTTCAAATGTTAAGTAATATGAGTGAATCTTTTTTTGCGGTTGTTTAAATCAGTTTGAAGTAATGATTCAATGACTCACTCATAAATACTTCACTTGTTTCAATGGATGATTCAGCGTTTTTAAACGAATCTCTTGAATGAAGGATTCAACGATAAATAATTTTTTTGACAGTCACTTGTCTCCACCTGGTGGTGTAAAGATGTAACGACACAATCGTTATTTGAAGCGTCAAGTTACTTTCAAAAGATCACTTCCGCTGACATCAATGTTTGTATCTATAACTATAAACTCTTATCCCAGGACTTAATAATATAAATACTTGAAACACAGAAAATTATACTGTGTTGTAGACGAAACGGACCTTGTTTATCTGTGCTGAGGAGCCAAATATTGAGGCTATTCTGTTAATTTACTTTTGCATTGTAATTGTATTTTATTGCAAAGCTGTCCTCCATCTGCCAGTTTTAGTTTCAGAAGCGATGCATCATACGCTACAATACGCGTTTGGCTCAAAACAAACATGTTTTGATATCCTCTGACTAGATGGAATCAAAGTCTGAAGCTAAACAAATCAGAATCGGTGCACATTGTACACTACGGGATTTTCTGTTAACTCTGCAGCAGACTACTGTTGACTCGTGCTGGCGTAAAATCAGGCCAAAAAACTAATCAAAATTCACTTAGTGTATTCCAGCCTCAAATCATGTCCAAACTATGCCAAAATGAAATCTCAGTATGCTGCACAATATACAAACTAATTCAAACGGTAAGAGTCAGCAAGACTTTAATGTTTTTGAAGTTTGTAATGTTCACCAAGACAGTATTAATTTGATTAAAAATACAATTAATACAAATATTAATACCATTTAAAAGGATTTTCTAATTTTCTATTTAAATGTATTGTAAATGTATTCCTGAGATCAAAGCTGAATTTTCAGCATTAATACTCCAATCTTCGGCATCGCGTGATCCTTCAGAACTCATTCTAATATGCTAGATTTGATTCAAGAAACATTTCTTATCAATGTTGAAAATAGCTTATTGTTTATATTTTTTTTAAAAACCTTGATCTGATTTTTTTTCAGGATTCTTTGATGAACAAAGTTCAAAAGATCAACATTTATTTGAAACCGAAATCTTTTGTAACATTATGAATGTCTTTACTGATGGTTTGCACCACTAAAATGGTAATGAATGGCCGTGCACATTTTACGTTCGCTTTAAAATTAGTGCCAATTCGGGGCGGCAATTGCTTGAATGGTGGGTTATTATTCTTAATAAAACACACAACAACTAAAATAAAAACTAATCCTTTGCATGTTCCCTATTCACATTTCCCAAAAGTCCAAATATCTTCCGCTATCGTCTTGTCAGTCAGCTCCTCACTCTCAAGACGAATGAAATCTGAGACATCTAAACTATTTAATCCATCCTAACTGAATAGAAGTAAAAATGTTTAAAAAAAAAAATCTCAATTTTTTAAACTGCAGTGCAAGCTTTACACTGCCTACTATATTTGAAATAGTGCATCTACTAGTAAACTTTTCAGTTGCACAGTTTCTGATCAACTCAAAACACATGCTGAATATGACGGACCTTAATGACGGTGACCAGGAATCTCTTCTCATCCTCCTCATGCATGGCCCCACTGATGGAACCGATGGCCCAGCATAGCGTATTCAGGTTCCTCCAGGACCACTCAGTACCGTTCACCTGATTATGAAGTTTCTCGGTCATGATCCGCTCCGTATCGGCATAGTCCAGATGAGTCAAGTAGACTGGACAAGAAAAAGAGAGATCATTATGAAGCTTTCTTCAGAAAGATGAGAAGTGAGCTGTTGACCGAAGCTGCATGTGAAATTGCATACTTCCCTACTACATAGTAGGCAAAAAGACAGTATGACAAAAGAATAGTCTGAATTCACAGTACTCCTAAGAGAGTAGGCAAAAAGTCCCTGGATGACTTCCTACTTCGTCAAGATTCTGAAGTGTGCGCTCGATGGACACTTTACTATCCCATGAGGCCACGGGAGAGGATTTATGAATGGCAAAGAAGCAACACAACTGACTGGTATGTAGTATGCCCGGATTACTTTCATACTACACATATGCATACTATATAGAACATACTTTTTTTGTTCTCGCAAAGTACTTTTTCAAACTAAGTACCTACTCAAGAGAGTATGTGATTTCATATGCAGCCGTAGATTTTTTTAATGCATTATAATCCCATCTTGATTACCCAGAGTCTCTCTCATGTTTTTGTAGAGGTTAATGGAGTCTGTGTCCTTCATGAATTCTCTCACCACCTCGCCCTGATCGTTCTCCACCACGAGAACCTCCTCCGGTTTGGCCATGCGACTCACCATCAGCAGACGCACCTGCGACCGGTCAAGAACACAGACGGGTTTTTCTCCTGCTACCAACATTTTGAGGTGGACTTGCTGAGGACTGTATCCAACTGACCTTGGAGAGCACAGGCAGGTAAAGGTGTCGGCGGGGCGGCACGTCAAAGTGTTGGCTGGTTGAGAGCAGCGGAGAGGTGGAAGTAGAGAAGGGACTCTCTCTGTAGAGCTCGGCGGCCAGATGGTTCCAGTACTCCAGGCATATCTTAAAGATCTCCGTCTCCTCCACCTCAGACACCAGCAGCATGTAATGCAGAGCCTGAGCACATGGGAGTCAAACAATCAGGCATGAGTGTGTGTGTCACTTTCACATCATCTTTATACCCGTCACTGTGTGTAAGTATGCGTGTACCTCCATGAGTGTCTCTCTGAGGTTCAGTCTCTTCTCTATCAGTTGTCCGTGCTCTTTGAGGAAGGTGCAGAGGAACAGACTGAGGTTCTGAATGAAGTTCTGCTCATCGTCTTTCCCATTTGCATACGCCAGACGGATATTTGTGTTTAGTGGCAGCATCTGTCAATAACGAGGGTTTAGTTTAAAAATGAATATTTGTAGGTTTGGTATAGTTTGTATTACACTAGGGCTGCCCCTGACTCAAGATTTTTCTAGTCTACTAGCAGTCGTTCATTAACCATTAGTCAACTAATCGCACGTTTATATTAATTTAATTTCTTAAATATGAGGAGAATGCTAAACCATAATACTTCAGCTTAGGTTAACGTTAGAGCGAGCGCCCATCTGAAGTGCGTACATTTGTTTCAAATGATTAACCATATTAAGCCGACTATTAGGGGGCAGCCCTATATAACACTCAGGCAGAACCTGCACTGTTCACAAAATAATCATGTTTAATTAGTCAAATTCAAGGCACATAATACCTTTGGAAAGACCCCTTTGACATCATCAAGAGGTCCTCCAACCAGATCTAGTAATGTGGCCATACGCTACCGTTTGCTAAATTTATTTGATCAAAAATACATTAAAAACAGTAATTCAACGAAAACAACCATTTTCTACAACCATGTAATTTATTCCTGTGATCAAAGCTGAATTTTAATCATTTCCTTCAGAAATCATTCTATTACGATGATTTGAAGATCAAGAAACATCTGATTATCATCAATGTTGAAGATCAGAATAGCATTTATATGAAACAGACATCTTTTATAACATTATAAATATCTTGACTGTCACTTTTAATCATTTTATCAAATCTTTACTGAAAAAAAGTATTAATTTTTAAAAATAAAAATAAATAAATCTGCCTGACCCTGAACTTTAACACCAGTGTTTAAGTGCGAGTACCTGTTTGAGCTGCATCATGGTGAGAGTGAACAGGTTGACAAACTGCTCCTCGTACTGACTGACACTGACACCTGCGATCTCTGTCAGACACTTCAGAGTGACGTTCCGGAACATCGGAACATTCAGAAACTGTGGAATAAGTTGGAACAAAACGATAAACTTTCTGGAACACAAAATAAGTGAAAGGCCATAAATGTAGGAGCGCCAGCTGGGACGCAAAGCCTTAAGCAGAGAGCCCATGAAAACAGCCAGCGCTCCAATGATATTCCTCTCTTTCTTACGCACTGGCAAGCTGAACCAATGACAGTGCGCCTTTGTGAGAGGAGCGACGGCAGTTTGTATACGAACACATGAGCATCTCACACATCAAATAACTAATTTTAACAGCAAAATCTGAGATGAATACTATGGATCTAATATTTATTTTTTGTTTATTTAGCTGCTACATTACAAAACCCAGAGTCCTGTTACCTTGTACACCAGCGTGCTGATGAGTTTGGTCTCAAATATATAGCCCAGAGGAATCCAGTTAAGGAAACGAAGGAGGGTCTCCAATGTGGCATGGACCAGAGGGGCATTCTGGGAATTTTCCTGAAGAAACAAGCGAGGTATCCAAGTTAAAAATGACAGGGAAGAGAATACTGAACTGCACTTAATTATCAAAACTATGACTGTTACTACTGCGATAATCTGACATACCATGACGAACTGGCAGAGCTGGAATATTTGGGAAAATTCGTTGCACATACTGCAAGAGGAAAAACAGAGGTTGAGTAAATATTGCGGCGATTATTTTCCCAACTACAGTCTGTCACTGTCACGTGTGTACCTGTCCTTCAGGTGTTTGGCTTTGACCTGAGTCATCTGGCCGCTGGAGAAGTCAAACACCTCCTCACTGAGGAGCTTCAGGATGATCATGTTGTTCTGACACAAACTCTCACTGGTGCGACTCGCTCCCACGATGTCGCTGATGAACGTGGGCCAGTGCTTCGGCCACTCCTGCTTCAGGATCTACACACAAACAGAAACACAGTGAGCCATGCACTGTCACAAGATCACGACTCCAAAAACACTCCTGAAATGATGCTCACCTGCACCAGGATCATGTTGAGCTTCGCAATGTAAACCCCCTCCTTCTGTAAGAGCGAGAACACAAGTCAGCACAGACGCAATAAGTTAAAATAAGCAGTTTCGTATTTGATCAAGTTGTTTATTTTAATTCCATTACATTTTTTTAAATTTACTAATTAATTGAAATTTTACAATTTTATTTTAGTTAGCTTGTCAATGCAACATCTCATTTGTTTAAAGTTGAAGTAAAAAAAAAAACCTAAATAATAGCACATTATACTAAAATAAAACTGGTGCAATCGGTAGAAGATCATGAAACATCTGAAGCACGTTTTATTACCTCGACACTGTTGGCATCAGAGGAAGTCTTGATAATCAGCCCAACGACATACTTCTTAATTCCTGTGAACAGACAGAGCTGTCAGTTTTCCTTAAAGGAGTCATTAGGTTTTCATATGACGGTATAGTTCGATAATGTGGAGACATGTAGTAGATTCTAGAACAGGGGTTCTCTACTCTGACCCTCGAGGTCCACTTTCCACAGAGTTTAGCTCCAAACTCACTAGCTTTCTAGTAATCCTGAAGCACTTGATAAGCTTGTTCATGTGTGTTTAAATAGGGTTGAAGCAAAACTCTGCGGGAAAGTGGGTCTCGATGGCCAGAGTCAAGAACTCCTGCCACAGAGACCAAGATCAGTGCTGTCATACAGTCCCTCACCTTCGCATTGGTTTCGTGGAAGAATCTTCCAGCGTGTTTTGATCACCGTCTCCAGTATCTGAAGAGCGTAATACTGCAATACAAATAGCAAAAAGAATAATCATCAGTTTGATGTGGCTTAGATGCTTTTACACTTGCTCAGATTGCCTGGTCCGGTTTGATTGCTCCCACTGGACTGTGTTCACATGATATTAAATGGGTCCGAAGCGGTGCATTTGCATCATCAAAGCAGCGGCGGTTTACCCTGTTGCTTGGTAAAGGTTGCAAAATGAATAGCATTGCTCACTTCACTTTTATATTTTGGTTTTGTTTTCAAAACATCAGCACTCTAACGGCACTTCAGTCCATGGCATTTTCCTAAAATTAAACAAATCCTAAAAAAATCTCAAGACAACTCTTGAACGTTTCGCTCGAAATATTGCAATTCTTTGCATTAGTATTGCATCTCCAAATCCCAGGTAATCTTCAACCAATTCAAAATGCTGTGGCCAAATTTCTCAAGAAAGGTCTCAAATGTGATCATGTCACCCCTATTCCGATTTATGATTGACTCTCTTTATGTACATAACCTTGCTCCTAACTACCTGTCTAGACTATTGCATCCCTACACTGTCCTAAACTCTCTTTGTTCAAGGGTAAAACACAGGACAGAGCCTTCTCGATGGTGGGGTCTTGATTGTGGAATAGCTTGCCAGTCTAACTTAGGATATTCTAACACTAGGTACGGTTGTGTTGTACTGTCCCCCGGGACGATTACCCCACCCCCTCCCTCCTTACTCCCCCTCTGGCCTGCACTCACACTGCACTTAAGGCTCTGGGCCGGAGCACGCATGTCATTTACGATGCAACTTTTTGTTTTGTAGAAAACAGGGGGGAAAAAAAGCGCGTTCACTAATAGATTTATCATTTCTGCTGCGCATCGATTTTCGCTTGATTGCGCTGCATGTATCAGAAGATTATTACAGAGGCAGCTGAAGTTGAAGGAGGAATTTGCAGCTTTGCTCGCGAAACCACAATTCCTGCTCCTCAATAAAAGAACCAGACCCGTTAAAAAACTAAATATACTCAATTTAATTAAATTAATTGAAAAATGTACCGTCCAACTAGTAATAGCAGATGTAGTACCCGTTCAGTTCTCCAGCGCTGTTAGCGATCACACTACATGCGTGATCTCTGGCCCACCTTTTCCATGCAGGACATGAACTGCGCTCAGGCAGAGCACGGAGCAATCCCACTAGTCAAACAAACCGAGCTTTGGGGGTCAAATGCGCTCGGGCACAGTTCAGAGCGCCTGGTGAGAATACACCCTTAGAGCGGCACTTCCATTATCAGTCTTTATATCTCTCCTGGAAACTCATTTGTTTGCTTAGCTTTTAAAACATTATCACTATTTGTAAATTTAAAAAAAAAAAAAAATTGTATGTTTATTTTGCTCTTGAACAGCACCTGTGAGACACAAACACAGTTTAATCCAATCACACACCATGAATAGTGGTTCACTTCCTAGAGTTAGTATGACTGCGTTCATATCAGCAGCGAACTGTAGCAGAGTTCACATGAACCACGCCCCAGACCACCCTTTAAATTGAGTACAGGTCGCGAGTGCACACCAAAGTTTGGAAAACGGCGTTCATTAAGTTAACCGAGCCCGGACGCGCACCAAAAGTGTCAGTGTGAAAGCAGCCTAAGGTTGACATTCAGTAGCTGGACTCAAAGTTACAAACATGACAAAATGGAAAACACATTAATGTTGACATACTTTTGTCTTCATGTTCTGTGAGAACTCCAGTATGGTGTCCACTCTGGTCCAGGCATCTGGGTGGTCCTTCAGGTTGGTGAGAACTTCTTGTGCAAGTCTTTGCTAAAATAACCATAAACAAAAGCACTTTTGATGCACCATACGTATCTGGCAAACACCAAATTATGATCTGAATGCGTTTCAGAACGGTCTCAGATTTTGCAAACGAACTCATACCTGAGATCCCACATCATAGTACATGGAGTTGACCACATTGTCCAGCAGGTTGATGTCTAGCTTCTGACTGAAGTCCAGCAACTGTCGTGCTGTGTGATCCGCCAACATGGTCATGTCTGCCGGCATAGAGCTGCAGGAGACAGGAAAACAAGACGGACGACATCTTTTAGTCATCAAATCAATACCGATGCGTCTCATCAAGGTGTTCATTTCAATTAATGAAAATGTTTTTTTGTTTGTTTTAGCTTTAATTGGCTGAAAATTAAATAAAATATTTTTTAAAAAATGAATTTTTTAATTTCTGATAGTTGTCAGTGCCACGTTTCTCATTTTCGATTAAGTTTAAATTGAAGTACGACTTCAACTATGAAAAATTAACTAAAAAAACAATTTAAAAATCTTAAAGTGAAAAATAAATTACTATATGACACTAAATTAACACTGATACGAATGGTAAAGATTACCTCCTACTTGATAGTAAGCCTATACTAACTTGACTAGTTGTTTAACCAGAAGGACATCTGATATTAACAGTTAGACAGTAAACCAGTGGATCACACCACGTGGGTGCACTTTTGTCCACAAAACGCAGCATTTACATTGAAATCCAACCTATAATGACCCTGAGGGCGCTTTAACTGAGATCACTGTTATAAATCAAACACTGTGCTAACATGACAGATCAACATATTAACAGTTTATAGAGCTATAAACCACAAAAAGGTAAACAATGTGTCAGCAGATCTTAATATACACTCGTTAAACTTTTTTGAAAGCAGCCCACATGCATTCTAGCTGAGAGTCTGCAGTTACGGGCAACGATGAGGAACAAAACGCGTTTTTGTTTCTGTTTCGCATCGGCAATGTCAGCAAACTAGCACTTCATTCAACTCGCTTATATTAGTTTGTAATATTTATAGTACACAAGCATCTGACCAAACACATTTGACTTACCTGTTTTAAACAAAACTCCTCTTTTCGCTGAAAAAAAACCAATGCTAACGTGGTTTAGGATTCAGCAACCAGGTTTAACGTCCTGGAAATATGCGTCGCGTCAAAAAAAAATCAAGACGTTAGGTATAAAAAAGAAAGGTCTGTCTGAATTATCTCATTTTACACGATGGCGTGTGTAAAACTATTCAAAAGGCAATCTGAGTGTCTAACAAGTTCACTTTAAATGCTAACTAATATAGCCATCCACACAACGCTGCAGAGCAAACGATACGTGAAACCCCCCGAAACACACAATTTCGGTGTTGTTTTGAATTATTGTCTTCAGTAATTGTGTCCAGGTCCTCTTTCAGTCAGCAGCTCGTGTTAGTTCATCTGTCTGTCAGAATGACGGTTTACAGCTCGCTTTAACAACTCATTCCGTTTTATAACAACAACATCAATCAATCGTTAGTTTATTCTTTTGTCTATTGTAGAAAAAACGTTGTTTTAAATCAAATATCTGCGAGAGACTGTGACCCAGCTCCTCTCCAGTCTTATGCATCACACGCAAGACCGGTTGAAACCGGTTCAGACTGGCATATTCCATCTCGGTTTAGTTTTCAGCCCGTAGCGCCGCGTAAAATTCGGACTGCGGACACGCCCTCCGCTGCAGCTGATTGGTTGAAGGGAGAGCGGCGCTGACAACTTGCTTGCATGTGATTGGTTCGAGGTGCTGTCCATCAGGATTGACCCCTCCCAGCCCGTCTTTTGCCCTTGGTCTCATGTACGAGGCGGGTTTTGCATCACAGCGTGAGCGTGAGCGTGAGGTGGGCTGGACCGCGTGGAGCATGGAAAATTACTGAGATGTTGCTTGTGATGTACAAACAGTAACTGACCATGCCGTGCGTTTTTACGCTATGGCTCGTGTTTAAAATGTTTTATATGCTCGTACTTGTATTTAAGAAGTACAAAAACACAAATAAATATTAAAAATGCAATAATAAACTTTATTTTCACATGTTTTTAGTTTCATTAATAATCCCACACATGCAAACACAGTCATTTAATTTGCATATTAAATAATAAAAGTGTTTTTGGCCCTTTGTTAAATATATCTGACTACATATTTACTACTTTACTATCACTGTTTATTGAGTGAATGGTATGCAAACATGTTCAGGTCACATTCTGCCCCATAAATAAATAAATTATATTTTGAATAAAGAAAGCTCATTATTTAGATGTGTTGCATTGCAGCATTATTTTCAAGATAATTCAGTACATTCCCAGGACTGTAATGCAAACATTGAAGGTTTTTCTTTTGTTTTTTGCTTTTTTTCCCAATAATATATATTTTTTTATTTATAAGCGAAATATCTTTATGGTCCTAAAATAGGCTTAATATATAATTTTTTATGTTACATATTTAAATAAATTAATGAATTAAAAAATATATATATATATTTTTTATTATTATTATTTTTTTAAAGGTGAAATGTGACCCAGACATGTTCTAAGATTCACTCTATTTCACATCTATCCAACAACAATTTGCTTTTGAGGTTTGCTCAATTTAAAAATGCACATAAAATACCCAGAATAAAGAGAATGACATATCTTAAGGAAATACCGGTCTTCTCCACTAGGGGCATTTCTCATCACTTTTCTGTTTTTCTCATTTTTTTTCTTTGTGAATTAACTAATTAACACTACCTGGTCTGCTCCTGTTGCTATGGTTACTGTTATTACTTTCACTGTCATTGTCCTTATAATGGTCATCCTGTTTATCATCATCATCATCATCATCATGTGAGTGTCCTTCATCGTTAGCCTGTTCCTCATCACTGTCATGATACACATTGTGTTTCTCGTCCTCAGCTCTGTCCATGTGTCCTGCCTCCATGTCATGGTCAGACTCTTCATAGTCATCTGGATAGTCATCGAGAAGAGAATCCAGCAAGTTTGGAAGTTCCTCATGATCTTCGTTTCTGCTTTTCCTATGGAAGAATGAAGGAAAACCATTCAGAGACTCATATCACAGAATAGGCTTTATTCCGAACTTCACAGGAAAACAGGTCTCATTGGATACGCTTGTTGCAGAAAGTGTGATGGACATCGCTCTGCTCGCTCCTTTATGTCTTAAGTAAAACGGCTCTATATTTAACGAAGCACATACATAAGACCTGAACCAGAAGCAATGCAACCCGTTTTACAGAATACAGAAGTTTGATGTGCGTAACCCCCATATTGACTTGCTGGCTCTTTTGCTGATCAGTTTTACCTGTATGTGGGCGGAGTCTGACTGTCAGAGTAGGCGGGGCTTGGAGTCTGTCTGTGTTTCAGGGATTTAGGAGCTTTACTGCTGATGAAGGACTCACTCAGACCACATCCGTGCAAAGTGGCAGAATAGAGCTTTTCTGCTGCTCTTTTAGCATTCATCTGAGGGGAGAAAGAATCATTTTCATTAACATCATTTGTACATATCTCTGAGATTATAGAGCTGCACAAAAAATGTCCAAAAAGAACACTTTTTCTTAGTAAAAAAAAAAGTTAGAATGTTAATAAAAAACAAAATAAAATAATAAATAAATATAAAATAAAATAAAATAGACAGAGCTCACCTGTGCTACCTGCTCCAGTAGTAGAGGTCTTCCCTTCACTCTTTCCTGGATTTCTCTCATCTCTTCCTGGAACTCTCTCTGCCTCTGGAGATCTTGTTTCCTGTTCCCATGTGCACATGTATATAAGGATTTAAACAAATAAACATAAATTTACATTATATGCAGGGGAACAAGTGGTTCAGAACAGTGGTCAATCAGTATGGATGTATAAATGCATAATTCTGAGCAGAATCTGTTTTAAAATGTACTTTATTGATGTAATTATCATGTTTGTTGATAACAGTTGATGGATACTATGGAAGTCAATGGTGCCCCACAACTATTTGGTTACAGACATTTTTCAAAATATCTTCTTTTGTGTTCAACAGAAACTCATTCAGGTTTTGGAACAACTTGAATGTGAGTAAATGATGGCAGAATTCATTTTTGGGTGAACTATTGCTTTAACTACTATGTGGCATTTAAAGTAATCATTTGATACAATGCACTTATTGTGTACATACAGTACATGCAGTGTTTTTTAATCGTTTAATCACTAGATATTGTTGAAAGGTCGTTATTTTGTTTTTGTGGCGCACAAAAGGTATTCTCATCGCTTTACAATATCAAGGTTGAACCACTGAACTCACATGAACTGTTTTAAATATGTTTTAGTATCTTTCTGGGCATCTGAAAGTGTTCATTATCTTTCTGTCAATAGAGACTCACTGAAGCATCGGATTTCATCAAAAATATCTTCATTTGTGTTGTGAAGATGAACGAAGGTCTTACGGGTGTAGAACCACATGAGGGGGAGGAATTAATGACTGAACTTTTATTTTTGGGTGAACTAACCCTTTAACCCACCCTGAAATGTGTGTTTACCTGAACTCTTTTAGTTTGGACGGGCAGGTCTGAGACAGGGCCACGTGCGGGTCGTTTGCCTGGGCTCGCTTTGTGATCACTTTTTGTAGTCTCTTCTCTCTCTGTTTTTGCTTCTCCTTCCATTTCTCCTCCTCTTCTTTGGCCTGCTTTCTCTGCTCGAGAACTTTTCTACTCATAGGAGTAAAGAGCTGTCAGAACTGAACTTTTGAAGGAGGGACTCCACTAATGGGACGAGGCTACGGTAAGACAGCAGGGACAGGGTTTGGGCAAAATGCTGCCTTCAAGTCATTTTTAAACATGCACACATCTGTGCCACCGTAATGTAATCATTTATAGTGGGAAACTCTTTAGGTGGCAAACAAGTTTTGAGTGTCAATTAAAGTGTTGGACACAATTAGAATGTTTTTCATTGCAAATATTCAATTTACAGATTAGTTTGTACACATCGTATGCACTGTTGATGAAGACTTGCTCTAAAGCTTGCTAGAAAATACTGCCTGGATTATGAATTGATGGGCTTGCATGACAAAACTATGTTCACCCATTGCCTCGAGGTTTAATGGAGGCTCATTTCCGCCTATAAACATAAAATTAAAAAGATAATTTCGACTTTTTATCTCACAATTCTGACATTTTTTTTTCACAATTGCGTGGTTGCATTTATATGAATTCAGAACTGTGAGAAATAAAGTCAGGATTGCAAATTATAAACTCAATTACGAGATTATAACTCGCAATTCGTACTTTATAACTCACAATTCTGACTTTATAACTCACAATTCTGATTTTATAACTCACAATTCTGACTTTATAACTCACAATTCTGATTTTATAACTCACAATTCTGACTTTATAACTCACAATTCTGACTTTATAACTCACAATTCTGACTTTATAACTCACAATTCTGACTACAACTCGCAATTGCGAGTTTCACAATTCTGAAAAAAATAAATCAGATTTGTAAGATAAAAAGTGGCATTTTTTATTCAGTGGCGGAAACATAGCATTTTCCATCATATCAGTTTCTCTTCATTTTGGCTGAGTTCAGAAAAGCATTCAAGCATGTCACTCTTACTATTTTTTGCCATATGGCAGTGTGCAAAAGTGCCCACCCCCTTTTTCAGCAGCCTTGGCTCTAGAAGCATTTTCCCCATTCATTTAATAGGGATTTTTAAAAAGTCTTCTACACTTTTGACCAAAATGCCTTGAAATCCTATTGATCCTCCCAGGAGGACTTGAAAGCAGCGAGAGGATTCAGGTGCATCTACAACTCAATGAAGTCTTTTACTGTTCATGGAGTTATTAAAGGGAGACACACTTGCAGGGAAAGTCACATTCCTGCTTTGGAATTCCCAAAAGCCAGAGACAGGATTTCACTTGGAAAGTTCTACCAGGATGAGGGTTTAAAGCAGGGTTGGGCATCACAGTTACCTCACTGCTTCTTGCCGTTTCTTGGCTGTATCAGTGATCTTAGCGGTCAAACATTCCTGGCTTCCAGACAGCGAGGAGCAAAGGGATGACGAGGGCGTCCTGGGCGAGAGGGTGCGTGGGCTCACAAATGGCCAGCGTGACAGTTTTGGGCTCTGTATCTCTGCTTCGATTTCTGCCATGATGCGTTCTTTGTGCGAGGCGATTTCAGACGTGCGCAGCTGGAAGGGTTCGCACGCCGTCACGGGCCGCACTTCTCTGGTCTTCGCCAGCTGCTTACGAAACCTCCTGTAGCTGGCGTCGAAGTCTGGAACCTCAGTGTTGATTTTGGGTCGGTGGAGCTGCTCGTCGTCCTGGACGGCCTTCTGCGTCTGTTTCTCGCTGAGATGCCGTGCGAGCATGCTAGGAGGCATGGACGCGTTTTGAAGCAGTTCCCTCGCCCGCATCTGCATCTTTATCGCCCTGTAGAGCTCCTCCTCTTTCTGCTGCTCACCCAACGCCGCCTCTTTAACCGCCCGTGGGATGGGTTTGGCCTTGAACGGGCGCTTCCTCCTCTCCTCTTCCTCTTTTTGATGCTTGAGCATTTGCTCGCGGAGCTTGGCCTCCTTCTGCTCTTTCTTCAGGCGTTCGCGCTCCAGGAAGCTGAAGGGTCTCTGGGAGGTGTGCAGACGTTGCTGCTCCCGATGGAGCCGGCGGCGGTCCTCGTCGCGCTCCTGCAGTTCCTCGAATAGCGGGAGACGCACGTGCGCAGGCATCGGACTGGCACGAAACTTCCTCTGGCACTCGGTAAGCTCTTCCAGCTGGCGTCGGAGATCCTCGTTCTCTCGTTCGATCTCAGAGCGCGATTTTACGCCCTTCTTGCGCAGTTCCACCTCGCGGAGGGTCATCTGGAAAGGCTTGGGAACCGTCACTCTCGGATTCCAACCATCGTCTCCGTTTTGCTTGCGTTTTTTTAGCCGTTGACCCCTAATCCTACTTTTGGGTTTGCAGTCAGTCTGGCAGTCGGGCAAGCTCTGCAGTGAGGATGAAAACGGCTGCCATTGAGGCGAAGAAAGCTTGTTGACACTGAAGTCCTGCCACATGTTCTTGATGCGCTCTTTGGGCGAGATAAGAAGGCCTTTCTCTGTGCTGCCGTCTCCTTGGTCGTTTTCAGCAACGCACTCTTCATCAGACAGGTCAGAGGGGTCTGAAATCCTCCGCAGCTCTAGAGCAGACAGGGCTTTTTTCAGACCACCGGTCATCACTGGGGAACTGTATATTTATCAAAAAAATAAATAAACTTTTCATTTCTATTCAAAGTTAATAAGCTGAAGGAATGTTATGCACTACTGTTAAAAGTGTAGAGTCATTAAGATTTTTTTAAAATAAAGTAATACTTTAATTCAGCAAGGATGCATTGAATTGATTAAAATTGACAGTAAAGACATTTATGATGTTACAAACGTTTCTATTTCAAATAAATGCGGTTCTTTTAAACGTTCAGTTTATCAAAGAAAAAAAACGTCATCAGTTTCCAGAAAAATATGAAGCAGCCAAACTGTTTCCAACATTGATACTATTAATAAATGTTTCTGGAGCAGGAAATCATCATATTAGAATACAAAAGGTAATTGCAGCTTTTTATCTCACAATTCTGAGTTATAAAGGCTTATAGTTATGAAGACTTTTTTTCTCAAATTGTGAGTTTATATTGTTTATCTCTCACAATTCTGACTTTTTTCTCAGAATTGCATGATTTAAAGTCGTAATTGCGTTATATATAGTCGCAACTGTGAGAAAAAAATATATAAACTCGCAATTTTTTCTTGCAGTTGCAAATTTATCTCTCCCAATTCTGACTTTTTTCACAGAATTGCATGATTTAAAGTCGTAATTGCGTTATATATAGTCGCAACGGTGAGAAAAAAGATATAAACTCGCAATTTTTTCTTGCAGTTGCGAATTTATCTCTCCCAATTCTGACATTTTTCTCAGAATTGCATGATTTAAAGTCGTAATTGCGTTATATATAGTCGCAACTGTGAGAAAAAAGATATAAACTCGCAAACTGTGAGAAAAAATATATAAACTCGCAATTTTTTCTTGCAGTTGCGAATTTATCTCTCCCAATTCTGACTTTTTTCTCAGAATTGCATGATTTAAAGTCGTAATTGCGTTATATATAGTCGCAACTGTGAGAAAAAAGATATAAACTCGCAATTTTTTCTTGCAGTTGCGAATTTATCTCTCCCAATTCTGACTTTTTTCTCAGAATTGCATGATTTAAAGTCGTAATTGCGTTATATATAGTCTCAACTGTGAGAAAAAAGATATAAACTCGCAATTTGTTCTTGCAGTTGCAAATTTATCTCTCCCAATTCTGACTTTTTTCACAGAATTGCATGATTTAAAGTCGTAATTGCGTTATATATAGTCGCAACGGTGAGAAAAAAGATATAAACTCGCAATTTTTTTCTAGCAGTTGCGAATTTATCTCTCCCAATTCTGACTTTTTTCTCAGAATTGCATGATTTAAAGTCGTAATTGCGTTACATATAGTCGCAACTGTGAGAAAAAAGATATAAACTCGCAATTTGTTCTTGCAGTTGCGAATTTATCTCTCCCAATTCTGACTTTTTTCTCAGAATTGCATGATTTAAAGTCGTAATTGCGTTACATATAGTCGCAACTGTGAGAAAAAAGATATAAACTCGCAATTTGTTCTTGCAGTTCCGAATTTATCTCTCCCAATTCTGACTTTTTTCTCAGAATTGCATGATTTAAAGTCGTAATTGCGTTATATATAGTCGCAACTGTGAGAAAAAAGATATAAACTCGCAATTTTTTCTTGCAGTTGCGAATTTATCTCTCCCAATTCTGACTTTTTTCTCAGAATTGCATGATTTAAAGTCGTAATTGCGTTATATATAGTCTCAACTGTGAGAAAAAAGATATAAACTCGCAATTTGTTCTTGCAGTTGCAAATTTATCTCTCCCAATTCTGACTTTTTTCTCAGAATTGCATGATTTAAAGTCGTAATTGCGTTATATATAGTCGCAACGGTGAGAAAAAAGATATAAACTCGCAATTTTTTCTAGCAGTTGCGAATTTATCTCTCCCAATTCTGACTTTTTTCTCAGAATTGCATGATTTAAAGTCGTAATTGCGTTACATATAGTCGCAACTGTGAGAAAAAAGATATAAACTCGCAATTTGTTCTTGCAGTTGCGAATTTATCTCTCCCAATTCTGACTTTTTTCTCAGAATTGCATGATTTAAAGTCGTAATTGCGTTATATATAGTCTCAACTGTGAGAAAAAAGATATAAACTCGCAATTTGTTCTTGCAGTTCCGAATTTATCTCTCCCAATTCTGACTTTTTTCTCAGAATTGCATGATTTAAAGTCGTAATTGCGTTATATAGTCGCAACTGTGAGAAAAAAGATATAAACTCGCAATTTTTTCTAGCAGTTGCGAATTTATCTCTCCCAATTCTGACTTTTTTCTCAGAATTGCATGATTTAAAGTCGTAATTGCGTTATTTATAGTCTCAACTGTGAGAAAAAAGATATAAACTCGCAATTTGTTCTTGCAGTTGCGAATTTATCTCTCCCAATTCTGACTTTTTTCTCAGAATTGCATGATTTAAAGTCGTAATTGCGTTATATATAGTCGCAACTGTGAGAAAAAAGATATAAACTCGCAATTTTTTCTAGCAGTTGCGAATTTGTCTCTCCCAATTCTGACTTTTTTCTCAGAATTGCATGATTTAAAGTCGTAATTGCGTTATATATAGTCTCAACTGTGAGAAAAAAGATATAAACTCGCAATTTGTTCTTGCAGTTGCAAATTTATCTCTCCCAATTCTGACTTTTTTCTCAGAATTGCATGATTTAAAGTCGTAATTGCGTTACATATAGTCGCAACTGTGAGAAAAAAGATATAAACTCGCAATTTGTTCTTGCAGTTCCGAATTTATCTCTCCCAATTCTGACTTTTTTCACAGAATTGCATGATTTAAAGTCGTAATTGCGTTATATATAGTCGCAACTGTGAGAAAAAAGATATAAACTCGCAATTTTTTCTAGCAGTTGCGAATTTATCTCTCCCAATTCTGACTTTTTTCTCAGAATTGCATGATTTAAAGTCGTAATTGCGTTATATATAGTCTCAACTGTGAGAAAAAAGATATAAACTCGCAATTTGTTCTTGCAGTTCCGAATTTATCTCTCCCAATTCTGACTTTTTTCTCAGAATTGCATGATTTAAAGTCGTAATTGCGTTATATATAGTCGCAACTGTGAGAAAAAAGATATAAACTCGCAATTTTTTCTAGCAGTTGCGAATTTGTCTCTCCCAATTCTGACTTTTTTCTCAGAATTGCATGATTTAAAGTCGTAATTGCGTTATATATAGTCGCAACTGTGAGAAAAAAGATATAAACTCGCAATTTTTTCTTGCAGTTGCGAATTTATCTCTCCCAATTCTGACTTTTTTCTCAGAATTGCATGATTTAAAGTCGTAATTGCGTTATATATAGTCGCAACTGTGAGAAAAAAGATATAAACTCGCAATTTGTTCTTGCAGTTGCAAATTTATCTCTCCCAATTCTGACTTTTTTCTCAGAATTGCATGATTTAAAGTCGTAATTGCGTTACATATAGTCGCAACTGTGAGAAAAAAGATATAAACTCGCAATTTGTTCTTGCAGTTCCGAATTTATCTCTCCCAATTCTGACTTTTTTCTCAGAATTGCATGATTTAAAGTCGTAATTGCGTTATATATAGTCGCAACTGTGAGAAAAAAGATATAAACTCGCAATTTTTTCTAGCAGTTGCGAATTTATCTCTCCCAATTCTGACTTTTTTCTCAGAATTGCATGATTTAAAGTCGTAATTGCGTTATATATAGTCGCAACTGTGAGAAAAAAGATATAAACTCGCAATTTTTTCTAGCAGTTGCGAATTTGTCTCTCCCAATTCTGACTTTTTTCTCAGAATTGCATGATTTAAAGTCGTAATTGCGTTATATATAGTCGCAACTGTGAGAAAAAAGATATAAACTCGCAATTTTTTCTTGCAGTTGCGAATTTATCTCTCCCAATTCTGACTTTTTTCTCAGAATTGCATGATTTAAAGTCGTAATTGCGTTATATATAGTCGCAACTGTGAGAAAAAAGATATAAACTCGCAATTTGTTCTTGCAGTTGCAAATTTATCTCTCCCAATTCTGACTTTTTTCTCAGAATTGCATGATTTAAAGTCGTAATTGCGTTACATATAGTCGCAACTGTGAGAAAAAAGATATAAACTCGCAATTTGTTCTTGCAGTTGCGAATTTATCTCTCCCAATTCTGACTTTTTTCTCAGAATTGCATGATTTAAAGTCGTAATTGCGTTATATATAGTCGCAACTGTGAGAAAAAAGATATAAACTCGCAATTTTTTCTAGCAGTTGCGAATTTATCTCTCCCAATTCTGACTTTTTTCTCAGAATTGCATGATTTAAAGTCGTAATTGCGTTATATATAGTCTCAACTGTGAGAAAAAAGATATAAACTCGCAATTTGTTCTTGCAGTTGCAAATTTATCTCTCCCAATTCTGACTTTTTTCACAGAATTGCATGATTTAAAGTCGTAATTGCGTTATATATAGTCGCAACGGTGAGAAAAAAGATATAAACTCGCAATTTTTTCTAGCAGTTGCGAATTTATCTCTCCCAATTCTGACTTTTTTCTCAGAATTGCATGATTTAAAGTCGTAATTGCGTTATATATAGTCGCAACTGTGAGAAAAAAGATATAAACTCGCAATTTGTTCTTGCAGTTGCGAATTTATCTCTCCCAATTCTGACTTTTTTCCCAGAATTGCATGATTTAAAGTCGTAATTGCGTTATATATAGTCGCAACTGTGAGAAAAAAGATATAAACTCGCAATTTGTTCTTGCAGTTGCGAATTTATCTCTCCCAATTCTGACTTTTTTCTCAGAATTGCATGATTTAAAGTCGTAATTGCGTTATATATAGTCGCAACGGTGAGAAAAAAGATATAAACTCGCAATTTTTTCTAGCAGTTGCGAATTTATCTCTCCCAATTCTGACTTTTTTCCCAGAATTGCATGATTTAAAGTCGTAATTGCGTTACATATAGTCGCAACTGTGAAAAAAAAGATATAAACTCGCAATTTTTTCTTGCAGTTGCGAATTTATCTCTCCCAATTCTGACTTTTTTCCCAGAATTGCATGATTTAAAGTCGTAATTGCGTTACATATAGTCGCAACGGTGAGAAAAAAGACATAAACTCGCAATTTGTTCTTGCAGTTGCGAATTTATCTCTCCCAATTCTGACTTTTTTCCCAGAATTGCATGATTTAAAGTCGTAATTGCGTTATATATAGTCTCAACTGTGAGAAAAAAGATATAAACTCGCAATTTGTTCTTGCAGTTGCGAATTTATCTCTCCCAATTCTGACTTTTTTCTCAGAATTGCATGATTTAAAGTCGTAATTGCGTTACATATAGTCGCAACGGTGAGAAAAAAGATATAAACTCGCAATTTTTTCTAGCAGTTGCGAATTTATCTCTCCCAATTCTGACTTTTTTCACAGAATTGCATGATTTAAAGTCGTAATTGCGTTTTATATAGTCGCAACGGTGAGAAAAAAGATATAAACTCGCAATTTTTTCTTGCAGTTGCGAATTTATCTCTCCCAATTCTGACTTTTTTCTCTCACAATTCTGAGATAATTGTGATAAAAAAAAGTCAGAATTGTGAGATAAAAAGCCACAATTATCTTTTGAATTGTTTAATTCGACGGCTCTGAAACAAGCCGCCACGGACATAAAAAAAAATCTTCAAGCCCAAACTTTTGAATGGTAGTTTATGTACCCAATTTCAGTTTGTGAAAGCAAACAACTACAAATGCATTGATAAAAGGTTTGTGTTTTGAAAAACAAAAGCCGTATAAACTCACAGATTGATCCGATCAGTGTTGTCCGTAGCGCTCACCCCTTTGAGGTCCAGTTTCTTGCGATACATGAACTCGAGTTCAGCCATGGTTTGGAGGTGAGCCGTCTTCAGCTGCTCTAGTTTACGGTAGTACTCCTGGTTTGAGAAGTAGAACTCCCTGAGGTCGATGTGATCGCCCGTTACACGGTAGTCTTTGATCAGCAGGGCACTGCTGTCTTTGTTAGCGTGAGGATCATCAGCCGCCAGCTCGGATCCAGAGTCATACTCCATCTATTAAGATACACACAATGACGACAGGCTCAGGTTAAACTTACATCCATATTGTAGGTTAAAAATAAATATCAATGCATGACTATTGCTTTGATAATTTGTGCAAAAAATACTTTTTGGTAAAAGCAAGTGTATCAGGGCAATTCTTAATCATTAAAATCTTCATCATTATCCTTCGACTGACAAAAAAAAATCAATTAATAAAAAAATAAACAGTGTAATGGAAGTGTTTATGCAGTGAAATCGAGGAGTGTTGGTTGAGAGCCCAGTGTTTTGATATATCAGACTCTTTTTTTGTGAAATTCTTAGTAGCTGTGTGTGTAACATGAGATGACTCTGTGTGTGTGTGTGTGTGTGTGTGTGTAAGCTGTTAATCTGCAGGTCTGTCAGCTTTAGGGCCAGATGGCAGATTGTTCTTCATTCATACATTATATTGTGTCACGGTTCTTCACCACACTTGACAAGAAAGCAGTAGCTAAATGTGGATGCACATATAAATAAATGCGCAAATAAATAAATAATAAAACATTTACTTATGAATAATTGTAATGTTTGAGGTTTATTTAGCTATATTTAGTATACCTATAAGTAACGAAATGCAAGTAACTTAGTTACGTATTTAAAATACAAAATTTGAGTCACTGTATTTCATTACAGTTTCATTTTAAACGGGTGGTAATCAGATTACAGTTACATCTGAAAAGTGTTTTAGATTACCAAAGTGATTACTTTGAGTTTTAATGTCATTTAAACAGCGATTGGTGATTCTCTGACTCTGACAGTCTGAAAAAGTGGAGTTAAGTTTCATCAACATTTTAATACTTTTGAGAAGGATCATAAAAATGTTGTTATTTTTATTTAGTTCTGTCCTGAACAAGACAAAATGACTGAATTTGTAAAAAAAAATTGCTCAACTGTCAACTTTACTGTCCTGTCATGACCTGATGAACCACGACTGTTTTCATGTTTTGTGAGTCATTTTATAATTCACTCGTCACTGCAACTTTTTCTCACAATTTATTTTTTCCCCTCACAATTGTGAGTTTGCATTTCACAATTCTGACTTCTTTTTCTCAGAATTGCGAGATTTAAACTCACAATTGCAAGTTATAAAGTCAGAATTGGGAGATACAAACTTGCAATACTGACTATTTTTCTTGCAATTGGGAATTTAGTATGTGAGTTTAATCTCATAATTCTGACTTTTCTCAATATTGCGAGTTTATATCTCATAATTCTGACTTTTCTCAATATTGCGAGTTTATATCTCATAATTCTGACTTTTCTCAATATTGCGAGTTTATATCTCATAATTCTGACTTTATAAAAAGGTAATTGCAACTTTATATCACGCAATTCTGAGGGAAAAAGTCAGAATTGTGAGATAAATGACCTTTTTTGTGTTTGTTCCACACTTATTAGTATTCCAAAGTATTCTAAAGTATTTAGATTAAGTTACTAAACTTGAGTAACGTAACGAAATACGTTACAAATTACTTTTTAAAGCATGTATTTTGTAATCTGTAGTGAAATACATTTTAAAAGTAACCCACCCAGCCCTGTAAGTAAACAATCATAAACACAAGCACAGAAATCCTTAATTCTTCGAAATTAAGATAACTCAAGAACACCAGGCGTTAACAGATACCACTAAAGACGGTCAATATTTCTGATATTATTTTCTGAGATTATTTTCAACATGTTTAAGTCCAAACGAACGATAGGCTATATTGTCATTGACTGAAAATCTCTGAATTAGCGTGTTTCGCTTTGTGAAACACCTCTAATATTTGTTATGGAAAAAGTTTAAAACTAAAAACCATCTTTTCATACTTTAATCGATGATAAATGCAGTTTAATAGCTTGTAGTCACCTCTTTCTCAGAGTGCCTGTTGTCCGTGAGCGCGGGAACGGGCGCGCGCGGCAGTGAACGCTCTCTCTCATACTGAGCTAACGGGATTTTGGTGTGCGGGTCCACCGGTGTCTTCAGACAGGACGTCACGAGGACATTAGTGCGGTGAGACTTCTTCATATCTGTCCAGACTGGTAGATTTAACATGAAAGACTGACTGTAACAGGCGCGCGTCTCCTTGACGACGTCTGGAAGCGGCAGTGTCGCTGAGCCGCGGGAGCGCGCATCTCTAAAACCCTTTTACCAGCAGTTTATTTCTGAGACTTCAAAATGGAGATTAATAAAGGATGTTTAAATTATACGTCTATGGTATTTTCTGTATCTTAACGTACAAATTAATTTCGGGTTATAAATATTGAATAAAAATACAAATTAATCTTTTATATATATAAACATAAAATATCCAACACACAACACCAAAATATGGTAATTTTGACCTGTTCACCTTCAAAGTTTATAAAGCATAAAAATGTTAAATGTTGGTTGCAACAATATTTTATTATTAAAATGCTTAATAACCAAAAGCATAATGCTTAAACATTCGCACACAATATTGTGGCACGAGTTCATATCAATACAATGGAACGTTGCATAAAATTGACAAATGAAATGACGGCATTTACAAAATTGCAGAATAATAACAATGCATTATCATCAATTTTCGTACATTTGATGGGAAATGCAAGTTCATCACCATAGATGTCCCAAATCACATATGAGCACTATTCTGTGCCTTTGTGTTCACATTGAAAATTTGCACTTTACGAGAGAAAAAGTGCACTTTAAATACCCTGATTATGTTATTATTTTACAGAAAACACAAAGCTTTCACAGCTTTAATTGTGTAGCAGAGGCTATCATGACAAAATAACCATATAATGTTGATACACTACACCGCTGAGTGCATTAGTACATAGTGCCCCATTCGGACGTATTTTTGTGCACAACAATAACGGATTTTAACTCCCAAGGTTGTTGATTAGAAATAAGGATGGTCAGCTGTTGATCTCAGACTTTCTCAGGCCTCACAGCAGAGCCCTGTCTCTGATCAGATAAGCAGATCAGCTAATAAGATTAAACTTACTGGCATGCAGTAATGCACTGGCCATGACAACCACTTTATGCTGCACATATACATCAAAGACAAAAAAAAACAAAACAGTAGAGTTGGTGTGTCAAAAAACATGTTTTATTAAATTACTCCAGGTAACAGCTACAGACAGCGACAGATCAGTTGGTCTTATTGGGGTTACAGCGTTGGCTTGAATCTTCCTTCACTTGTCATGTTCACTTTATCGCGTGTTCACCTGCAGAACAAACGAGACGTCATTAATGATCGAGCATTTACAGTCAACAGCACTAATTACGGTCCTTTAAGGCAGTGGTTCTCAAACTTTTTTTGGTCACGCTCACTTTAAACCTTAAAATTGGCATTCTTCTGTATTCAGCAGAAGAGAGAAACTCATTCAGGTTTGGAACGAGTAAATGATGGTAGAATGCTCATTTTTTGGGTGAACTGTCCCTTTAAGAACTGACATAAATCACTCACGAGATCATCAATCTTGAGGATGCTGCGGACCGTTTCCGTGGCGAGGGTGAGTGCGCTGACGGAGACCAGCAGAGGTTGAACTACCAGCTCCTCCAGGATGTTAGAGATCCCACCCTGAGAGACCAAAAGACATGTTATTTTCTGTTAGCAGTTACAGCTCTCTGGCTGTAGGTGGCACTATTGAGCGGGTGGTTGAGAGCCGCACCTTGCGGACATTGATCCCGGCGGTCTTCTCTCCCTGAGCATGTCTGTTGCGCAGCTCCGTCACAGTTGAGATGGGATTAAGACCAGCGTTCTCAGCCAGAGTGGAGGGAATGACCTCAAGGGCGTCGGCGTACGCACGCACACAGTACGCCTCCATGCCGGCCAGAGTGCGGGAATATTCTGCCAACCTCAGTGCCAGCTCGATCTCTGGTGCTCCACCGCCAGCAATCAGAGCTCTGCACACACACAGGAAGACGAGTTAGCAAAGTGCTTCTACTGACTCAAATTATATGTGTATATATATATATATATATAAAATGAAATGCATAAAATATGAAACAAGTAGGTTATGCATTGAGAAAGCCATAAAAATATCTTGCAATCTTTGTTACCTCTTCTTGACCAGACAGCGGATGACGCAGAGGGCATCATGGATGGATCGCTCTGCCTCCTCAATCACCAGTTTGTTGGAACCACGGACGACAATACTGACCGTCTTTCCGGGATTTACACATCCTGTGATCTGCAAACACACACACAACACTCACAATGTCATTATCCTGCATGAACAGAGCGTCTGAATATCTGCATTTGGAGTACCTGTCTATGAATAAATGTACGAGAAAAACAAAACATGTTTACTTGGAGATGTTATAAAAAGGTAGGATACCTTCACTAGTTTGCCAGATCCGTCCAGGCTAACCTCTTCTACTAGCTCTGCGGTTCCCAGCATCTCTGGAGTGAAATGGTCGATATGAGCGATAGGTTTGGTGCCAATAGTCTGATGGGAGAGAAGAAAGAGGCATGTCCACTTCAGGATAGTTATCAGACACAAACTTTACACTAAAAAGCATTTAGTGGTTTCCTGACACAGGTCATACCTTGCAGATGAATTCAATTTCCTCCCTCTCAATGTCTTTTATCACCATGATCTTCATCTTGTTCAGGAAGTGAAGGGCCAGATCACTCAAGGCATCTCTGAAAGACACAGGGATGTTGAGCACCGCATACACCAGTCCATATGATGAACACAATGTAGCCGAGTACGGAGGATCTGTTCGGAGATCAAATGTCTTTTCCAACACGGTAACGATCCCAAACCCGAGGCGAGCTTTTCCCTCTTTAGCACCCCGTTTTAAAATCGCTAATTCTAAAGCATAAGTAAAATGCACATGGTCATTCATAACTGTGTGTGTCCACTGTCACGGAGCCACATGTCAAGTGATGAGGTGGGTAAACCCACTATTGCAGCAAGCCTATAATCACCATTTCCTGTGAGCTTCTTGTTTCTCCATTCATTTTTTGTAGTACAACGAAATCCATAATTAAATACAAGATAGAGTTTGCCTTTCTTTCCAAATAATGTTGTCATTTTAATACTTTAATCAAGTTTAGTGCACTTAGTCCAGTATAACAACAGACCTCATTTTTTGATTGTTTAATTGAATAATTAATAAATTTTCCTAAAATAAATCCCTTCCAGACATCATTTTTCCCCCAAAACTGTATACAGCAAGGTTAGCATGTCATGTTTTCAGTCAACGACTGTGCGATGGAGGTTTGTGGCCATTTTGTACCTCAGGATGGACTTCTGGATGAGCAACACGGTGCAGCCGGCTTTCTTAATCTGTTTGATCAGGTTGAGGATGTAAGCCCTCTCCTCACGGAGCACACGGTCCATCTGAGCGTAGTCCGACACCACAATCTGATTGTCCATCTGTCCCAACAAGAGCACCGCACAGACACATTAAAACAATCTCGACTAAACATTCCTCTTCTAATCAAGTTCTTTATTTTAAGATGTACATGACCACGTACATCAGTTTTGGGAGGGGACAGGCAGAACTGGATGAGGCCGATTTTGGCCTTCTCCACACGGGACACTCCAGTGTTCACCACCCTCTGAGTCAACACCAGACCATCCACCAGCTCACAATCATCAATGGTCCCTCTGCCAACACAAACACATCCATTAATGAAAACTTCCTTCTGCAACCCTCAAACATATGAAGTAGAATAAAGACTGGGAATTTTTCGACAATGTATCTTTTATTCTGCGTCTCACCCGAGTTTCTTGACGATGTGGATGTTGCGGAGATCGACGCTGGTGGCAGTGGCGGGGTCGATGACCTTCATGACGGCGTCGACGCTCATGGGCGCGAGCAGGCTGGAGTACTGCGACACCACCTTAGAGCAGAGCGAGGTGGTGGCGCTGTTCAGAAGCGTCTCTTTGTCGCTGAGCTGCACCGGCTGACTGATGGAGGTCAAGATCTCCACCCCTTTCTCCACGGCCTTCTGGAAGGACTCGGAAATGATGGTCGGGTGGATCCCTGGCAGGAAAGAAAAGACCATGTTGAATTCGCCATCATAAACAAACACCAATATGACATATATAGAATTATGAGAAACGGTCAAAGGGCTTTTAAAGATCGGTCTACAGTATGACATCATGCTAAATCAGTGCACAACAAACCAGCGCTAACTGGATGCGCGATACATAGGCCACCATATCAGTATCAGCCGATATATGTATGGAAAGTTGGCCATAGGAGTGTAAAATTTATTTTAAAACTAACATTGGTTCAAACTAGGCTACTGTACTGTATATGTTTTAGAGCTGCAACTAACGATTATTTTTTCGATTAGTCGACTAATCTAACG
>CM074292.1:6249845-6252345 GCA_037194245.1 Opsariichthys bidens
AGGAGGACCGTGTCACACCGACGGAGACGGACTCAGACATTTGTCCCGTCTGTCTGGGAGTCCTGCAGGACTTCTGTCATCCCGCTTTCGCCAAACAGGCATGTCTTTTACTTACAAAGAATCCCATCCCATTGAACATGTTACTATAAAATAATACAAAGAGTATACAATTATATACAAATGTCTCATGTATACAGTAGTGATGTCAAAGTCGATTAAACCATTTAAATATGAGGTAAATATTTTGGGTTTTTTAAATATGAGGGAAGAACTAAACACTAAACTTAACGGTTAACGTATCTATCTGACAAAATTAGGCAAACTACAACTACAGGATTTATTTTACAATGAAAAGAAATGCATAGAAAACCAAAACAGACACAGGAAAAAGCATACATTGAATACAACATAATCAGTTAGTTTTAATGTAACAATTTGGCCTGTTTCATTGCATTATCACAAATAAAACGGCTACACAATATCATTGCGATATGAATAAAGGGTGTCAATTTTCCTAAGCCGGACTTTACTTTTGGCTGCTACTGTATATATAAAATGAGTATTAATAATAATAATGTCAAATGTATTCTTTAAACAAAAATATATTCTGGGAACACATTACAATAATGTTTTTATTTGCTAACATTAGTTAACATGAAGTAACAATTGAACAAAGCACATCTCAGCTATTACTAAAATATTTTTTAAGGTCAAAAAGTTACGTTACTGTGAAGGAACATGAACATTTTCATTTAACTAACTTTAACAAAGGTTAATAAATGCTGAAAAAAATATGTTTCTCATTGTTAGACATTAAGGAGATCGTTACATATATACTTTATGGTGCGTTTTTTAATCTACATTCTGCTGCTGATTTTTTTTTAAATCCGCAGGTGTCGGATGCTGTGAAAAAGCAGCAGTATGAGTTCGACAGTCTAGTGCTGACCGTTTCTCTTCCCGCTCAGCTGTCCGTCAGGGAGGTGAGTCCCGCCGCCGCAGATCATTGGTTAATCATCGATTGTCATGATCGAAATCTGGACAAAATGCGTTTCTCTGTGCATTTCTCTACAGCATTCCTGCTGGTTGCACGTCAAAAAGGAAGTCCGGTATGTAAGCAGCACACATTTCCCATCATTCCCAGCTACGGCGTTTGTTTAAAACAGGGGTTCTCAGTTCTGGCCCGTTAGGTCCATTTTCCTGGTTCAGCACTTTTAGGGTGCGTTCACACTTGTCATGTTTGGTTGGATTAAAACGAACCCTGGTGCGATTGCTCAGTTAGTGCGGTTCATCTGAACATATGTGAACGCTGCCATCCGAACCCTGGTGCGCACCAAACAAACGAACTCTGGTGCGGTTCGATTGATAAATGAACGCAACACGGACCAAAGACATGTAAACGAACCAAAAACAGGACGTGATGTCACAATATGCGACGCTACAAGTCAGCTGATTTGACGACGCGGAAAAATCAGTGTATCCAAAATGAGTCGAGGGCAAACGTGGAGCAACGAGGAGGTGAAGAGCCTCATCAATATTTGTTTCTGCTTACAATGGAGGAAATCCTGCTGCTGTTTTGAATGTTTTGAACATTTTATGAGCTCTTTGTGAGTTCTCAGCTGGTAAAAATAAAGCATAAATGATGGCGTTTAATCCAGAACACAGCGTTGTTTTCAATGTTCGGTAAGCGAGCTCCGTCGCGAAATATACGTCATAAAACCCGACCAATCAGGTCGTGGCCGTATCCCCATGCCTTTGGTTCGGTAACTTAAAGTTCGCTGTTGAAAATGCCAGTGTGAACGCTAAGCGGACCAGGACTATATGTTTTGTTTTTGTTTTTTGGTCCGGTCCAAACGAACCAAACCAACCGAACTACAAGTGTGAACGCAGCCTTTGACATACATTTGTGAACTTCTCAAACTCTTCCTCTCGGGGGAATCCCCCATTTTTAAGTGCATTCAACTTCATCAAGTGGACAAAGGAAGTTTATATGGACAGACACTTGGCCACTCGATTTTGAGGGAGTGAGTCTACTCACCGTACACTTCAGCCAGATCCATAGACCACAATGCACCATGATTGTGGCGTCACAGCTGATTGCGCTTAATTTACCCACACATCTCTAGTGTATGAAATTGGAGTTATTTTAACATTTTAGTTACTGTTTTGCTACTGTTATTAGTTTACTGTATTGTCATTTTCATTTGTGTAATTTTTTATACTTTCTCCAACAGCCCAAGCACACATACAGGCCAACAGAATGATGCATAAAACAAATTCATAAGGAAAAAAACCTGTAAATAATAAATCGGCTCCATAGCGGATTCCAAGATTCATTTTTGCGAACCGGTTCTTTCTCACAGTTCGTTTCAGTGAATCGGTTCAAAGGACCGATTCATCAGTTCCTTATGTCATCACGCAATGATGTCACTACTCATTTCTTTTCGAACAACAGAATCACGTTATATCAATTAAACGGTCAAATTCGTTCATGAATGAGACG
>CM074292.1:6257345-6259845 GCA_037194245.1 Opsariichthys bidens
AAGTGAGGAAATTAGGGGCTAGGTGTCTTGCTCAAGGGCACTTTAGTCATGGTATTGAAGGTGGAGAGAGAGCTGTTCATTCACAATCCCCACCTTCAATTCCTGCCGGTGTGGGAATCAAACCAGCAACCTTCAGGTTACAAGCCCGACTCCCTCACCATTAGGCCACGACTATCCACATGGCTCCGAGGGGTTAATAAAGTCCTTCTAAAGTGAAGCGATGCATTTGTCTATCAAAATTATCCATATTTAACAAGTTATGAAGTAAAATATCTGGCTTCCACTAGAACGCCTTCCGTAATTCAATGTAGCAAGAAAGTGTAAAACTCTCGCAAAACACTTGCACTACATCCAACGCCTTCTCTATTCAACTTATGGAAAAAGCTTAACTGACTCAACGCCAGTTTGCACTTTCTTCGTAAGTTGAATACAGAAGGCAGTCTGGCAGATATTTTACTTCATAACTTGTTAAATATGGATTTTCTTTGTTTGTTTGTTTTTTTACACAAATGCATTGCTTCACTTCAGAAGGCCTTTTTTAACCCCCCGGAGCAGTGCGGAGTACATTTATAATGGATGGCTGTGGATGGAGACACTCTCTTCAGCTCATTCTCGTTTCGTAACACACACTGCCATTACAAAGCATGGATGCGTCAGGATATTTATTAATATTTCTCAGACTGTGTTCATCAGAAAGAAGAAAGTCATACACACCTAGGACGGCTTGAGGGCGAGTAAAGCTTAAGCTTATTTTCATTTGATAATTTTCGTTAAATTGTGGCATTTATTGCAAGATTTTCCTAATAAATTGACTGAATTTGAAAGCTAAGATCTTAAAAACTTGTTTTGATTATCCTGAAAACCGCAGACTAAAAGATCAAATCTTGGGATTTAAGAATCAATGTGTTTCCAGCCTTAGTAATTCCGTGTTTATTTCTTCAGGGAAGCAACAAGCCGCATGAAAGAGGGTGAAGAGGAGAAGACGAAAACCTACAGCGCCCTCATCTGGACTCAGAAAGCCCTCGACGACACTGATCTGGAATTCCTAAGAAACATCAAGGTCTTTCTGAGTGTCTTTCTGAGTTTTCTGATGTATTTGAGCAGGACGCATGAGAAGAGACGTCCTGACGATCGTCTGTGTGTGTTTAGGATCTGAAGATCGCTCAGAAGACTCCGCTGAGAGTCCTGCATCGCCGGCCGCTGGCGGTCCGACAGAGACTCGTCCACTCCATGAGTGCCGTTTACCTGGACACACACCACTTCACCTTGAAGCTGTGCACACAGGCCGGGACGTATCCTTACACAATTCACATCTGTAGTTCTCCTGTGCAAGCTGATGACGACAAATAACGTGCATTTACGCTACCGTTTCAAAGTTTGGAATCATTAGGATATTTTAAGCCTCTTCTGCTCACAAAAACATTAAAACATCCTCATGATTTGAAACTTTTGAATGACAGTGCACATCAAAGTCAGTGTTAAGAAAGAGCGGACGATTATATGAAAACGTTTTGCCATTGGTTCTGGTTTCCCTTCACGTACAACACCGCAGTTACATTAAAGAGTTTGTGCACGGAGACTTCGGCCGCACTAAACCCAACCTCTGTGACCTCATGAGAACCGATGCCGATATCCTGGAGCTGGACGTCGAGGTGCGTTTTATTAAACATACAGTATCACGAGTCCCAGCTGATGTGGTTTGGATGCATGTTGGGAATGTTTAGTAGCACTGGATATTATCTCTAATATTCCTTCTTCATGTCTGTGTGTTTTAGTCCGTAGACATCGACTGGCCTCCTGCTATTCCGGATTGACCTTTGGGATTTTGAGAACAGTTTTTGTATGTCAGGACTATACATTTCTGTCATACGGTTCTTTGTTAGTTTGATAGTCATTTGGATGAATTAAAACAAACCCTAATGCATTGCACTATATGCTTTTTCCTTAATAAAACAGCCTAATTTTGTATTTGCTTGTTGTTATGTTTTGGATATGCAATTTTCACAGAAAAATTTTCGAGGTTAAATTTTTAGTGTTTTTATATAATCTTTTCTATATATAATAGGATTACAGCTTTAGCAAAATATAAACAAACCAAATCTTTAGGCTTCATTTACAATTAACACATACGAGTATATTTGTAGTCCCTAGCAGTTTCAGAAATAAGGCAAAAACACATTGCTTTATAAAATGCATTTTTCAAAAATAATTAAAGCTGGAGTATAGGCAATGTTTATCATAAACACTTTTTTGTTAAACTGGTTGAAGCTCTCTTCACATCCTGATAGCAATCAATTACAGAAGTGTTCTAAATACTAAAAATGTACATATCCTCTATGGAAGTTTCTGGTTCAAAAAAATGTTCGTCCAACCATTGAGCTCGGTCCGAATACAATAATAGGATCTCCTACCTGCTTATCGGTATATTTTTCCATACCTCCGCAATAAGGGAAGCAGAGTTGTAGACCAAGAGCCACCAGCACCAGAAACAAACAGCAGC
>CM074292.1:6264845-6408501 GCA_037194245.1 Opsariichthys bidens
GGTCTTCAACAATACTGATCATATTTCCCAAAAAACACTGTCCATGATCTGTAAACAACAAGCTGAAAGTGTACAAGACTTTTTAAATGTGGGTCGACTAGCTCAAGTCTCACCCAACTGTGCAAAACCCCTTTAAAGTCCCACATAAAATAAAAACAAAAAACAGAAAGCAACAAAAACGACTCGCTATGACTATCGGTAATTAAACGGAGGGGGAGAGAGGGGGGGCTCTTTCTAGCATGGCTACGCAGGGCTCCTTAAATGGCGGTTTTGATGACATCACTCCCGCCCGCTGGCCGAATACGAGAATTGTGGGAAATGTGGTCTCCGTTCGCTATCGGCCGAGTCCATCCCGTCCTCGTCATCTGCAGGAGAGGAAGAGAAACGTTACACTGACGGCCAAATGGACGCGATAAGAGCCGTGCAGATTTTCACAGTGATACGCTTGATGGAAAAGCACGGCTCTTTCATTGTGTACTGAATGAAGCTTCCTCTTCCTGTGCCACGAGGAGCTGGTCTACAGGAAAAGAGAGGGAGTGAGGGAAAACGGCGCACTCACACTTCTCTGGAGGGGTGATGGTGATGGTCTGCGCCGTAAACTCCTCGTCGAAATACCTGGTGTCGGTTTCAGAGGATACCTGGGGCATGAACGGCGGTACCAGCTGGACAGAGAAAACAGCTTATTATACATAATCAAGAATGAGTGAACGAACAAAAATGAATCTTTATGCCCTCAAGGCATTTTAGAGTTTTCTGAGTGACATACACAAAAGTAAAGACTCATAACTCCAAAACTATATCAAGGAGAGTCAAAAGGTAGGTATCATTTGATTATATATATATATATAGATAGATAAAATCAAACGATACCTACGTTTTGACTCTCCTTGATATAGTTTTGGAGTATACACACACACACACACAGGGTTGGGGTGTAACGAAATACAAGTAACTTAGTTACGTATTTAAAATACAAAATTTGAGTGACTGTATTTCATTACAGTTTCATTTTAAATGGGTGGTAATCAGATTACAGTTCCATCTGAAAAGTGTTTTAGATTACCAAAGTGATTACTTTGAGTTTTAATGTCATTTAAACAGCGATTGGTGATTCTCTGACTCTGACCGTCTGAAAAAGTGAAGTTAAGTTTCATGTTTTCGACTGTTTTCTTGTTTGTGAGTCATTGTATAATTCACTCGTCACTGCATCTTTTTCTCACAATTTGTTTTTTCCCTCACAATTGTGAGTTTGCATTTCACAATTCTGACTTTTCTCAGGATTGCGAGATTTAAACTCACAATTGCAAGTTTTAAAGTCAGAATTGGGAGATATAAACTTGCAATACTGACCTTTTTTCTTGCAATTGTGAATTTAGTATGTGAGTTTATATCTCATAATTCTGACTTTTCTCAATATTGTGAGTTTAAATCTCATAATTCTGACTTTTCTCAATATTGCGAGTTTATATCTCATAATTCTGACTTTATAACTCACAATTGCAACTTTACATCACGCAATTCTGAGGGAAAAAGTCAGAATTGTGAGATAAAAACTTGTAATCACCTTTTTTGTGTTTGTTCCACACTTATTAGTATTCCAAAGTTTATTAGTATTATATATATATGATTGATATATATAAAAAACATTGCATTTGGACATTCTCATGCTGAGAAACTGCTGATGAAAGACAAAATATTTTATAAATAAAATAATTGAAAATGCCACGTTAAAGCTACATTTGTTTTCACTCAACTCTGTGAGGCTGTAGGGTTATATGTGGCGTAACTGTGAGGAATCTCTCATGACTGACGCATTGGATTATGATCTGAATTTAATCGTGAAAATCCGCTGTAAAAAACAATGTGCCATTTTCCACAATCAGAGGACGTTTCATGAAGTCACGAGCGAATTTGTGACATAAATGCAGCATCCATATGGGTCTTGTGGGACTTCACGTACAAAAAGTGAAGTGCTAAAGTTTAGGCAAAGGCCAAAACAATTGTTTGTATTCTACTCCGTGAGACTTTCAAATGATATCCGACTATCTGAGCTGTATGATGTTTGACATTGCAGTACATTGTACAAAATAGATTATGAAAACCTTTTTTATTTATCAGTATAATAACTCTGCACTGCTTAGGAGCGAATCAAATTGGCCACATTCATTGTAAAGCTCAGACTTTAAGCTTTCAAATGATACCGATTGCGTTGATCGAGGCAGTAGTTTTGAAAAATATGATTATTATTCTTTTCATACAGGTGGCTCCAGTTTAGCAGGACTGCTCAGCACTTGTTAAGAATATTTAAAAACCTTTTTGTCATAGACGTCCTGCCAGTCCAGCGCCGTGAAGAAACTGTGTCTCATGATTTCCTTAGCATCATCTGGACCTCCTCCGAGCCTTCAGAGAATAAACCACAGATTAATATTCATTCAGGTCTCGCATGATACATAAACCGATTATGCAGTCTGATGCTGAAATGATGAGATCACTTCCGAATGCCAATGACTATTAGTAGAAACATTACAAGCTGACCCGGAAAGGCTTTGGATCCCCCCCCCCACACACACACACACACACACACACACTGACCTCTTATTGGGGTCTTTGATGAGTAATCCAGACAATAAAGACTTGGCGTCTGCAGAGAGGGTTCTGGGAAACTTGATCTCCTCCATCAGAATCAGTTCAAACAGCTTCTCATGGTCCTGAAGGAAGATGCACGTCAGCATACACAGGAGAAATGATGTGTTGTAGGTTGTTACGGTTACAGTGAGTCACACTGTACCTGATTATAAAAGGGAAGGCGTCCACACATCATCTCATACATGACGACTCCCAGACCCCACCAGTCCACGGCTCTCCCGTAATCATTGTCCTCCAATACCTGATTAATACAATCACGTTACAGTCAAAACACCACGTTATGCTCAAACACCTCATCCTGAAACCGTCATATGTTCAAATGACTGATCAAGAATGAAAAAAAAAAAAACCACTTTAATATTACCAGATACTTTCATATCTTCAGAATATCACTCGTCAAGTGGTGCAACAATAAAAGGGATTTGATAACTATAATAATAATTTATCCTCCCACACGATCCACTCAATAACATACTGATTAACAATCACATCGAATACCTCAACAATAATCACCTTCACATATCTTCCAGTTCTTTGTGAATAATTATATTAACCACCAATAACTGATCAATAAATTCCATTCATATCGTCCAGTTCTTCAATAAATCATATTAACAACCAATAATTGCTCAATAATCACATTAATAATTACATTAGCCTCAATAACTGATCAAAAACACATTCATATCTTCCAGTTCTTCAATAAATTATATTATCAACCAATAATTGATCAATAATCACATTAATAATTATATTAACCACCAATAACTGATCAATAAATTCCATTCATATCGTCCAGTTCTTCAATAAATCATATTAACAACCAATAATTGATCAATAATCACATTAGCCTCAATAACTGATCAAAAACACATTCATATCTTCCCGTTCTTAAATAATAAATTATATTAGCCACCAATAATTGATCAATAATCACATTAATAATTACATTAGCCTCAATAACTGATTAAAAACACATTCATATCTTCCAGTTCTTCAATAATAAATTATATTAGCCACCAATAATTGATCAATAATCACATTAATAATTACATTAGCCTCAATAACTGATCAAAAACACATTCATATCTTCCAGTTCTTCAATAAATCATATTAACAACCAATAATTGCTCAATAATCACATTAATAATTACATTAGCCTCAATAACTGATCAAAAACACATTCATATCTTCCAGTTCTTCAAGAATAAATTATGTTAGCCACCAATAATTGATCAATAATCACATTAATATCTTCATTAATAATTATAATGGCTTCCAATAACTGATCAAAAACACATCTTCAAATTCTTCATTAATAATATTAGCCTCAATAACTGATTAAAAACATTCATATCTTCCAGTTCTTCAATAATAAATTACAGTTGTGTTCAAAATTATTCAACCCCCACTGAAATTGATTGTTTTGGCCGGTTTGACATTGATTTTGATCATTCAGTCATCCTGCTTACAATTAAATCAAAGAGGCACGTGTAGGTCAGACAAATATAACATAACATTTATAATGAAATAACCACAAATATCTTTTCTCTGCTCACATCATTATCAGTTTTATTCAACCCCCAAGTGACATTCAATCTTAATACTTAGTACAACATCCTTTTACAGTTATAACAGCTTTTAAACGTGAAGCATAGCTTGACACAAGTGTCTTGCAGCGAGCTACGGGTATCTTCGCCCATTCATCATGGGCAAAAGCCTCCAGTTCAGTCACATTCTTAGGCTTGCGCACTGCAACTGCTTTCTTTAAGTCCCACCAGAGGTTCTCAATCGGATTTAAGTCTGGTGACTGCGATGGCCATTTCAAAATGTTCCAGCCTTTAATCTGCAACCATGCTCTAGTGGACTTGGAGGTATGCTTGGGATCATTGTCCTGTTGAAAGGTCCAACGTCTCCCAAGCCTCAGGTTTGTGACGGACTGCATCACATTGTCCTCCAATATCTCCTGGTACTGAAGAGAATTCATGGTACCTTGCACACGCTGAAGCTTCCCAGTACCTGCAGAAGCAAAACAGCCCCAAAGCATGATTGACCCCCCGCCATGCTTCACAGTAGGCAAGGTGTTCTTTTCTTCATAGGCCTTGTTCTTCCTCCTCCAAACATAGCGTTGATCCATGGGCCCAAACAGTTCTAATTTTGTTTCATCAGTCCACAGAACACTATCCCAAAACTTCTGTGGTTTGTCCACATGACTTTTGGCATACTGCAGTCGACTCTTCTTATTCTTTGGAGACAGCAAGGGGGTGCGCCTGGGAGTTCTGGCATGGAGGCCTTCATTACGCAGGGTGCGCCGTATTGTCTGAGCAGAAACTTCAGTACCTACATCTGACAAATCTTTTCTCAGTTCCTCAGCAGTCACACGGGGACTTTTCTCCACTCTACGCTTCAGGTAGCGCACAGCAGTCGAAGTCAGCATCTTCTTTCTGCCACGACCAGGTAGCGTTTCAACAGTGCCCTTTGCCTTGAATTTGCGAATGATGCTTCCTATGGTGTCTCTTGGTATGTTTAACATCTTTGCAATCTTCTTATAGCCATTGCCCTTCCTGTGAAGAGTAATCACCTCTTCTCTTGTCTTCCTGGACCATTCTCTTGACTTCACCATGTTTGTAACCACACCAGTAAATGTCTAGAAGGAGCTGAGTATCACAGTCATTTTAAAGCTGCCTAATTGGTGCTTATTAGGCTTTATTGCTGCTCCCTGACATCCACAGGTGCTTTCAATACCTGATTGAAAACACTTCAATGGACCTCTGTTCTTCAGAGTGGTAGTCTTTAAGGGGTTGAATAATTGTGTCAATGAAGAATTCACAAAAGAAACATTTACTACTGTATTACAAAACCAATTGATGTCATTTTAGTTGCATATGCTTCTTTAAGAAGTCCTTGTAGGATTTCATTCTGAATTCAATTACAAATGTACTCTAAATTCTCTAAAACCATTTACAGCATTGGGGGGTTGAATCATTTTGAACACAACTGTATATTAGCCACCAGTAACTGCTCAATAAATCACATTAATAATTACATTAGCCTCAATAACTGATCAAAAACACATTCATATCTTCCAGTTCTTCAATAAATTATATTATCAACCAATAATTGATCAATAATCACATTAATAATTATATTAACCACCAATAACTGATCAATAAATCACATTAATAATTACATTAGCCTCAATAACTGATCAAAAACACATTCATATCTTCCAGTTCTTCAATAAATTATATTATCAACCAATAATTGATCAATAATCACATTAATAATTATATTAACCACCAATAACTGATCAATAAATTCCATTCATATCTTCCAGTTCTTCAATAAATTATATTAACAACCAATAATTGATCAATAATCACATTAATAATTACATTAGCCTCAATAACTGATTAAAAACACATTCATATCTTCCAGTTCTTCAATAATAAATTATATTAGCCACCAATAATTGATCAATAATCACATTAATATCTTTAATATTAATAATTATAATGGCTTCCAATAACTGATCAAAAACACATCACTGATACACACAATTGATCAAGAATGAATTATGGACATTATCTTAATATTTGATCCATGACCAGTCATATTATCCTCTGACATCGGATCAATAATCAAGTTGCATTACTCTCCGATAGCTGATCCCTAAACGACACCATCTCTCAAAACGCCATCAATAATAAAGTGTTTTAAGTTTCTGAGGTCATCCAACCCAGATAAATGACTGGAATGATGGGAAAACTGCCCGACACATGATTACATCACAGTTATGATCCTGACATCAGCTTTAGCATGAGTCACCAGTGTTACTGCATCCATACGCAACAGCGACGTTTATGATAAACGCTGTGCTCTGACTTCAACATTAGAGTGGATGAAAACGGCCAGCAGGTCACTGTTACGTTTCCTGTCTGATCTCTCTATTTTTACCCATGAGCTGCTCAGTCTTGTCTACAGCCTGCTGTTTGTCTATTTCTGTACGTCGTTAAAAAGCACAGCTAATGTGTGACCCTGTTCCTGATAACCTGTTCCGGCTGTGACAGACGGAGATTAAACCGTCATCTATATTAAATTTACCACGGTACAGAGGGCTTCCTGTGCCGAGTTTAAAGAGATAAAGCAACGTCCCTGACACCTTTGTGTCCCGTACCTCAGGGGCCAGATACTCCGGAGTCCCGCAGAAGGTTTTCATGGTAGCGGCGTCTGTGATGCCCTCCTTACACAGGCCGAAATCAGTGATCTTTATGTGACCGTCCTTATCCAACATCAAGTTTTCCAGCTGGAAAAGCACACACAAACGGTTTTGTCACCTTACGTTCAGCTAATAATGCTAAGGTTTACAGGATGCGTTTCGCTCACCTTCAGGTCACGGTAAACAATCTTCGCGGAGTGCAAGTAATCCAACGCAGAAACGATCTCGGCGCCGTAGAAACGGGTTCTATCCTCCGAGAACACGCGTTCTCTCGACAAATGAAAAAACAACTGCGACAAAAACAACAACGAAGAAAATTCAAAACTCACAAATACGAATGTGCATCGCACCGACATACATGGGATGACAATTTTTGTAAAGGGTTTTACATTTGAAAAATCTTCAAAATAAAGTTCAGAAGTAGCAGAGACCGTTCAAAAGAAGGTTTAGAAACTTGGAAGGACATGTTTGGAAGAAACATCAAAAGTTGGAAAGATAAAAGTTTGAAAATGTTTAAAAAAAAAAAAAAAAAAAAAAAAAAAAAATTCAAAATGTAGAGAGAATTTTAAAAGTGTTATTTTGAAAATGTTCGGAAAGAAGTTCTAAATTTGGAAATTCCAAAAGTTTGAAAAAAATTTTGTAAACTGTTTGTAAAAAAAAAAAGTTCAAAGTTTAGAGAGAAAGTTTAAAAAAATGATTAGAAGTTGATTTGAAAATGTTCCAAAGGATGTTTGAGATTTGGAGAGAAAGATACAAAGAAAATCCAAAATTTTAAAAGAAAAGGTTTTTAAGTTTGAGAATGTTTAAGAGAAGTTTGATATTTGGAAAGAAAAGTCCAAAAAGACAGTCTAAAACTTTGGAAGAACATTTTTAAGAAAATGTAAAGTTTTAAAAATGTTAGAAAAAGTTTAAAGTTCAAACAAAGTTCAAAGGCTAGAGAGAACGTTTAAAATAATGACTCAAAATAAGATTAGAAGGTCAAACGTTTGACAGAAGAAACAACAGTTTGTAACTTTGAAAAGGTTCCAAAGGTAGTTTGAAATTTAGAGAAAGATAAAAAGAAAATCCAAAATTTAAAAATAAAAGTTCTAATTAAGTTGAGAAGATTCAGAATGAAGTTTCATATTTGGAAAGAGAGTTTGAAAGCCGGAAAGAAATTTTGTCATCTTAGTTTGAAATAAAGTTTAAAGGCTTGAGAGAAAGATCAAAGAAAGTTAACTTTTGAACTTTCCATCTAACCTTTGAAGTTCAAGAAATGTAAAGAACGTTTAAAATAAATGAAAACACTCACCTCTCCTCCATTCACATACTCCATAACGAAACACAAACGATCCTTCGTCTGAAAAGAGTACTTCAGCGACTGCAGGAAAGACAAAGCAACGAATAATTAAAAACACGAGGACCGTTTATTTTAAATCTGAGGAGAGCGTGATAACATCTCATGTTATGGCATCACTCACAGTTAGAAACGGATGCCTCGTGTTCTTCAGAACTCTGCTCTCCGTGAGCGTGTGAGCCACTTCATCCTGAAAGAGAGAGAGAGAGATGTTGCTTTTCCCATCGCTTCTCAGCTCAGTCTGTTCTCAGAGCAACAGGTCTCGTACCTTGGCAATAATAACCTCCTTTTTCAGGATCTTCATTGCATAATATGTGCCGCTGGCTTTCTCTCGCACTAGAATCACCTTCCCAAACGTGCCTTTCCCCAGCAGCTTCAGATAGTCAAAGTCATTCATTGTCTGTCCGAGAAGAACGAGACTGTTAGAATGACCACATGCACATTCCACCACGTCGGTCCACCTCCATCTCTCCCCCGGGCTCTAACCTTTCGTTTGTGATGACTGGTTGACGTGTCCATCTCCTCCTCATTGACGTTTTCGATCTGAGAGATGGGGCTACACAGGATTCCTTCCTCTTCCTGTTTGGCCAGTTTGTCTGCCACCATCTGAATAGCCTCGACCCACTCATCCCTTGTTACCAAGGAAACAAATGAGCAATCAGTTGTGATAAAGCCAAATATTGGCCAGGCCGATTAATCAGCTAATATCTGAGATTGACTATGAAAAGTGTTGGTTTCCCACGTTGCAATTTTTTTTTTTTTAACCACTATCTGAACAAACAAGATCAATTTCCTTCAGAAACAAAAAAAGGCTTGTTTTCAGAGAATCATTGTGAATTAATTTAATTTTTAAATGCAATTTTATTGGCAAATAGTTCTTTTCTTATTTCAACATAATAATGACAGTTTTTAAGGTCGTCAAGATTTTATTGTTTTTGAAAGAATCTCTTCTGCTCATCAAAATACAGTAAAACTAATACTCTCAAATATGTTTAGAATTCAAAATAAGGGTTTCTATGCGAATGTTAAAATGTATTTTATTTCTGTGATCAAAGCTGAATTTTCAGCATCATTACTCCAGTCTTCAGTGTCACATGACCCTTCAGAAATCATTCTAATATCCTGATTTGATGATTAAGAAACATTTCTGATTGTCATCAATAGCTATGTTTCCTAATAAATTAAACTTGTGTGCAAATTTGGAATATCGCATAAAACATTTGCGAATAAAGCGCCGTCTCCATCCCATGTGTTCAAGAGAACAAAATCGTCACTTCCTGGGAATTAGCACAAAATATCTGTATTAAAAAAGGACGTTGATGCAATCGGCGCTTTTATCCTCCATCATAAATGACCTCAGAGCGCACAGAAGAAACACAAACCCCGTCATGACATCTTGCATTCGGACACTTGAGGTTTTGGGAGATTTAAAGCAAATGATTCTTTGCCTCATGCTTTTCAGAATCACCAAACCAGCGTTTTAGGTGTTGTGATGCAATTGGTCTGCTGGTTAGTCCAGTTATCCAATCATAGCCAAAGTCAAGTGATATTGAGGGATTTATTCAGTCCATCGTAGTTTATGCACGCCTTCTGAGATAAGATGTATCCGTCCTAATTGAGCACATGTGTTTTATATGCACATTTTTAAAATGTATGCTCCTCCATCAAGCGATTTTTGATGTCCCAAAAGGTGCTCAAAATAGGTGGATGGAAACATAGCTAATGTTTAAAAAAAGTTCATATTTTGGTGGAAACCGTGAGACTTTTTTCAGGGTTCTTTGATGAACAGAAAGTTAAAAGAACAGCATTTATTTGAAATATAATCTTTTGTAACATTATTAATGTTTTTATGAAAGTGACATATTGTCAAGTATGGTGACCCACACTCGAAATTGGTGCTCTGCATTTAATCCATCCCAAGTGCACACACACACACACACACACACACACACACACACACCCGGAGCAGTGGGCAGCTATTGCGACAGCGCCCGGGGAGCAATTAGGGGTTGGTGTCTTGCTCAAGGGCACTTTAGTCATGGCATCGAAGGTGGAGAGAGTGCTGTTCATTCACAATCCCCACCTTCAATTCCTGCCGGCGTGGGAATCGAACCTGCAACCTTCACGTTACAAGCCCAGCTCCCTCACCATTAGGCCACGACTACCCACCTCACTTTTATTCTCACTTTTGATCAATTTAATGAGTCCATGCTGAATTAAAGTATTCAATTTTTTAAAAAAAAGCCTTGCCAATCCCAAACTTGTGAACTGTAGCGTGTGAAATGCGAGTGTTCGGGACGTGCCGTACCTCTCGTCGGGCGAGTCCACATGGAAGGTGCGCTCGATCACAGTGGTCCACTGCAGACACCTGATGATGAAGGTGTTGGGCTTCGGTCTCTCGGTCTTCATCAGCTGACACTCTGAGAGGAGGAAAGATGTTTGTGGAATAATGAGGGCATCAGCTCATCTTGATGACGTCAGCACGTGACGCTCTAATGGAATCGGTTTGCTTTCAATGATCTGAGTCATGGATCTGGAGAGCAGTAAATTCATCTGAAACAGGTTTGCCAAAAAACATGACACACTGCTATCACAAATAAAAAACCATTAAGGGAAAATAAACAAAAAAATTAAATTAAATTTTTTTTTAAACTAACTAGCCAGCCAATTAATTAATTAAAAAATTAATCTGAAAAAAATATTTTATTATTACTTAATTTATTCTGAGAGAATGTACACAGAGAAAAGTAAAGTAAATATTTTTTGCACATTTTTTTTTGTATTTTTTCCTCGTATGGATTCTCACGTTTGTTTAGCTGACGCAGACTCCCATCGAAAACACCTGCAGGTCTAAAAAGCCATAAAACGTTTGATTTCATTTGAATAAGTTTAATAATGAGAGAGACTCACTGGCGACAGAGAAGTTGTTGAGGGGATACGCCAAATCGGCATCTTGCGGCTTCTCTTTATATCCAATAAACGAGCCATCCGTCTTTAACAGGAAGTACCGCGGCCTCCAGTTCTTGATGTACTCACCTGTAAAAATGATCAAGCACACGGAAAAATATAGCAACAAAGTAGATCTCAACTCCCATTTATACATCAAGGTTATCTCTCACCTCTCTTCTGCACCCATCCCTCTTTCACTACGTTCTGGTCGTTCATGTTGGCTCCGAGGTCAGAGTTCAAAGGGTCAGTCCAGTGCTCGACTTCCTGCTGGTGGTTCTGTCCCGTTCCCTCGCTCTCCCTTACGCCCGTCTCGCTTCTGCTCTCCTGTTCTCTCACACTCTTCCTCTCACTTTCTCTGCCACGTTGTGATGTAACGTCTCAGCCTCCTCCTTCACTTTCACTCTCTCGCGACCCTCAGACACTCCAACGGTGACTCAGCCTGGAAGGAAACAACAAAACAGAGAAAACACACACACACACACGGGTCATTCTCTTCCGCTTCTCCCCCTCTCCCACACACACACACACACACACTTCCATGTGAAATAAAGTCATTGTTAGGAGCAGGGAAACATTTCCCGCCCCTTCCCGTGGCCGTCTCTTCCTCTCTCACACTGGATGCTGATGCGATGTGTGCCTTCTCTGAACCTTAGAATTCATCTTAGAACCAGAACTTCAATCAAATAACTCTAAAACAAACCCAATGACATTAGAACCAACACTGGAACCTCGGAATCGGTCTTAGAACTCTCTGAGAATCAACATAAGAACGGAACTTAGAATTTTGTGAAGAACTTATTGCAGAATAAATCAACATCACAACCTCAAATCATCTCCGAATCAACTGATGAACCTTAGAATGAAATATTAGAACCCTATTAGAAATAGAAACGAACCACTGACTTGAAACTAAAGATTCATAAAGCTTTGAAGCAGTGTTTTGAGATCGATCGTCGCCAGATATTGTTGAAAAGTAGTTATTTGGGGATTTTTTTGGCGCACAAAAAGTATTGTCGTCGTTTTATAATATTAAGGTTGAACCACTGAACTCACATGAACTGTTTTAAATATGTTTTAGTATCTTTCTGGACATCTGAAAGTGTTTATTGTCTTGATGTCAATAGAGACTCACTGAAGCATCGGATTTCATCAAAAATATCTTCATTTGTGTTCTGAAGATGAACGAAGGTCTTACGGGTGTAGAACGACGCGAGGGGGAGGAATTAATGACTGAACTTTCATTTTAGGGTGAACTAAACCTTTAAAAATAAACCTTAAAATCTCAGAGTCACCATTACAACCTCAGAACCAACCTTGGACTTCTACAATGAATCTTAGAACCTTAACATCAACATAATATGCTCAGAATCGGTCTTAGAATCAACATTAGAACCTGCAACCCAAAATCAGAATTTTACAGAAACCCATAACGAAAATTAAATAACATCTAAATCTCGTAACGAATTGTAGAATCATCAGAATAAGCAAAATATCAGAACACTGTTTGAAACCGAAACCACAGAATCAAACTAGACTTGGATGATTCTAGAATTCAACAATGCAATCAGAATTTTACAATAAACAGAACTCGCCTTCAGTAAAGGATCAAGAGTAAAATCATCTCGAATCAAACTAAAGTATGAATCAGTCTCAGAATCAACCATTTCACTTCCGAATCAGCCTTGCAACTAGACAACGTTGTCAGAACGATCCAGTTCACGTGAAAAAAGAACTAAAACCGCTGTATTATTCATGCCAGGCCAGTAATTGGCTATATGCAATGTTTGTAAAGAAACACGGTGTGCCTTTACACTGAACACATAAAGCAGGATTTCACAAATTTGCATTTTTGTAGTTTACACTGAGACAATAATGGCATTGTTGCAAAAAACTTGCACTTTGAAACCCGTTTTCAGGCCCCCAAAAGCGCCGCTGTCATGAAAATGAACTGCCAAAACACATCAAAAGTTTAAGTCATGTAATCGCCCCTTAAAATCTTCAAACTTTATTTAGCATCATTTTAGAGTCACAATCTCAGAATTAGCCTTATAATCAGCCTTAGAATAGATCTACATACAATGTCTCACTTCTGTTTGTTCTCATCTACACCTCAGCTAATCTAGAACGACGCAAATCTGGAGCACATGGGAACACAGGCACCTCTTTTTATATTTAAACATCTCTGCATCTAGTTGCTGCTGTGAATTCATGCACTTCCCATAATCCACAAGTTAACTCCGCTTTATTAAAATGAGCAATACATGAAAGAGCACAGCGCCACGAAAAACATCACATGTGACACCTGCCCCCGTAACATTACACATGCATTCAGGACGCCAAGAAGAGAGGAATTCACACATGAAACTAAATGCATGGGGTTCAGACATGATGCATGGCATTTTTAGAAACAGAATCTTTGCTTTCATCGTTGAAATTTTTTTCTATAAAAAAAGCTGTTCTGAGGTTTCGATCACTAAAATATTTTCCTTGCACCCAAAATATTTGATGCTATACTGCTTGATCATTATTTTTTTTTTAAGTAGTAATACATTCTTTACATGTAACTTTTTTTAAAATATCAAGACATTTTCCTATCGTTTCTCCTAAACCAACAGTTCATAAAAAGGTCAAATGTGACATTCACAGTCATGAAGGTCTAAAGCATTCCTCTGTTTTATGTTTTTATTGCCACGTGACAACAAAATGGCTTCCTGGACATTGATTAAATCACTAATTTTGTTTACTTCCAATTGTAACATTTAAGAAAAACATAAATTATAATAAAATATTACAATAAAGTGTTTTTTTTAAGGATTTGTTTTCCACAAACACCTTTAATTTTGTTTACTTCCAATTGTAACATTTAAGAAAAACATAAATTATAATAAAATATTACAATAAAGTGTTTTGTTAAGGATTTGTTTTCCACAAACACCTTTAATTTTGTTTACTTCCAATTGTAACATTTAAGAAAAACATAAATTATAATAAAATATTACAATAAAGTGTTTTGTTAAGGATTTGTTTTCCACAAACACCTTTAATTTTGTTTACTTCCAATTGTAACATTTAAGAAAAACATAAATTATAATAAAATATTACAATAAAGTGTTTTTTTAAGGATTTGTTTTCCACAAACACCTTTAATTTTGTTTACTTCCAATTGTAACATTTAAGAAAAACATAAATTATAATAAAATATTACAATAAAGTGTTTTTTTAAGGATTTGTTTTCCACAAACACCTTTTTGATTTTAAGTCCCACAAAAAAAAAACATCAAACGAGATTAAAATCTGAAAAATGAAAACATTATTCACAGAGGAGGCTCATTGTGACTTGTATTTAAATAAAATTAATGCATAATTCATGTTTTTAAGATAAATGAGAGGTCTAAACAACAGAAGTCACCCAAACCAATGTCAACAAAAACAATGGCGGACACGGTTGGGCATCCCACACACACACACACACACGGATGTGACAGCAATTAACATGACAAATCGCAATAAACACAATGAAGAAGCGGCTTTTGTGTCATATTGAGCTGCTGTTATATAATCCATCGCCATGATAATAAATACAGCAGACTGACAGCTCGCCATGAACAAACGTGCCTTTGAACATATACGAGCGTCTGTGCAAAAACACTGCTGTGTGATAACAATACAAACACACATGCATTTAGGCTGGAGGATGTGAAATGTGCGCGCGCTCTTGTTTTCTATTTGGCCGAAATGCGTAAAATGGTGGACGCGCATCAATAATAACACGCAGGATGCCATTAAAATGTGATTGTAATGAAATATCAGAGCGATTTGGATCACAATAGCTCGCGATATATAAATAAGCTCTTCGTGCTTGCAACAGCATCACGGGTAAAGGCCGAGGAGCATCCCCGCCCGGCGGCCAGTGATGCTCCAGCGCGGATGCTCGGCCTGGCCCGTGATGCTGCTCGGTGATGGAGGAAAAATAAACAACACGAACCACGCAATACCTGGCAGACGCTCCGCCAGACGGTGGGATCGGTTCCACGCCAGCCCGGTGTGACACAAACCCAAACCCGCACGCAGATGATGCTGCCGCCGCTGGTCGGTCATGAGGAAAACGGAGGCACGCGCGCCCGTGGAGTGGCCATCATCTTCGTTACACCGGTGAACCGAATGACCCTGGATGAATGGCGTAACCCGATGCAGAAAACGCGGTGACGGCGCACCCCGTCTCCAGCACTCGAATTTACCCGAATCCTACTACGGCGAAGGCCTGCTTCTTAATATTCATGAGATAAGCGTCGTAATTGGATGGTTAGCAGGCAACGTCAGCGAGAACTCATACATATTCAGATTATAAGTCGTCCGCATTGGAAGAATACTAAACGACTAAGTGCTGAATAATATCCTAAATATATGTTTAGCATTAAAATTTTATGCATATTAACATAACAATACCAACTGTTTAACATTTTACCAAGTATTATTGTGGAAACAATACATTAACGATGAAATAGAAAAAGGTGGTGCTTCACTTATCTGTAAATATTGTATTTATTGTCAAGAAATATTAATGCATGAAAAATATGATTAAAGAAAGAAGGTTTTATGCAAAAGTTTTAATCAAAATGTGAATTATTGTATAATATGTGCTTTTTTGTGTTCTACCCCCATGGCCATTTAAATATATCATTTTAGGAAAACAAGCAGAACTGTAAGGCTTCTTAATATATATATATATATATATATATATATATATATATATATATATATATATATATATATATAAAATAAAACGATTATTTTGCTATTGAAACGTTGCCAAACAATGGCTGACGGCGCTAATTAATATTCCGAACAGAACCTTTTCCATTGGTAGGTTAGAGAGCAACGTCAGCCTGAGCTTAATATTAATGAGCTGAACCTTCGCCATAGTAGGATTCGTAATTTCGTCTCCAGCTCCAGCCATTCAGCCGCTGCCAGTGGGACGGAGGAGGAAACCTCTCGACGTCACACCGGGACTCGTTTTCTCCGGACGCTCCCCCCGTCCTCCTACTCTTCCTGGCTTTGTCGCTCGCCAGGCTTTTGTTGGTCTCGCAACATATGAATGATAAATGCTTTATGTACTTCCCACCAACCGAAAAGAGAGCTCATATAAACAGACAGCTCCAGAACTCACTTATTATGCCTCACATGAGAAAGACAATAATAAATGCACCAGCTACAGTGAGTTTTCCCGCCTCTATCCCGGGACAGACTGAAGAGTTGGGACCCTTTGTCTAATTTAATGAATGCAGAAATGCATACAGAAAACAAAGGACATGGAAGAATGATAATTATATTACTAAAACTAAAACTACTCTAGAACAACAACCACTAATCGATTAAAGTCACAAACGTGGGGATTAATTTCTATAAACTCTTCTATACATCTTTTGCTTAGAACTGCACGTGTAGTGCATAGTTTATGAGGACTTCACATGTAAAGATGCAGGATGTCTCCCTCTAGTGTTCAACACATTAAACTGAAGCCCAATAAAACAGATTAAACCAAATTCAAGTCTGCTTTTCCAAAAAAGACTCCTCTTTCTTTATGCATTTATGCATGTATGTATTTATTTATTTAATAATAGTTTACATGTTTACATTCAAATTTCATAATACATTTAAATGATATTCAATTATTAAAATCAATCTAAATTGGTTGTTTTAACGATTTATTATTCATCTAGATTAAGTTTTAGTTTAGAAGCTTACATTTAACATACAAATAAATCAAATAAACTTTTTTTAATACAATTATTTTTTTTAAATAAAAAAATTATAAATTACTATTCAGTTATTAAAATATTTTTAATTATTTTAAAATAATTTTAAGAAATATAAACACAAGTATGGTCATGAAAAGACCCCATTCATACTATGTATTAATATTTAGTTAATATTAACACCTTTACTACACCAAAAAACAAATATATATATATTTTTTTTTACTATTATGTTATGTTATAATGAAAGGATTTTAAGATATATTGCTACAGTCTCTAAGGTCATTGAAAAACATATCGTTTTATTTCCAGGTACTAGTAGTAATAGCACTATAAATTATAAAAGTACATGCAAATGTATTATTATACACTCTAAAAAATGCTGGGTTAAAAATAACCCAAGTTGGGTTAAATATGGACAGACTCAGCGATTGGGTTGTTTTTAACCCATTCATTGGGTTAAATGTTTGACCCAACCTGCTGAGTAGTTTTAATTAACTCAATTTCTTTATAATAATTTTTTTATTATTTCAAAAATGACTATATTGCTCGCTTAAAATGAACACAAACTAGGTTGTAAATGAACATTTATTAATCAGTTTAATCAAAGAACAATTCATGTTTCATGAAGTTACAAGCCAAAACGTGTCATAAATGCTGCAACAAATTATTATTTACATTTTGTAGCTAGGTGGCGCCAGCGCTCCGTTTTGGAGTGATAACTCAGCACTTGAACTAAATGCATTATGAGTTTCTATGAGACATTTCTGGCTTAAGGATTAAATAAAACTACCCAGCATGTTGTGCAAACATTTAACCCAACCACTGGGTCAAAACAACCCAATCACTGAGTCTGTCCATATTTAACCCAACTTGGGTTGTTTTTAACCCAGCATTTTTTTAGTGTAGTGTTTCTTTGCAAAGGATAATTCTATAAAACTTAACAGTTTGCTCTTAACAGTTGCGTTTGTGTTCTTCCAGATCAGAGACAAGAGCGTCTAGATTAGAGTGAATTTCAGCTCAATGGAGACTGTAGACGTGAACCATTAGACCAGACCCAGAACACAACAGATCCCGCTGTGATCCGTCTGAAATGGATATCAGTGTCTCTGTGTCAGATTTCTGTAACAGAAGCGCTGCTGTCCGCCACTCTCACGAGGACGCTGACTTTCAGCCATGCAAAGTGTGAATGAATTTACACGCCGACTGAAAACAAGCAGGTAAGGCGGCCTGCGTTTGTCTTTCAAAGCAGGTTTCGTTTTGTTTTTCGGGTGAGGATTTCTCATTTGAATGTGGGATTTGGTTGTGAGACTCACTCTACAAAAACTAGAAGACACAAGGAGCCGCAGCGCAAACTGAATGAATATAAAGTTAAAAACAATTTATAATTCTGTTTTTGGAGCTGCTTAGCAGTGTTCATCTTCAACATTTTACTTCAATGCAATCCTGGAAAAAAATAAAACAAGTTCAATCCAGCCTAAACCGGTTTGCTGGTCTAATTGGTCTCCCTCTCTGAATCAGACTGGGAGACTAACAAACCCGCGTAGGCTTGGTTAAGCAGTTTTTGTCTTGTTTAAAATGCAAGCCATTGTGTTCCCAATATAGGCTCCATTATATTTATGTATGTTTGCCATTAATGAGCATGTACTGAAACACAGTTTTCATTAGGTTCAGTGCAGGATGGCCGGGTCAGGAATTGCTCTGAGGTTACATGAATTTAAGGAAAGTCAGGACACCAAACATCAACCAACACATGTGTACGTATAAATGATTTCAGAAGTCTTCTAAGAACTCAAAACAAAAGTGTTTAGTCCCAGTTGTAGATGTGCAATAAAGTGTGCTGGACATCCTTAAATTAAGCTATTCACACTTTGCTGTGATTTTGCTTTTAACTTAGAAAACGTTAACGCTGTGTAACTTGTGTTTCGGACTAAATTTGGCCAGTTCATTGCTTTAATACACACTGAGTTAAAGCATGTTTTACTGTGTGCATCATGTTGGTTAGATCAGGTTACTGTTTCTCCAGTGCTCGTCGTCAGGGCCGAGATGTCCTGGGACTGTATCCCGGTCAGATTGCGAGAGTTTATACCGTCAGCTCACGCCTGCACAGGTGAGAGAGACACACAGACATATTTACATAATTACAAAGAGAAATTCACTTTGTATCCTTTAATATTTTTATACGTTATACGGTATAGATTTTCTCAAACTAGAGCTGCCCTTACAAAAAAGAACTGCAGTATATTGAAGTAGAACTGCAATAAAACTGCAGTACCAAGTAGTTTAACTGCAGTTTAATTCAAATTTGCAGTATAATGAAGTATAGTCACAGTACATCTGCAGTACATTGAAGTTCAACAGCAGTAAAACTGCAGTACCAAGTAGTTTAACTGCAGTTTAATTCAAATTTGCAGTATAATGAAGTATAGTCACAGTACAACTGCAGTACATTGAAGTTCAACAGCAGTAAAACTGCAGTACCAAGTAGTTTAACTGCAGTTTAATTCAAATTTGCAGTATAATGAAGTATAGTCACAGTACAACTGCAGTAAAACTGTAGTATAAGTACAGCTGCGGTAAAATGAAGTACAACTGAAAGTTGCATGAAGTATAAAAGCAGTATAACTGCAGTTGTATTGCACACTCAAAAAAAAAGATTTTTCGATGCTGTTCACTTTATTTAAACAACTTATTTTGATTCAACACCATTATATTGGTTTTAGGTTCAAACGTGATCGCTTCATGTTAAATTGACTTGAAATGATTACTTTTTGACTTAACGTAATGTTTTCATTTTAAAATAACATGTTTCACTCAAGTAAACTCAACCAGGACTCAATCAAACAGGACTTTCACTTCCCATCATGCTTTGCAAAGCGGCTGAACTGGGAGAGTAAATGTTGAAATAAAGTGTTATTTTAATTCCGTTTTTAGCAAGATGAGAAAATTGAGAGATGTTTTTAATGTTTACTGTTCTATTATGTTGATATTTAAAAGTTTCTGTTATGTTAATAGTTTTGGGGTTACCATTGTGGTGAAGTGTTGAGCTTGTGTTTAGGTTGAGGGCATGCCAGCTGCCATTCTAATCACTAATAATTGAGTGATCTCTGTGGTAGTGTTCTGGATGAAACCAGAATGATTTCTAGACCATGAACAAAGAGCATCACAAAAGTTATACAGAACCAAACAAGTAGCATTAATTATAGGATTAATTAAACAAATCATATTAAATTCCCCTACAAAAAAGAACTACAGTATATTGAAGTAGAACTGTATTAAAACTCCAGTACCATGTAGTTTCACTGCAGTATAATTAAGCACAACCATAGATTTGCAGTATAATGAAGTATAGTCACAGTACAACTGCAGTACATTGGAGTTCAACAGCAGTAAAACTGTAGTATAAGTACAGCTGCAGTAAAATGGAGTACAATTGAAAGTTGCATGAAGTATAAACACAGTATAACTGCAGTTGTATTGTAGTTTTATTTTACCAGTACTTTAGATGTATTGCAGTAGTTGTACTTCAGTAAAATTACAGAAATTTGAGGTTATACTGCAATACTGCAGTTTTTTCGTGTCCAAAAAACTGCATTTTTCTATATGTAACAAAAACTGCAGTATTACTTCTAAAAAACTGCAGTAATTTTTTGTAAGGGTGTGTCCGAAACCGCCCACTCGTTTACTAACCCCTATATAGTGCATGACAGTGGACCACACTATATCAGCAAAGAGTGAACGAAAATGAGTGAGCGAATTCGGACGCTGAAGTTATAGCATGTGCAAGACAATTTAGTCATTAACATTTCCTCTACCCATCTGTAATATGTCCTGTTTAGCTTAATGAATTGTATATTACTGTTTATTTCTCATGTTTATTGAGAATAAAGAGAGAATAAAAACTGCTGTGTCATGCTATTTAGTAAATTTACATTTAAAAATAACAGAGCAAAATCACTACACTGTCACATTTGTTTATAAAAAATATAATGGTAAATAAATACAATATAAACAACAGTATACAATGTACAACAGTTAACATATGAGAAAAATCGACCAAATTATCATATGATAATAAGTATATATATTATGATATAAACCTGTATCATTTCGCTTCAAAATATCTTTACAAAGATGTTCTAATTAATAAAAAATTACACTAACATTTGTAGAAGTTGCCGCCTCCCGTATTGCCGTCCGCCATATTTATTTTTCTTTCGCGCTCAATCGTCTTTTCCCGATTTAACGCTTTAACGAGCGCACATCGAATGAATACTCAAAATCAGAGAGCATTGTGGGTAAAAGTAGTGAACGAATGTAGGGAATGAAGTCGTTCACTCAGAATTCGGACAGCACTACAAAATGGCCGACACCCGATATAGTGCACTATATAGTGGATAGGGAGCGCTTTCAGACAGCTTTGCTGAGGAAATGTGTTGATATATTCACACTAGTTCATGTCAATGCTAGCTAGTTTCATAGACTGCAGTTCCCTGTCCGGCCACCAGGGGTCATGCAACACATATTAGAATGTCAAAGTAGTTAAGTTACCCTCTTGTGATTTCATTAAAGCTTGTACCTGAAACTTCGGTTGCTAATAAGTGGCTAAATGAGACCAGATTGGTTGTCGAGGACATTAAACATCATCAGTCGAATGTAATCTTAGCCTATCTGTACACTAGTCGGCTTTCACAGCCTCGTCGTGTTTATAATAGCACTCTTGCAAACTATTAACTCAAACTTTCAGGGAAACTGTTAATAGACAGTTTAGATTATCCTCATTTGTACAACAAAAGTCAATCAATCAAAAACCACAGCCAATCAGAACTCAGTAAACACAATACCTCAAACTTGAGTTCACTCAAAAGGACATGGACAAGTAAATTCACAAATATTACACCAAACATCATTAAAAACGTTTAACGTTTATAACGCATAGAAAAGTATTCCATGACAATCTTCATCATAGAATACTGTTTGTTCAGAGTTTGAACGATCTCGCGTCCATTTAATTTTCAAGATTTGAGGAGAATTACCCAAAGCTAGTAGCGCTAAATGATATTCAAAGTCACGTTACACGATTTTAACATTAAATAAAGCGCACACACTTTACCTGAGATTCATTGCAATACTTTGTTCCAGCCGTGACTTCGCAAAAAAAAAAGAAACCGTTTCTTAATCGTCGCGTGTCACCATCGCGTAACTTAAACATCTCTGATTGGTTATTATTTTCAATAGAAATCCCTGTGATTGGCTACAATACTCAAAATATCGTTGTGACATTGGCGGCGCCATTGATTTCACATTACACGAATGTAACAAACAGATCGCTTCAGATTCTATGTTACACACAGTAATATAACTCCGTTAATTCAGCATGTAATGAATAAAATTATTTAAGTTGCATTGACTTGACCAGGTAGCCAATGGCAGTCGCCCTGTGTTTAACCACTAGGTTGCACCAACCTTCACAGATTTCTGATGTGTTTTTCTCAGATCGACACCGAGGACTCCAGACCTACAACATAATGAATCTAGTGTAGAACAGCATTATCAGAGAAGAAACTTCGATCTGCTGAGCCTGCAGGCCTCACTTCTGTCCGGTCACAGCGGACAACACACTCCTGGTCAGTTAGAGAAGAAGTAAACCTCTGTAGAGGAATGCAGAAAATATCTTTTCTTCATAAATAGAAGATTATGTTTAAATCCCCTCCTTTTAGTCTTACAAAAGATTCTGTCCTTTAAGCTCTTAAACTTGGTCTCCCGCCCTGGATAATCAGAAGTTGTGTTGTTGGAAGGCGTATTTTTTCATTAATTTTTCTCTGGCACCTTACAAAATCATGTTTTGCTAATATAAAGGTTACACATAGATGTAGACACAACCTGAGTAACTGTAGACTAGTTGTCCTTCACACATAAAGTGAGAATATGTGTGTGATTGAAGCTAAGCGTGCTTCACATGCATTAATCTGTGTAGAAATCAAATGGAAAAACAGCAGTGAATATTCTGAATCCGTTTTGTCAAGAGTATGTTCATATCTCGTGCAATATATGGACTACCATTGTACCACTAATCTGAATAGAAACCATTATTGATTCAAACAGATACATGGAAGTATAATGACTTCATCACGACATCAAAACAAACAGTCATGCGCGAGAAAGAATTACGAAGGTTTCAGTTACGGATGATTTGTATCAGTAATGGTGGATGTAAATATAACTAATTGCTTTACAAAGGCACGTTTAAACAGTGGTCGATAACTATACGTCCACACGAACAGACGATAAACGTTCTGCTGAATCGGATCACGCGATTCGGTTTAGTTTTGCTACCGCAGCGCGCGCTTTAAAGTTTGGTGGATTCTGATTGGCTGTCATAGTGTTGCTTACCGTTAGTCAGCTGGAAAAAGCGCGAAATCGTGCCGCCGCGTCGCGTCTTTATAGCTGTGGCGTGGACGCCGCTATTCTCTTAGAGTTAGAGCTGTTTAGTTCACATATTTCTTTATAGGTAGTCATCTCTACTAAATGTTTTCACTTTCATTAGAAAATGTGAGCGGTATTTAAGCGTCTTTCCACATCCGAAAGCTGTTGTTCCTTGCGAAACACGAAGTGTTTTAGTCATTTTAGCTACTAACCACAACAAACATTTACTTTACTTGAGGTGTAAATAAATGTGAACTCAAATATATTATTAAAACTTATTTTATTTCAGCTAATGCAACATTTCTTATTTTCATTTTTAGGTTTAGCTAACTAAAACAACTACAAAATAGACGTATTTACTAAAAAATCTAATAAAAATGACTTTTGATGACATGACTAAAGCTTATCTTTAACCACACTCACATATTTGAACAGCTTTATGGAAAACTGTCCATTTGTGTACCAAATGGCAGTACATGGTAAAAAATGGTGGTGGGTAAATAGTGATATTTTATTTTGGGGTGAATTATTTCTTTAACAAATTGTTTAAAGATTGAAAGTTGCTATGGTTGTGCTTTTGTGCTTATGAAACATGCCACAAAATCACTGTACCTGCAAGTGTGTTGATCTCCATCAACATGACAAGCCAACAATGCATCCGTAACGCATGAAACACTCTGAAACATGAGAATTTTAGCTGCTTAGAGCGGATGAAATGACAAAACAACTCTTGACAAAAACACGCCATTATAAAGGGCAGTCTGTGAACTTTATGGTGATATTTTGTGCTGTTTTTACACAGGCGCGGATGTCCAGAAGTTCACGCTGAGTTCACATCCAGCCCCGCTGGAGGAGCAGTGGGACATTAAGAGATGATCAGCACCTCTACCTGACCCACCGCATCCAAAACACATCACGCTCCTATCAAAAGCAAGATCAAAACCTTTCGATTGAGGAAACAAATTCTTCCTTGTGGAATGTGATCACACAGTGACACAGCAGATCTGTCAGAGCCATCATGTAAAACATGCATTGAAGTAATTTTCCACAGGCACACAACCAGAACCTGAAAGCCACAACGTTATTTCATGCACATATATAATTATCAGCCTTAAATGTAGTACACAGTATCATAGAATAAAATGTGAATTGAATAAAAGAATTTTGCTTTGTGGAGATTTGGGTGATTACGTTAAGGCGACTTAGATTTACTTCAAAGTATGACATTAGAATAATCTCCATCATGCATTGTAATACTGTAACTTTGTAAATATTTAAATATCCCAATGCAATTCATTAGATGATCAAACAAATGAGGACTAACAAGTGGCCAATAATCTCCACCTTCACTTGAAGCTTTATTTGGCAAAGGACGTAACATATTTAATCATATTTAACTATTAGATACAAGATAATCACATCAGCGAGAGACTGGCGTCCTTGTTGGCATGTGTCGACATCTAAAGTCTGAGTCATGCTGACATTTGTCTAGTGTTCACATCAAAAATAGCACAAACTCTTCTGAACTCTTCACTTCCTGCAAACTGATCCCTTGCCATAGAATAACTGAACAATTCAAGTTTATCTTTCTCAGACTGTTGTCAAATGGCTCCAGTATTCTTTGATATTTAATACTTGCGTCATAACTCGTGATCATGTTCCTCAACTGTACGGTTCATTGTTCGTTATGTTCTCGCATCAGATTGTACATGGTGAAATGAGGGTGTGTGTACTGACCCTGGACAATTAAATATATTTAAGCAATTTAATAACAGATCCAACTGAATAAAGTGGACGCAGAAGTACTTGTGCACTTATGTGACACGAAATGTGCGAATGTCATTGTATTAGATAAAAGAGTCATTTATTTTCAAGGAAAACTTATATATAACTTTATATATATATATATATATATATATATATATATATATATATATATATACACACACACACACACACACACACACACACATTCAAAACAAAACAAGTACAATTTTCTATAAAGAAACAATATTTACAAGTTTTGCAAATGTTCTGTTTTCAAACTTGTGCAACAGGTTCAAATGCTAAAAGATGAAATGCAAAAAAGAACTCTGGTTAAAAATAACAGTGGCCGAGACTTAGTTTGATATTTTGTATCTAATGCAGTGAAGTTGGGTGTTGGGGACCCACTTTTGTACAAATACTTTTCAAGTAAAAAAATCTGCATATTTGAAATTATATCCATTTTACAGAACAAAGATTGACAGTCCTAAATGAATCATAGTATTGTGTATTTGAATACTCTGGACAAAACAGCTCTGTAACAACACAAGATGCATCTATTAAGTTATTAATTACTGCCGAAACTATGTGGCAGTTTGGCTAAAATGACATAATAGCAATCCAACCGCAGGTGTGTGACACCATACTTAATTTTAATGGATTAGTAAATTTAGGTAGCAGCACTCAGTTTTGGTGTGAAATATTATCATTTAAATTGGAAAAAAAACATTAACCCATTACATTTGTCTTGTGCAATGGTATTAATATATTTTTTTTTACATGTTACAGGTTGAATATCAATGCAAAACTGTCAAATAATGACTAGAATTAAACGAATTATTCACAGTCTATATTTTGTACAGAAATATGTACAACAAAAAGGATTTCATTTATTTATTTTAAATGAAAAGAGTTTTTTAAAAGTTTAAACAAAACATACTGATACTGTATCTAAAAGAAACTTGCTTTAGTTTTAACCATGTATTCAGAAATACTTTTTTGATTATATACCCTTAAATATGACAAAAGAAGACAATCCACAACATGAATTCAAAAAGTGGTTCTGTCGACTATTTAGGGGTTCCCATTATGAGATCATTTTATGGATTTATTTGTAATTAATTCACTTTGTTTCCAATTCATTCTTAATTTGATGAATTAAACAGCTTGTAAACATACTTTATCAGCAGGAAAATTTGAAATATCACATTAAACATACATAGTTCAGCCATGAAACTCTGATGGCACAGGCGGATGGGTCCTTAACGCAAGCTGATGATAGTTACAGCATTAACTACTGCCACAAGCTGATTGGTCCATGTCACATCTGCAACCAATCAGCTTGTTGCTCACACATTTAATTGGCTGGTTATATTCACTATAGCCAAGTTTAGAGTTCCTCTATAGCCCTCCACCTTCCCCAGCTCCACCTGTTTAGATCTGCTGTGGGTTATTTATATTCTATTTGTGCAGCAGCACTATGTCTTACTCGCAGCAGCGTATCAGCGGATGTTGTATATATATATATATATATATATATATATATATATATATGACTTATTTTCAAATCTATTTGAAAAGCAACATTGTATCTTGAATAAATTGGCGGTAGCAAGTTCCTTGCTCTGCAGCAGCAGCAATAATCTACAGCAGCAGCGTAGCAGATCTATACCGCCAAGACAAAATACATTAACATTGTCATATCCATTACCATGCTAACCAAATTTGGAGAGTTGTCATGATTGAAATGAATGTATCATTCAATCATTTAAGACATTTCTCCTTATATAGAACCTTTTTGCCATAAAGTCAAGAATCATATAGGGTTCTATTTAGAACCCAACAGAACTGAAATTTTCTGAAAGAGTGAGGGCTGAAAAAATAGTGTCTGGTTTTGGGGTTAGTAGTGATAAATATTAATAATACACTGGAGATCTATATAATGATAACAGCTCTGATGCTTTGGACTTGAGTAAAATATGATTTCTTGAGTTCTTAAGTTTAATGATAACCTTTTCAAATGAAAAATGAAATAAAAATATTGAAACTGCTCATTTATTTGCAGGGCCACTGAAGGAAGGAACCTGACACAACAGAAACTTCATAATTACATGGTCACAGTTTAAAAGTAGTTGAAATGGTGAGAGGAAAAAGTGACAAGGCAAAACCTGACTCACCTCCACCTGAGCATCTCTGTTACATCAGCAGACTTGCCGGATAAAGAGTGATTTCAAAATTATTACGCAATACATGCCATTAGTCTTTGGAATCCCAGTCATGTGGTGTTTTATCAACAGGATTAGTGAGTTTTGAAGCAGTGAAGTCATCGCATCGTAGTTCAGTATAAAAATCCCCATCCCAATCCATTTAGCACACATCGGACGGTGGAGACAAACACCAGCCTGAAGCGAGAGTGAAGACTAGATCTACATCTACAACAGACTCTGGTAAAATCACTTGTGAACTCTAATATATTTCTCTTATTTATCTGCTCTTGCATAGTTTTATAACTATGTTAAAATATGCAACAGTAAAGAGCCATTTGGTTGTAGAAGATGTAATGAAAAGTCTTTCGTTTAAGTGAGAACAGTGAGCGTTTCATCTAGATCAACCAGTTGCTTTGCTAAAGGACATAATGGTCAAAAAAAAAACAATTGTGTTTAAATACCCTTTTGGGCTTTACCAAACAAACTTTAGGCTTGGAACACTGTCAGAAGATTTACAAAACAAATTTACCTTAAGAGGCATAGTACTACTTTGAACTTTTTATGTGTAAATAAGGTACAAACATGTACAACCTAAGGGTACAATTTTTGCACATTTTTTCTGAAGCCAGAAAGTTGCTATTTAGTAATTGTTAGGCTCCTTTAATTGATGCAGTTTGAAGAGAATAGACTTTTTCAGGGTTTTATTTTCGATTAAGATTGTTTCACTGGATTTATTCCTTGTTCTGTGTCCAGATATACAAGTAGAGAGAGATGAAGAGCGTTCTCTCAGTGAACATGTTGGCGGCGTTGGCTCTGGTTCTGCTGGTGTCCAGTGCCACTGAGGGACGGATTCTGAGAAAATGTGAGCTGAAGGCTCAACTCGAGGCGGTTCTGGGAGGAAATCAGGGAGGAAACGGAAACGGAAGTGTGCCTGGAAATGGAACCGTGCCTGGAAATGGAACCGTTCCTGGAAATGGAACTGTGCCTGGGAATGGAACCGTTCCTGGAAATGGAACTGGAAGTGTGCCTGGAAATGGAACCGTTCCTGGAAATGGAACTGGAAGTGTGCCTGGAAATGGAACTAGACCTGGAAATGCTGTAGATTTGGTCCTCATCGCCAAAAGTAAGTTTTGCAAGGGTAAACGTTGTCATTTGAATACTAGTAATGGTACAAATGTAAGCCAATGGCATTTCTGTCTCTCTTTCAGTCGTCTGCTCTGTGGAGCGTGTGTCAAAGTTCAACACCAACCTGGTCACCCCCATCCAAGGTGACGTCAGACCCCGTCCCAGACCGGAACATCGACCCAATGGAGGACCAGGGGGAAGACCTGGTCAGGGCCGTCCCGGTGGAAGAGGAAAGAGATCCCCTGGTGGGGAACGTGGCAGGAACCCACCTAGCTTTTTTGACGACAGTTCAGAGGAGGATTCCAGCGAAAGCTCCAAAGTTGCCACTCGTGACGCCACAACACTGTTTGGAATCTTCCAGCTGAGCGATCGCGTGGCGTGCCGTTCCGGATCCCGCCAGAGTCTGAACATCTGCCGCATGAACTGCAACGGTGAGTCACGTGACTGGTCACGGAAGTATTTAAAAACAGAATAGATTCGTTCTTACAGGATATACATATAACTACTTTACAAGAACTTTGTATGAATTCGCATTGTGTGATTTGAAGGAAAATGTGTGGTTTTTTTAGAAAATAGCAAGCATAACAGAACAGAAAGAACCCTACCTAATGAGAAAACGTTGTTTTACGAGGTGGCAGGCAGTCTCGAATTAATTCAATGTGACAATATGATTTGTACAAAAACAACATTTTTACAAAAAAGTAAGCACCTTAAACACATGTGTCAGTAGGGAATAGACAGGTAGTAGAAAAAATGAATGCAATTGCACAAATTCATACAAACAATTCGCCAAAATGTAAAATAGTTACAAACTCCTATCAGCTTGTGTTGATAGAACCTATAAACGCAACAGCACAATTTCAGAATCATAGTACGTCAACGTCAAGTAACGTCTCGTAAATTTTGTCTTCTAAAGCTCTGATCGACAATGATATCAGGGATGACATTGCCTGCCTGAAGACCCTGTTGGACAGCGTGAACAATGCGTAAGTCATTCACTTTTCACATCTACAAATCAGTAGTCGATTATTACAGTTGCAGAGTCTTGCTAATCATGTGATCACAGTCTCCACTCCCATTTGTCACTGCTCATTTGCACAACTTTGCTCAATTTTATAGCGTCGCCAAGGATTGCTGTGGAATTTTAACTGCAAATTGCCAAATGTTTTAATTGTAGACTATTCTAATATGACTGTTTTCATTGACTAAATCAACTAAACATGATTCCTCAATTTCTCACTTTTTTTTTTATCAAGTAGCCTAGTATTAAAAAAATTATAATATTCCTGTTCCTGTTTTCTTACAGCGCTGCTACAGTCTTTGCTCCTCGCCACAAGAAGTAAGTCAAACAACTGAAAGATTGCATGAGTCAAGAGAAATACTGCTTATATATGTATACAAAATATACATTTTGAGGTTTTGGTAAATTCAAAATCTATTTTTTTTCCTTTAATATATGATGAAATATAAGTACCTAAAATGATAAATATGTATTCCAAAACATGTATCTGATAAATATGCATTTTTGCCATATGGGTTCTAATATTTATTAGTGTCTCATTAAGGTACATGATAAAGTCAAACTTAACTGGACTCAGTTGTTAGTCATATAGGTTAGAAGGCAACTGCTTGTGTGCTCCTGTGTTTACAGTAACATCTACAAGTTTAAGATATACAGCAATAAGGTGCGCAAGATGTTTAGCTTGTTTTAAAAGTCTGTGTTTATTGTCTTTTAGGAAGCACACATTGTTCGTGAAGGAATGCCGCAATGTCAATCCTATGCGGTACTTTGCTGAGTGTGTCTAACGCATTCACTGTTTCTTCAGACATGGATATTCTGCCAAGCTTCATCCTAATGCATTTCTGTAATAAACCCAACACTTGATTATTTGCAAGCATGACAGCTGTTGTCGACAGCATTTGGTGTTTGTCAATCCTCAGGGAAAAAGTCTTTCGGAGACTGTTCACGTACACATAAATGATCAGTTCTCAGACTTCCGTGTCTTGTATTTCTGGAAATGTACCTGGAAAATGTTCTCAAAATATGTTGATCATTGCTTCTACATGTACAATTAGCATACCTCAGAATGAAAATAAAGCAATATTCATAAAAGAGTTACTTGTCTAAGTCTGTCTTCACAATAAAAACATCAATACATCAATGTTTGCATGTGTGAAAGGTGTGCTAACCCTAACAACCATGTTGAAAATCTGGTTCAGTAAATCCACGACAACCGAGCAAATGTCACACAGATACAAATTTCTCATTGGAGATTTACATTAATGTTTTGTTCATCACAAAGCAAGTGTATATCGTTCAAGAACTCATGATTTAGTTGGTTTTTGGTCTAGTTAACCCCTGCTGGTAGATGTCATAACTAACTACAGTTATCTGGCTCCAAAGAATATCTTTCTCTATTATTTTTATGACATTTAAATAATAAAAAAAATAGTTTGTAGATGTTTCATTCATTTTTGCAGGGCTTAAAACATTTCTTTTCATGTCTGATGTTTTTGATTTTTCCCCTTTGTCTGTGCACCTGCCCCAAGCTTTATAATAATGACTCATAATAAAAAGAAACTCTATTTAACCAAATCCATTGTGGAACGGCCGTTCCTCCCATTAGGAGGGACATATTATATTACTTAAGCAAATTAGTGGCATTGACCATGATCATTGTACACTGAATGCTCTTTGGATCCTTCCCTGGTTCAGTGTTGCCAAGTCCACTGTTCTCCTTACTTTTAAATTGTTGCCGCAGGTTGCTTTTCATTCCCGTGAGTCGGTTTCCCCTGCTTGACATTAATAATCACCAACCCGGCAAATCCAGGTGGATTTACTGAAATTGGCGGGTTCATTTAATATATTAATACATATTTTTCAATTGTAGTCTTTTAAAAAAGTCATCTGAAATAATGAACTAAGTGCAATTAATTTTTTTTTACAAATGTAGATATTTCAATATCGATACTGAAATATCGGAAATGCTTCCAATACTCATTTTCCGCAGAATAAATACACAGTGTCAAAGTTGACACATAAACCCGCCTCCCCTCACTCACTTCATTTGATCCCGATGAATATAGTTGATGTTACAGGGCTTGAATTTCGCCGTGGGATTGCGTATAATTTCATTTATTCCACCAGATTTTGTGCTCACACTCAAAGTGCGGCACATACAGCCGCATCTCAGTACTGAATTTAGTTATTTTTCACTCCTTTTTGCACTTAAACAATCAAATATACACAAAATCATGTCAAAACGCCAGTCTTGGCGAGTATTCATATAAACACGGTTATGTTTTATGTCAACGTAAACAGTTGAGAAAGAATTGGATATTGGATCCGTGCGTAGCATCTTAAAGTGACAGCAGCCTAATATACCTACTGCCAAATTATGAGATCATTTTAAAAATATATTTATGGCAGTTTTTCCCCATTGTATCAATGTCAAAATTGTGGCCGGTGAAAATGCTGAGTGCATGGTAACTTTGGAAAACCATTAGCCAGTGGCTGGCGAGCAAAAAAGTTAATGTCAAGTCCTGCCTGCCACCACTTTCCCCCCAAACCATATCCCTGAACATACGATTTCGGCTGAGAATTCGCCTCCTTGACAGAGAAAATCGCATTGGGCTGTATTTGATTAGACATCAGGCTCGTGTTGTTGCACAGACCTGGCAACCGCACTCAGATCAGTGCTGAATAACGCAGTCATCAGGTGCAATTCAATAAATTCTGTGTGTTTATAATAAATTAACATTTTAAAAAGAAGGGTATTGCATATTAACATGAAATATGAGAAATTGTGCCAGCAAAATGCTTTTATCACGTTTATTGTTTGTCCTGTGCCATGTGAAATTTATATTTACATGTCGGAAATTTTCCCTAAAGTATTTGTGTACTATTTGAATACACTCAAATGAACCCTGACAGTGTAGATCAGAGATTTGAACTGAGATACTGACTGTAATGGTGAACATTTCCGTCTTACCGTCTATAGTCATATATCAATGTGTCAGACTGACCCAGAAAAGCGTAGATTATATAAAAAACAATGCTTAATTGCATATAACAATAAGCTTATTCTATTTTAAACACAATGTAACAATGTAGGTTTCGTGAGCACAAACTGTGGATCACGAAACCCATCTGGTGAGACAATGCAGAAGATCATGTTTGATTTGAAACGTGTTCATTGCATAAATCATAGCTGCTCAATAATCCTTTAATTAGACCAAAACCATTGTCAGTACTTCAGATCCACCCAAACAAAACAGAGTAAAGATTTAGGGCTTTAGAGAGACATACTGTCCTCTGTTATATGAGCTGTGGACTCTAGATGAAGATGAGATGAATGACCAGACTGCAGTATTCATCTATGCTGCTGTGTGTATACGTGTGTGTGTGTGTGCGAGCGCACGTTGCACAGCATCATAATCCAAAGACAAACAGCTAAAAGGCTCAAGCAACAAAACATCACACATCACTCACAGCTGGAAATCACTGGGGAAAAATGGTGCAAATAGATAAATAAATAAAAATGGCAACCTGAACACCCTGTCAAGCATTTGTGATTTTTTTCCAATTTGTTTAAGAATGACATCACGGTAATACGAGCTCCTCGTGATGATGGGATGGACCGACAGCAGGTGGAGGTCACTCCAACATATATAAGATGGACCACAGTATAGAAAAACACTGAAGTTAGAAGATCCTCATCTCAACAGAACATCTGGTAAGACACATGACAATTCTGTTCACCGTCACCATACTTTATTTCATGTGTTTCACTCAAACTAATCATTTAATCAGCTGGTTATTCTAAAATAATAATAATAATAATAATTATTATTGTCTGTTGAGGCTTAATTTGGTTATAATATAAGTTATGTATTTATTTAAAATTATTTAAAAAATAAACAAAAAATATATTATAACAAAATAATAAATTACTATCGCTTTGGATGAAAACATCTGCTGAATTATTAAATATAAATTTATATATAAATTTATATAAAAAATATATTTATTTTTGTGAAATACAGTAGGTTAAATATAAACATAGAGAAATATTTTCATATAAATAGATATATGAAAGCATCTTCTAAATTAATGTTTTTTTTTTGGATAGCATCATCATATTTTATATATATATATATATATATATATATATATAGCTCAACCTAGTTAAAATATACATTTTAATTATGGGATCTATATAAATAAAGATGTTTTTATGCATGATCAGAACTAAAATATTACAGATATTATATTAATATTATTTATATGCTCTTCAAAATTAACATAAAACATTAATCACTGCTAAATCTCTCACTTAACATTAATCTTGCACACAAAAAAAACATTATATAACACTTAATTTTAGCATTTACTCTCCCTGCCATGGGCAGGGAATGCTGGGAAATAGAAATCCCAGCCCAGTTTCAGTTAAAGAAATAAATTCATAAAACTCAAAACAATTAAACAGTTCAGTTAACTTAAAATATATCAGTTCTGTGAACCTGAAAGAAAAAGAAAGTGCTAAATACTCATACAAGATCATTTGACTGAACTAATTTAAGTTTGTCCGACTCAAACCAAGTAATTATTTTGAGTGTAATCAGTTCTCTGGGTTTATCTAATGCAGTTAAGCTCCGATCATAGAGAGATGAAGAGCGTTCTCTCAGTGAACATGTTGGCGGCGTTGGCTCTGGTTCTGCTGGTGTCCAGCGCGACTGAGGGACGGATTCTGAGAAAATGTGAGCTGAAGGCCGAGCTGGAAACCGCTCAGTTTCAGCCGATTACGGTCATGCGAGAGAAAATAACCCTGGACAATCTCATTGCTAGACGTGAGTCATTTTTCTGTCAGGTTCTCTCTCCGTTTTTAGAAAGCTGGCATGTTTTATGTCAAATTTTGTCTTTGTTCCTTTCTGAGGCAGTTGTTTGCAAGGCCAACAGCTCAGCCTTCAACACCAGCTTTGTCAAAGCCATCATGGTCAAAAATAAGGAGAAACCAACACAAGCCCCAGCTCACACTCGAGTTGCACCTCAAGCTCCATCTAAAATCCCACAGAAGCCTCATGGAAAGACCCCCGCTAAAGGACCGCAGGCGTCCGGCCACGAGACCGGGCATCCACAGCCGAACGCGACTGCCAAGGTTTCTGGGCAGCTGTACGGCGTGTTTCAGCTCAGTGATCAGCTGGCCTGTGATTCCGGCATGACGCTGTCGCTCAACGTCTGCAACATGAGCTGCGCTGGTGAGTTTGAGGCAAAACTGCACGTCAAATGTGCTTTTATCATAAACCACATTGAGTTTTTAATTTCTGCATTGAAAATCTGAAAGAGAAAGTGAATACTGTGAAAGTTTCAAAACGAATCAATGCATGACTTTGAATTATTTTTCTTGCACAAAAGCTCTGACTGATGATGACATCACCAATGACATCGCCTGTGTGAAGACACTGATGAACAGCATGTAAGTTCACACAGGCTTGTTTTAGTTACTAATGGTGTTTAAAATAGTATGATAGGAATGGTATGATAAAAAAAAAAAGTGTTAACACAAGCTCTAAAAGAATTGAAACTGTAAATATTACATCTTATTTCTTAACAGGAAACCTAAACCCAAAGAGAAGCCTAGTGATGGTCCTAAAATGTAAGTTTATAGATTTACTGGTAAAAGTTTAGCTTTACAAATCATGTGAAATCATAAACTTCGTTATTGTATTTAAATGCATGGTCATATCAGCAGATACAGAATCAGACAATATAATAAGAAAAATTCAATATGTGTAGAATTCAAAAATACAGAATAATGAGTCTTGAACAATATAAACAGCTCTGGATGTTGAACGTGTGTTACAGTTTGGAGACGCTGGTGGTGAAGGAGTGTCAGTCAGTCGATCCATCTAAGTACTTTGCAGACTGTGCTTAAAACAGACGGACCAACAGACTCGCTGTAGCTTCCTTCTTACAAACACAACAGTCTGATGCTTTCAATGGCAAATACCTCTGGTAAAGGGGTCATTGTGAAGGTGGTGGTATCTGTTTGAGTTTATTACATGTCTAATGACTATTAATAGAGGGAGTTTGTGCATTAAGACACTTTAGTTTACTGCTGTAATACTGTGAATCTATACGTTTCTGTCAAAATATATATCACTGTATCTAATATTGTTGTGCCGCTGCTAAGGGCTTTTAAATAGTTTATCATAAACAATAAAATAAAAAATTGGGGAGCTGAAAATGTTCTGTCTTTTCCTTATTACAAATAAAGCATAAAGCTTAAATAACTTCATTTGTCAATTGGTAATGTTTTGGCTTCATCATCACCAGCTCCACCTGTGATCTGAAATATATTGCAATCTGCATTCTATGCATTTACACTTATACTTTAAGGAGCCCCTAAAGGGATATGGTGATGTAAAAAAAAATATGAGATGGGAGGAAAAAATATGTTTGCATGTCTCCACAGAACTTTTGACCTCCCTCGAGAAACTTTGCATTTGCTCGCAAAGAACTTTTGCAAGTAAAAGCAAATTTTCTAGGGGGAACACAAAATTTTCTCAAGGGAATGCAAACCTTTTGCGAGCCAATGAAAAGTTTCTCAGGGGAATGCAAAAATTTGGCAAGTAAACACAAGGTTTCTTGGGGGAACCCAAACATTTTGCGATGGAATGCAAAGTTTCTCGGGGGAATAAGACCACATCATTTATCCTCCTCATATTTTTTGTCCATCACAATGTCCCTTTAAGGTAATAATTATGAATGATTATGAAAAAAAAGTATTTTTGTAAATCTAGTTGCAAATACATTGATATGAAGTTGAATGGGGAAAAGAAAGAAGCAGCATAAAAATGTAATTATTTTTGGTTTGGCAAAACACCAAACTAATAATCAAATAAATACATTATTATTTTATTGAGACAGAATGAACATTATTTTATAATTTTCTATTTTATACATAAAAGTACATAGATTTTATTATAAATATATTTAATAATATTAATTATAATTTTTTATTCATTATATATATATATATATATTGTCAATGCACAATGCATTTTGTGAAACATTTATTTCTTACCAGATGTTCTGTTGTCGGACATACAGGTGAATGAGAGTCTTCAGATGTTCCTTCAGTCTTCACCGTCTGTGACCCAACAGACTTATATATACATATATGTTAGAGTCGCTCCACCTACAGCTGCACCTGTGCTTTTGGTTAATCCCACCATTAATACTAAGATTAATATTTGATGCTCGTCTCAGAGAAAGATGGACAGTTTCGGTTCCTCCCAAGGTTTCCTCTTCATCCACCCAAACCAACCAACCAACCAATCATTTTTCGCCAATATATTTGCTTTGAATGTATTGTGAAAAGCATTATACCAATAAAACTGAACTGAATTTCTATACTGGACAGACTTACCAAGTACAACATTACTGTTTACGGCTAGATTACGGTTTCGACACACCAATGTAAGATGGAAACCATTTAGTGTGACAATGCTGAAGATCAAGTCTGATTTGAATCGGATAATTCATAATTCCTAAATGATCCATAAATTAGTTGGTTAAAACAACTAATGTTTTTTTTGACAACTTTTTGACTAAAACCATTGTGAGTTTCTAGAAACTGCTATTGACAAATGACAGCGCCTTGCCCAAAAAGCATTAAGTCTTCACAAGAACTTGTCAAGTTCACGCCACCCAAGGAAAAGCCAGTGAGGATTTAAAGTTTTAAAAAGTGACGTCTGTCCTCGATTATATGTCTATTGCAGGCATGCAACATCAGCTCCAGAAAGCTGGAAATTATTTGAAAGATACATAACCCGAACATCACATCACAGCAAACAAAAGCCAATTTTTTAAATTTAAACAGGGACTTGGGCACAAGACTGTGCAACGCCAAGGCGGTTGGTTTGGGTGGAAGGAGAAATCTTGGGAGGAACCAAAACTCAACAGGGTGAGACCATCTTCCCCTGACTTAAATTTAGACAAAAAAAATATTAATCTCAGTATTACTGATGGGATGAACCGAAAGCTCAGGTGCAGGCGACTCCAGCATATATAAGTCTGATGGGTCTCAGTACAGAAGAACAGCGAAGACTGAGGAGCAACTGAAGACTCTCAATCATCTGTATCTCCAGCAACAGAACATCTGGTAAGAGTCATTTTAATACAGTTCTTCCTGCAGTTTGATTGCAGGTTCTGCAGTGCCTTGCTGGTTATTGTTATAGTTCATTTAGGGTTGTTTTTGAAAGAAGTCTCTTCTTCTCAATAAGTCTCCATTTATTTGATATAAAATACAGTTAAACAATAATTTTGTTAAATATTAGTGCTAATCTAAAAGAAGTGTTTTTTATTTGAATACATTTTAAACTGTGATCGATGCTGAATTTTCAGCATTATTACTCTAGTCTTTAGTATCACATGATCCTTCAGAAATCATTCTAATGCTTATTTGCTACACAAGGAACATTTCTTGTTATTATCAATGCTGAAAACAGTCGCGGTGCTTCATAATTTTGTGGAAACCATGAGTTTTTTTCTGTTGAAAAGAGCAGCATTTATTTGAAATAGATTGTCACTTTTGAGGAATTTAAAGCATCCTTGATTAAGTATTTATCATTTATTTATTAGATTATTTGTTTGCATGATCAGAATAAAATAATCAGCCATTTTAATGGGCTTCTGTGCCTGTGCAACCAAATTAATATAAATACAAAGTTCTGTCATGACACTCTAGATGGCACAGGTTGATTGGTTCTTAACCCTGCTTGCAATCACATCATTCTCTATAGGGCACAGCTGATTGGTTCATGTTGTATCAGTAGCTAATGAGCTCGCTGCTCAACCTTCAAATACTGGGTCAACATTTGCTGTAGCAGTTTGCAGCGCATTTTCAGAAACCCTCCACCTTCCCCAGCTCCACCTGTATAGATCTGCTGAGTTATTCACGTACACTACATTACTCACAGCAGTGTGTCATGTGTCGCTGCAGTAAAAAAATCCTGTACTTGCAACAGTATAGCAGTTGTATTCAACCAAGACTGAACATATCAACACTGTCGTATCTATTACCATGCCAAACACTCAGAGTTGACATGACAGTACTATAACAAAAAATAAACTTCCATTTATCTTTTATTTTCCTGTGTTTAATCTCCAGAAATCGGAGATGACGAGCGTTCTCTCAGTGAAGATGTTGACGGCGTTGGCTCTGGTTCTGCTGGTGTCCAGTGTGACCGAGGGACGGATTCTCAGTAAATGTGAGCTGAAGGAGCAGCTGGAGGCGGCTCAGATTCAGGTGATTAGGGCCATGGGAGACAAAATGACGCCGAATGATCTCGTTGCTAGACGTGAGTAACAGATTCCTTTCTCTAGCTAACTTCTGCTCACCATATTTATGTCAGATAAAAGTTTATCAGCCTCACACCCTTGATTCCTATCGTTCTGTGGTAGTCGTCTGCATGGCCAGTGCCTCAGGCTTCAACACCAGCTTTGTCAAAGCCATCGCCGCTAAGCCTAAAGACGACTCTAAGTCTTCTGGGCAAAAGAAGTGGTCCATCAGGTACCTGTATGGTGTGTTTCAGCTCAGTGATCAGTGGGCCTGTGATTCCGGCAAGAACACGTCGCTCAATGTCTGCAACATGAGCTGCACTGGTGAGAAAATGCCACATCGATCATAACACTACATCCTAAACCATGTTTGGTGAATTTCTGGACTCCTGTGGCTCTCTAAACATTCGCAGTGAGCCAATTAAATAATGTTTTGATTGTTTTCTCCAACAGCTTTGATTGACGACGACGTCACAGATGACATCGCCTGCCTGAAGACCGTGATTAGCAGCATGTAATTAGTAAACGCTGTGGACACTGCACTGAATCATCTATAATCTATATGTGATTTCATACAGTGAAAAAAGAAATTCCAAATCACACATTGAAAGTAGAAAGAATTTACAAAATTTACTCTAATATATATATATATATATATATATATATATATATATTACAATTACAAATAAAAAGCATTTTTACAGTGTAGTTACTGGACGGCATTTGGGCAAGAACACATTTGAAGAGAAAGTTAAATCTAAAAGGCAATAAAAATCTGTACAACATACAAACATTCAATGCAAGTATTTTTACATTCATAACATGTTTTCTTTGTTCACAGTAAACCTAAACCCAAAACCACTCTTCCACTAACAACGTAAGTTGAACTTTAAAATAATAAATTTATGACCCTTTATGGCTCTTTTTCATAATAGTGAGGAGGATTTTTGCAAATATATAATTTATAATTTTGCTATCATGTACACTCATTAATAAATAACAATAAATAAAATATGAAGTTAGGCACAAATAATATTTTGCTTTGAGTTAATAAAATATTTGATTTTTCATTGATTTATTAATATAATTATTATCGACCTCAAATATAGCTGCATTAAAGGTTTAAAGGGATAGTTCACCCAAAAAATGGAAATTTTGTAATCATTTACTCATTCTCGTGTGTGTGTGTGAGATGTAACTATGGGTTTCTGTTGAACACAAAATAAGATATTTTGAAGAATGTTGTTAACAGTTGATGCTAGTCATTGACTGCCATAGTAGGAAAAAATAAATACATTGGAAATCAACGTGCCATCAATTGTTTGGTTACTAGCATTCTTCAAAGCATCTTCTTTTGTGTTCAACAGAGGACAGAAACTCACACAACTTGAGTACAAGTCATTTTTGGGTGAACTATCCCTTTAAGAAGTAAAGTCAGGCCTGCATGTTCACGTTGACTGTTTTCTGCGCGTCACAGGTTGAACTCTATTTTGGTGAAGGAGTGCCGCTCTGTGGTTCCCTCTCGTTATTTCGCTGAGTGTCTGACTGCCACATCTCCAACGGCTGCAACATCACCGGTGGCTGAAACAACAGCGTGATTCTACTCTTCTGACCTGCTGAGAACTATGGATTTATGAACAATACCACTTCTGATCAGCTGCATGATTTCTGTCAATCTAAAAACACAAAAGTCTGATGTTCCCATGGCAACTGTTTTGCTTGAATGTTAATGAGGTCACTATGATGGTGGCGGGACCGGTGTGAATTTAAGCATATAAAGGCTCTGAACAGAGGGTGCTTGTGAATGAATAAATATTACAGTATTGCTGTAATAATAATAATGTTTGGTGGAATTTAACATTTATGTTGACAACTGTAATAAAACTGTCTCTGTTCCTTGAATCACACTGTGCTGATGAGTATGTTATATATATGTATGATTATATATATGATGCTGAATATGGTATATGATAAAGTCTGTGAAGAGCATGCTTGTAAAAACAGCGTGAGCATATGTTTACTGCAAACACTGTGAAAGTGTGCAACATAACAACAAGCATCCGTCACTATCCATCAGTCCCACTCCAGTCAAAAAGCCACTAAATTATAATAGGAGACATTTCTATTCTCAAAATTTGGCAATATACTCATGTACTTAAACACAGAACATCAGACATCTTCACTGATGAAATTAATAAAGTTAACCTGACAGATAGCATTAAACAACAGTCCTATCCCTACGAAGAAACGCTTATTATGAATAAATCAATCTTATATGTATATTAAGAATCCTCATTCACTTGATTGTTCAAAATACATCATTTTAGTAAAGTTATACTATTTGTTATGAATGATTTTGCTTGTCTTGTTGGAAAATAACTATTTAACAGTAGCTTACAAACACATGAATATGATATCAAACATTTATAATGTTCAGAACGGCCGCATTTTACAATGTAGTGGTATTAAAATTATAATATAAAGTATTAACATCTAAGAATAGTACATAAACTCATATTTATAACTTTGTATGCTGCCATACCATTTATACATTTTGCTCATGAATACTAATTATGAATATGTTGAATATTCATTAGGAGTTTACCGTATTTATTGGTCGGTAGTATATGTTACTTCGTTCAAAAGTACCAAGTCTGCGTAGCTTACTCAATCATAACACACGTGTTTTGCGCAAAAAGTTGCTTATATTGTGTTATAAATATGTGTAAATTATGTTCCTTACTTTGTAGCTGACAAAACTATCGAGACGGTTCACTCAGTCCACTTTTCAAAAGCAAAAAAAAGCGCGAAAAAGCTTTGAGGAAAACGAACCCGACTTGAGGCAGGTGCTGTGAGGAGCGACATACTCTGTTGGTGGAGTGAACCTGTGCTCGCTGCTGCTCTGCCTTTCTTGTCAAACTGTTTTATTTAACTTTTGAACGTATTATTAAAAAACAACACTGAGACGTTTCAGGTGACATTTCTAGGAAGGTACAAGCCACCAAAACAGGCCTGGAAAACGTGAAATTTGGTCACTCTAATAGACTATAGACTGACCTGTTCCTTGGAGAGGCCCATCTTTGTGTGAAATAAGAGAGTTTGGGGTTGTTGTGTGTGAAGACAGCTTTATGACACTGTGTGTTGAGTATGACACTTTGTGTTTCACTGTGTGTTGAATATGCGGTTTGGTTTTCGTGGAACTTGGGTGACACAGCAAGATCTGTAAACAGTAAACTACAATAGTGACTTTGTGCATCTTTCAGACAATCGAGAACCCATCTGAAGAGTCGTCTGTCTCAGTGGGGATTGAATGTCATGTGCAGGTTATGTGATACTTCGGAGAACCAGAGTAGATGTGTAATTGCAAATTAAATACATGTTAAAAATACATTTTATATAGTAAATAATAAAATCAAATACGGGGTGTCCAGTTTTGTATTTTCACAAATACAGCTATTTTTAAAATTACAGTACATGCACCAAAACTATATTTTAGTATATTTATTCATTTTAAAAAGTGCTATCTGTACTGTAACTATTGTTCATTCAGATTTTTTTAATGATGGTAACACTCCTTTGTCATTGCTTTGCCTTATTTAGGTTTTCTTTTTAAATTTGGATTAACTGAATAAGCTTCAACATGATGTCTTATGGTTGTAAAACCTGTTCTAGCCCTGAATCTAAAACAGTGCTAGTTCTGGTTATGATTGGGAATTATGTAAAATGTAATAATTAGAAAAAGTAATTAAAAAACAACTGCATTGTTTTAAACTGGCTTGACAGAGAAGTAAGTCTATTTTAAATACCAATCCTCCCAAATAAAAAAATTATAATCAGGATTTAATGATTTGGAGTGGCATGAAAATGACACCCTGTATAGTGTATAACATTGCATAGCTGACACAGTTAATATTTTTTGCAATAAGTTTTACAGTGAAACTAGTACACAGACCTGCTGTTTTGGACAATTATTTTATGTGGGCTATATAAGAACAAAAATGTAATTTAAATGTAATAATACAATTTGCTATTTAGGCTACTGAAAACCGAAAATAGCGTTTTAAAACTCCCCAAGACATTTAGTTATAGAGGAGGAGGATGAAACCTTGGGAGGAACCAAAACTCAGTAGGGAGAGCCTATCATGTTCTGGTTCATACATGTTTTACAAAAAAACAAAACAAAAACATTAACAAAATATCTATAATGGTGGGGTGAATCAACAGCAAAGGTGCAGCTGCAGGTGGAGACAACTCATATATAAGCCTGTTGGGTCCCAGGCAGTGAAGATAGATGAACATCTGAAGACTCTCATTCATCTGTATCTCCAACCACAGGACATCTGGTAAGAGATTTTAAATATAATTATACTATTGATGAAAAAAGTTTTTGTATTCATCTTGAGTTTTGGTGGTTATTTGTAAAGTGATTTATCCATTTCTTATAATAAATATAATAAAAAAAAATTAAATAATAAACATATTATTTGCTTGTTTGCATGATTATACAGTAATGTTATCTTTTATTTCTTAATTTCACATCTATTGATTCTCATAAACTTAAAATGGTGACTTGTTCTTGGTTTTATTTCCAGAGATATACACAATAATGCATTCGAATATCATCTGGAATGTAAATGCAATTCACCAAATACGGTGTGTTTAATCTCCTGTGTTTTATCTCCAGATCATCAGATATGAAGAGTGTTCTTCCAGTGAAAATGTTGGTAGTGTTGCCTCTGGTTCTGTTGGTGTTCGGTATGTGTGAGGCCAACCACCTCTCTAGTCCACCTCTGAAGCCAGTTGGAAGACCTCCATTCATACCACCACATTTCTTCAAAACGACAAAACCAACCTCAAGACCCGCCACAATATCCACCTTAGAGCCAGCCTGGACCACAGCTTCCACCTCAACCTCTTCGGAAACCTCCTCTTCAAACCTCAATGCAATCTCTTCGGAAACCTCCACTTCAAACCTCAATGCAATCTCTACCGAAACCTCCACTTCAACTCCTGCTGCAACCTCTTTTGAAACCACCACTTCAAACCCCAATGCAACCTCTTCCGAAACCTCCACTTCAACTCCCGCTGCAACCTCTTTTGAAACCTCCACTTCAAACCTCAATGCAATCTCTTCCGAAAGCTCCACTTCAAACCTCAATGCAATCTCTTCCGAAACCTCCACTTCAAACCTCAATGCAATCTCTTCAGAAACCTCCACTTCAAACCTCAATGCAATCTCTTCGGAAACCTCCACTTCAAACCTCAATGCAATCTCTACCGAAACCTCCACTTCAACTCCCGCTGCAACCTCTTTTGAAACCTCCACTTCAAACCTCAATGCAATCTCTTCCGAAACCACCACTTCAAACCTCAAAGCAATCTCTACCGAAACCTCCACTTCAACTCCCGCTGCAACCTCTTTTGAAACCTCCACTTCAACTCCCGCTGCAACCTCTTTTGAAACCTCCACTTCAAACCTCAATGCAATCTCTTCCGAAAGCTCCACTTCAAACCTCAATGCAATCTCTTCCGAAACCTCCACTTCAAACCTCAATGCAATCTCTTCGGAAACCTCCACTTCAAACCTCAATGCAATCTCTACCGAAACCTCCACTTCAACTCCCGCTGCAACCTCTTTTGAAACCTCCACTTCAAACCTCAATGCAATCTCTTCGGAAACCTCCACTTCAAACCTCAATGCAATCTCTTCGGAAACCTCCACTTCAAACCTCAATGCAATCTCTTCGGAAACCTCCACTTCAAACCTCAATGCAATCTCTACCGAAACCTCCACTTCAACTCCTGCTGCAACCTCTTTTGAAACCACCACTTCAAACCTCAATGCAATCTCTTTCGAAACCACCACTTCAAACCTCAATGCAATCTCTTTCGAAACCTCCACTTCAAACCTCAATGCAATCTCTTCGGAAACCTCCACTTCAAACCTCAATGCAATCTCTACCGAAACCTCCACTTCAACTCCTGCTGCAACCTCTTTTGAGACCACCACTTCAAACCCCAATGCAATCTCTTCCGAAACCTCCTCTTCAAACCCCAATTTAATCTCTTCGGAAACCTCCACTTCAAACCTCAATGCAATCTCTTCCGAAACCTCCACTTCAACTCCCGCTGCAACCTCTTTCGAAACCTCCACTTCAAACCTCAATGCAATCTCTTCCGAAACCTCCACTTCAACTCCCGCTGCAATCTCTTCCGAAACCTCCACTTCAAACCCCAATGCAATCTCTTCGGAAACCTCCACTTCAAACCTCAATGCAATCTCTTCCGAAACCTCCACTTCAACTCCCGCTGCAACCTCTTTCAAAACCTCCACTTCAAACCCCAATGCAATCTCTTCTGAAACCTCCACTTCAACCCCCGCTGCAACCTCTTTTGAAACCTCCACTTCAAACCCCAATGCAACCTCTTCCGAAACCTCCACTTCAAACCTGAATGCAATCTCCTCCAAAACCTCCACTTCAAACCTCAATGCAATCTCTTCCGAAACCTCCACTTCAAACCCCAATGCAACCTCTTCCGAAACCTCCACTTCAAACTTCAATGCAACCTCCATCACAACCTCCACCTCAAGGCCCACCAAAACCTCAACAAGAGCCCACAAGCTTCCCCACAAACCTCCTCACAAGTCCCATCCCAAACCCCTTTAAGCTCAGCCACAGGCTCAATCACAATCTCCACTCACCAAATAGTAATTTATGAATGGTTAAAGGGCTCATATCATACATTGTATTGTATTTTTCCCATGAAATCCTCTTGATGTTCTTCTCTGACATAATCATACAGTTTGTTCAAATCTTCTGAATGTATAATGGGCTGTTTCATGTTTCATTCTAATTCAATAAATGCAAAGCAACATCAAAACATTTGTATTTTTCTATAAAACTAAAATGTGTAGGTTCACAATTGATAAAAGGAAACACAAAAACCGCAAAACATGAGGAGGGTGTGTCTCAATAGTGCGTTCACATGTAGCCTATTTGTAAGTAAAATCTGCATTCATGCAGAATTTGTGATTCATAAATAATTGTTCACCAAATCGTCGAAATGTAGTCTACAATAAAATAAAATAAAATCATTTGTATGAAAGAAAAAAAAAATTCATACACCCAGTGACAATGCAGCCTAGATAGTTGAGCAATTTATAACATAAAATTGGAGAAAGTTACTAAACCTATTTAGGCTATGAGTAACAATAAATTACACAACAAAATACATTCTGTATAGGTGTATGCAAATTCTGGACAATTGAGAGGTCCAAGACAGGATTGCGTGTAGTCTACGGCTATAAAACTTTCTTCGGTTTTGACTGCTTGTGAGAATGACATGCTTTACTTAGTTTTTTCTATAACATATAAGCTAATTTTAGAAGAATTCATTCAGTGAGGGGCAGTGGTACTGAGCCAAAATGGTGACGATTGGCTCAGCCCACTATGGCCTTCAAAAGTTCTTTTCAGACACCTACGGGTGACGTCATGGGCACTACATCCATGTTTTATACAAGGCTTGTTCCAGATGCTTCTGCGCTGAGCAGACCGATTGACATATGACATCAAAGTACTGCGAGAGCGACTGGAGCGACTCCTAATGTTTTTGTATCGCTCTTGCCTGAGAATCCCGTGATATCCGCATTTGATCTTGTGGGTGTCTGATCCACTACGATAAGAGACAACTGTCAGATTTTCCTGCACTTTTTTCACTCCTCCTCTCATTGCGGCCACGTACTCTTGCATACATTTCAGGCGAGGAGAGGCGCTTCTCAAACGAGCATATTATGTGCACTGACAGGGGAATAACACTAATTATCTCATCATCACAGCACCTGTTAGTGGGTGGGATATATTAGGCAGCAAGTGAACATTTTGTCCTCAAAGTCGATGTGTTAGAAGCAGGAAAAATGGGCAAGCGTGAGGTTTTGAGCGAGTTTGACTAGGGACAAATTGTGATGGCTAGACGACTGGGTCAGAGCATCTCCAAAACTGCAGCTCTCGTGGGGTGTCCCGGTCTGCAGTGGTCAGTATCTATCAAAAGTGCTCCAAGGAAGGAACGGTGGTGAACCGGTGACAGGATCATGGGCGGCCGAGGCTCACTGATGCACGTGGGGAGCGAAGACTGGATCCAACAGACGAGCTCCTGTAACTCAAATTCCTCAAGAAGTTAAAGCTGGTTCTGATAGAAAGCTGTCAGAACACACAGTGCATCTGTTTTCTGCATATGGAGCTGAATAGATGCAGACCAGTCAGGATGCCCATGCTGACCCCTGTCCACTGCAGAAAGCGCCAACAGTGGGCACATGAGGATCAGAACTGGACCACGGAGCAATGGGAGAAGGTGGCCTGGTCTGATGAATCATCTTTTACATCATGTGGATGGCTGGGTGAGTGTGCGTCGCTTACCTGGGGAACACATGGTACCTGGATGCATTATGGAAAGAAGGCAAGCCGGCAGAGGCAGTGTGATGTTTTGGGAAATGTTCTGCTTGGAAACCTTGGGTCCTGCTATCCTTGTGGATGTTACTTTGACACATACCACCTTCCTAAGCATTGTTGCAGACCATGCACACCCTTTCATGGAAACTGTATTCCCTGCAAAAATGGTTCAGGAATGGTTTGAGGAGCACAACGAGTTTGAGGTGTTGACTTGGGCTCCAAATTCCCCAAATCTCAGTCAAATCGAGCATCTGTGGGATGTGGTGAACAAAGATGTCCGATCCATGTAGGCTCCACCTCGCAACTTACAGGACTTAAAGGATCTGCTGCAACATCTTGGTGTCATATCCCACAGCACAGCTTCAGTGGAGTCCATGCCTCGACGGCTCTGGGCTGTTTTGGCAGCAAAAGGGGTACTAAAACAATATTAGGAAGGTATTCATAATGTTATGCCTGATCAGTGTACTTTGTGTTCAATTGGTGATTTATAAAGTGTGCAATGTGTTTTCATCCTTTTCTTTTTCAATGTTAAATCCGACGAATGGGATACACTTCCATCATTCTGCTTGGGTTTTCATATCAAAGTGGACCCATGAAGATCTCTAATTTATGTTTCCTACGTGACAAACTCAGTTCTCCTCCCAGCATTGTCTCATGTACCAGTATTTCTGTCCAGATCTTTGTATGCTGTAGTCTAAAGGCGTCACATAACCTTTACATGACATCTGATCTCTTCTGAGAAAAAAAAACTTTTCAGATGTTACCATTTGCACAAAACTTCATTGTCTTCATTTCTTTATTTACAGAGCTTGAATCTCTGCACTGAAAGTGAACATAAAGTGGCATAAAACCGCCTACACACTGATATACAACCCTAAGCCACTGACGTATTCGAGGAATAATAGACGGACCCTCTCAGGGGAACAGGTGGGTCTATATCTACAGATTCGGCTCATCCTCGACTTGCAACGACTCCCAGTAAGAGAAACACAGAAATCATGAGCATCTATCCAGACATGAAGATGTTGGCAGCAGTGGTTGTTTTATTCCTGGTGGCTGGCTTGAGTGACAGCGTGATTCTGAATAAATGTGAGCTGAAGCAGCAGCTTCAAACAGGCCTTACACTGCCTCCAAATACGACCGACATCCTGGCGCAGAGTGAGTATCCATCTACATCCAGAGCTTAATATCTGACTTGAGACACCAAACACTGATGTTTCCATGTATATTAATATAGTTAATACTGTTTATACTGTCAATACTGTTTGCAGGTGAGCATGTATTGATTTTTATGTTGTTGTTGTTGTTTACCTTTTTAGTCTTTTATATGGAAAAGAGTGGTGATAATATTCTTCAAAAATTACCTTTCATGCAGGTTCCACACCCATTCACACCAAGGATGATAACTATAACCATAATGATATAGTTTTTAAAAAAGGGGGGTTTTGCAACGATGCCAATGATGCTATTTTTAACTCCCCAAAGAACCTTTCAGTGAACAGTTCTAAAAAGAACCAGTTTTTCAAGAACATTGAACCTTTTTCCACTATCTAGAACCTTCCTCAAGGTTCCATGGATTTTTAAGGTTCTCGGAACCATAGATGCCAGTGTAAAATCTTTATTTTTAAGAGCAGACATAACTCTGCTTAAAGTAAACAGAATAATGTGTGTTGGTGCAGATGCTAGTCATCCTTATCATTTATCATTCTGCTAACATCTTCTCTTTACAGTCGTGTGTCACGTCCAGCTGACCTCTAACTTCAATACCAGCGCCATTAAGACGATCACTGAGCCACAAAAGCCACGTGAAAGTGAAGGTTCTCGCAAGGGCAGGTCTGCCAAGAAAGGCCGCCCCGCCACTAAAGCCCCCCCTAAACCCCACGTGGAAAGTGGCGAGGACAAAAATGAGCTCTGGACCCTGTACGGCTTGTTCCAGCTCAGTGACCATGTGGTGTGCAACTCCACTCAACATCATTCACTGAACCTCTGCGGACTGACCTGCGACAGTGAGTTCTCACTTTTATTCAGCATGATGTTTAATATTTATTCATCAAACGTGGCAGTAAAGACATTTATAATGTTACAAAAGATTTATATTTAAAATAAATGCTTTTTATACATCAAAGAGTTGGAGATGCTTGATTAATTGTTCAAAAACCCACGCAATCTCATTCTTAATGGCAATGATTCGACCATGTTTAAAACTTTGACAAAATCACACCATAACATTCTGTGTTTGCGCTGCCGCTGATCCAGACAGGGCAGTTGTCATGTTTAGGTATTAAACAGCTTCACACCTTCTTTTCAACCACACAGTAATGTTATTTTTTGAATATTTTTAGACGTACTGGGATAAAAGATTATAGTTTGGATATAAACACTGATGTCAATGGAAGCGATTAAAATGGAGCAAATCAATTTAGAAATTAACGATTGTATCGATTACATTGTTACACCAGTAGGTGGAGACAAGAGACTGTTAAAAAGAACGAACGTATCTCTCGAATGAATGATTCAATGACAAATGCAATCCATCCAGTTATTAATCAAATGAAGTACTTATGGGTGAGTCATTGAATCATTCATTCAAACCTCTAGTAATTTGTGTGTGTGTGTGTGTGTGTGTGTAGTTTGTTCAGAATCATGATCTCTATTTGAAACAAACAAACAAAAAAAATCTCAATTTAAACAGAATCATGCAGCTCTACAAAGAATCTGTGGGGGGGGATTATCACGGTTTCCATAAAGATATGAATCAGCACAACTATTTTCATTTATAATAAAAAAAAATTTTGAGAATCAAATTAGAATGATTTCTGAAGGATTATGTGACACTGAAGACTGGATTAATGGTCACAGGAATAAATGACATCTTAAAATATAGAAATATGTATATTAAATTGTAATGTTTCACAATTTTACTGTATTTTCTATTAAATCATTAAATAAATGGAGCCTTCATGAGCAGAAGAGACATTTATATGCCTATAAATATATAATATAGTAGTGTGTGTGTGTTAAGTTAACGTGATTTTTTTCTTTTTCAGAGCTGCTTGACAATGACATCAGCGATGACGTGGCCTGTGTCCAGGTCCTTATAAATAAAATGTGAGTAAAATTGTACACACAAATTTCAGAAAATGCTAGTTTAGTATGAAGGTATTTTCCACACTGAATCTTAATTTCTAGTGTAGTATGCTTTAATTAGCTGAGGTATAACACACAAAAAGTACATTATTCCTGAAATGCGTTTGAAGACGTTTGAATTATTATTAATTTTGCATAATTTTTGCTTGTAGCATTAACATTTCTTCATAGAAATTCATAGAATCCTCATAAAGCAGGTGAATGCAAGTGTCCTGAAACTGTGTTCATCTGACTTTGACAGGACTGCAGTGGTTCCTGACCCCGAAACTGCTAAACACATCCAGAAAATGTAAGTCAGTGAATCCTAAAACTCCTGTTTAATGAGTTAATGGAAAACATGAATACTGTGTTTGCATGCAAGAATGTTAGAAACTGATATAGAGGTCTCTAATTGCCACTACAGATCATTTCTTTTCTAAAAAGCATTCAGTCTTGGTATATTCAAAGCTTAATTTGTGACACTTTCCTTTGACAGGATCTCAATGATCTACCAGCCAGAGTGTGCCAATGCAAAGGCCTCTGTTTACTTTGCTGACTGCTGACTGAGTTTTAGACCTCTTGATCTGAATCCTGGACCTTGACGTGCCCTGCTTTACTTTTACATTTGTACTCTTAGCTTTAGACAACCAAATCCTAGCAAAGGTTGTGTGTCTTTTTCTGTATGAGTTATTAAAGCCTTTTTGAAACGCAGTGTTGTGTTCATGAATTTAATTCACTCCTGTGTGTCTGTGGTCTGATGCAGCGAGAACAGAGTCAAACATTTCCATGTTCATGGTGGACAATCCAAAACTGTTGGAAAACATAAAACAGGCTTTTTTGTTTTGAGGAGTGTAAGAGATTGTGGATGGTTTAGTGAAATGACTGACTGATGGTTATTTTCTAATCAGTGGTTAAGATGAGTAAGTTAAGATATTTTTACACTATTTTCTCCCACCCTTCCTGTTAGGCAGTATTTATTGGAATAATGTTAGGTACATAGAACATCCACTAGATGGCGTGCTTGTGGCGTTGAGATGAGTGCCACCCTTGAGATAAAAACACAAAATACCACAACAATAAATACATTTATGGAACTTTAATAATATTGTGAATTTTAAAAGGACAGCATTATATTTAATGTGTCTGGCAACTTATTTTAGATCTATAAACATTTAACAGATTTACTGTCAGTATACACCATAGTTGTACTAAACTTTTTAAACATTTAAATAAAATGTTTATATTATTTTTTATGAACAAATATAAAAATTTTTTAATTGAACATATTTCAAATTATATTTTTTATTTGTATCTACACAATAACAGTTTTGCAGCATGGTTACTCGATGATGTAATCAAGGAATGACATCACAGCGTCACTACATATATACATACATAAATATAGGCAGCTGGGGTGAAGTGCACGGCGAGGACGGTTCGAAACAGGCTCCTAGGGGCAGGGTTGAAGTCGTGCAAAGCTAGAAAAAAGCCCTTCATCAATGAGAAGCAAAGAAGAGCCAAACGGAGGTTTGCAAGAGACCATAAGGATTGGACTGTAGAAGAGTGGAGTAAGGTCATCTTCTCTGATGAGTCCAATTTTCAGCTTTGTCCAACACCTGGTCGTCTGATGGTTAGACGGAGGCCTGGAGAGGCCTACAAGCCACAGTGTCTCGCACCCACTGTGAAATTTGGTGGAGGATCGGTGATGATCTGGGGGTGCTTCAGCAAGGCTGGAATCGGGCAGATTTGTCTTTGTGAAGGACGCATGAATCAGACCATGCACAAGGTTGTCCTGGATGAAAACTTGCTTCCTTCTGCTCTGACAATGTTCCCCAACTCTGAGGACTGTTTTTTCCAGCAGGACAACGCTCCATGCCACACAGCCAGGTCAATCAAGGTGTGGATGGAGGACCACCAGATCAAGACCCTGTCATGGCCAGCCCAATCTCCAGACCTGAACCCCATTGAAAACCTCTGGAATGTGATCAAGAGGAAGATGGATGGCCACAAGCCATCAAACAAATCCGAGCTGTGTGAATTTTTGCACCAGGAGTGGCATAAAGTCACCCAACATCAATGTGAAAGACTGGTGGAGAGCATGCCAAGACGCATGAAAGCTGTGACTGAAAATCAGGGTTATTCCACCAAATATTGATTTCTGAACTCTTCCTAAGTTAAAACATTAGTATTGTGTTGTTTAAAAATGAATATGAACTTATTTTCTTTCCATTATTCGAGGTCTGACAACACTGCATATTTTTTGTTGTTTTGACCAGTTGATGCTTTTGGTAAACAAATGCTCTAAATTACAATATTTTTATTTGGAATTTTGGAAAAATGTTGTCAGTAGTTTATAGAATAGAACAAAAATGTTAATTTTACCCAAACAGATACCTATAAATGGTAAACCCAGAGAAACTGATAATTTTGCGGTGGTCTCTTAATTTTTTCCAGAGCTGTATATATATATTATATTATATATATATATATATATATATATATATATATATATATACAGACTTTTTTCATGTTTGTACATAAAATAAAACAAAAACATTTGCAGGTAAAAAACTTATTTTTTATTGGCGAAGAACTCTTTAGGAGCTTTATCGCCACTTACTTTACTGGATGGTATATTAAATTTGCACGAGTGATGAATCTGGATGATTGCTTCATACTAATTCTAACTTTACTCCACTTACTCACATACAATCATCTTAGATTCTTATCCAGAAAAGCTTCATCCAGCACTGCGCATTCTTGCAAATAACCTATCCTATCCTATCCTCAACAAGTAGTGCTCGCAGCAGAGCAAAATGACCTCCAGCTCCACATCTCTGGAGTTCAAGGTTGGAGCTTAACCTGTTCAATGGGTGGCAAGAGAGGGTTATGGGTAGGGTTAGGGTTGCAGCTCCACTCATCATCCCCACAATAGGTCAAGAGAGGGGGAGCTGGAGCTTCTCCATCTCATTCTCCATCTTCAGTAATCAGGGCACTGATTAGGGAGTCAAACCACATTCATTTACATGACATACATGATATTCATGACCTAGGGAGCAGATTGAGACGCAAGTTGTGTGATCAAACACTTATGTTTCATTTAAACCTTGTGCATGAGTTCCGCCTGTAGTAGGCACTCGTGTATGGCAAGCTGTTTTGACTTTAATTCATTTTCAGGATATGAACTTGTGATATCAACAATTACATTTTCACTAGTTAAAATGTTAATTCTTGATATCAGGAATTAGATTTCCACTAGTATAAACTATAATTGTTGATATCAAGAATTGTATTTTTACTAGTGAAATCTCGCCATAGCCTGCCATTCAAATTCAATCATGAATGTGATTGTTACTAGTAAGAAAGCCGTTTTAGATATCAGAAATTATATTGATATCAGGAATTCATTTTCAGATATCAGAAATGAACATTTTTACCAGTAGCAATTCAATTGTTGATATCAAAAATAGACATTTGCACTAGTAACAATGAAATTGTTGATATCAGAAATTTGCATTTATACTAATAAGAATTGTATTCCTGATATGTGAAACTGGAATTTCAACTAGTGAGAAATTAATTCTTGATATCAACAATTGAATTTGAATGGCAGCCTATAGCGAGATTTCACTAGTAAAAATACAATTCTTGATATCAACAATTATAGTATATACTAGTGGAAATTGAATTGTTGTTATCAAAAATTGTCATTGTTACTAGTGGAAATCTAATTCCAGATATCAAGAATTAACATTTTAACCAATGAAAATGTAATTGTTGATATCACAAGTTCATGTCCTGAAAATGAATTAAAGTCAAAACGGCTTGCCATACTCGTGTAACAAGTGCAATGATACACATCCCAGTCCACGAGACGGAGGGAAGTTATCGATTGAGAGGCATAAAGATTTAGAAGTGAAAAGCAGCCGCGGATCTGCACTTCGGATTCTAACGGAAAAAGTAGACCATCTGGGTTTCTTTGGAATACTCACTTCAACATACTGAAATTTTGGGACACACTAATTCTCATTTCAAATACTTTTTTATGAAGGACATGCGAAACGTGAGGCAGCAGAGTGAAAGTGAAAGTAAAATCCATCGGGCTATTCTGCAATTTAAGAAAACATAAAGATCAAATAATTAACTTCATTTAGACTTGCTTGATGGAGCATCATGAGTTCACAGACAAACTTCCATCGAGGTGAGTGTTACAGATACAGTTCAAATGATCGACCTGTGTCTCACTTCAGACCCGTGTTTTGCTAATTACATTATTTTAATATAATTATCAATACATTTTTAGTCACTGACTGTAAATAATGTGGTGCAATGCGATATTTTCTGGTTTAGGCCATTTTTGTTCTCAAAATTTTGCCATGTAAAGAGTTTAAATATGGGAGTAACCCATTTATTTGTCACCTCAACTCAGTTAAAGGTTGAACCGTTGCCTAAGTTGGGTGTATTCAGTATTGTGTGGTTTTTCTATAAAAACAGAAAATACAGAGTAAATGTAAATATACATGACAATAACATTAAATGTTCTAGACAGAAATACACATAATGAATAATTATTTAGTAAAGTACAGAATTAACAGGGTAATTGCGGGGGGGGAAAGAAAGAAAAAGAGGTATGTCATACACATTAAGTTAAACAATAAAAAGCTTAATTTGTTCAATGTAGCGCTTCTCGGTCTGGACATGTTCTGAGCGCATGCGCATCAAGTTGTTTACAACTCAGAATACCTCAAAAACTAGCACTTTAGACAAGCACTAAAATACAAACTAAATATACAAAAACAACATCAGAATAAGCACCTATGAATAAAATATAACGTATATACAGTTTAACATCGTGCTAAAGACACAATAATCTCTTATCATTAGCCATAAAAAACTGACGCACGTTATAAAAGTAAATAGAATAGACAGCTAGGTCAAGCATAACACACAAGCGATCGCTACAAAAATCATATATAATACACTTACTGTGAATAGACGCACAACACCCGAACAATAAATACAACTATATATTATATTCAACTGAAAAGTTCAGCTTCCAATGTTTGTGCTCCGACGGACTTTGCACTAAACGCTATGGGCGGGATGTTCGCCGCTACGTCGATCCCTGAGCGCTGATTGGCTGATGTGTTGGATGCTGCGTGTCAATCAATCTCGGCAAAACATTCTTGTGAATATTCTTATAATGGCAGTTATTGAAAGTCTTGGATTATTATGTATTATGTTTTTACAGAGGCACATTGAAGCTGTGTGAAACCACCACAACCTTAAGTGTCCGATTCCTCATATTTGGTCTTTTAGGTTAAGAATTAAAAGTTATCAAAATATGATTTTCATGCTCATGGATCCATTTCATGATTTCCTGAGAATGATTAGTGGTAATTAATTTAGCATAAATATTCTAAATTATGTTCATGTTTTGTTTCAGATCAGTGCAGATGCAAAGATCAAAGTCACCAGAATCCAGCTGTGTGTCCATGAAGAGTGAGTGGTCAATGGAACCTATAGTTGACTTTAGTGGACACACTGACTCTGGGTTTAGGTGAGTGCTTTACCAACCATCTATGTTGTTATTAGGAAAATTGTTCAAATTGTTAAAAAGGACTGAAGTGACTGTATGTAATGCATTTCAGATATTAAAACATCTTAATTAACAGCTCCGATATGTGGATGTGCACTTGTTGTAGTTTCCAATAGCATAATAAACATTAGAGGAATAATTCAGTAATGTGAATCAGGGCTTGAGCCCCTTTGGATTGTGAAAAGGCGTTCCCATTTCTCCCGCCCCCTGGAAACGCGATTTCAACTGTCTATCTCAAAAAAGGCTAATGATTGTGCCCGGTGACGTGACATGCCACCTCGGAAGTATTTTTACAGCTTAATTATATACATGCTTTTTTATCAATGGCGAAGTTTGATTTCTCATGTTGTCATTTGACACCTTTAATTAACATCTCACATGTGTGGGTGTGCACTTGCTGTATCCAGCAGCATAATAAACATTAAAGGCTTAGTTCACCCAAAAATGAAATTTCTATCATTAATTACTCACCCACCCCAAACCCATAAGACTATCATTCATCTTCAGAACACAAATTAAGATATTTTGATGAAATCCAAGAGTTTTTTTTTTTTCCTCCATTGAAAGCAACCTGATTACCCAATTCAAGGTCCAGAGAAGTAGTTAAAACATTGTTAAAATAGCTGTGACTACAGTGGTTCAACCTTAATGTTATGAAGTGACAAGTAAACTTTTTGTGTGCAAAAAGAAACAAAACAAAAATAACTTTATTCAACAGTTTCTTTTCTACCCTGTCATTTTCCTACGCAGTTTATGTTGAATAGACAGTGCAGAGCTTCCGTGTCCGAATGAGGGATTTCCATTGCTTTCTATGGGAGATATAAGATAATTTAATTAAAAAAAACCCTCAGATTTGATAAAAAAATATCTTAATTTGTGTTCTGAAGATGAGCGAAGATCATACGGGTTTGGAATGGCATGAGGGTGAGGAATTAATGACAGAATTTTAATTTTTGGTTGTAATAATGTAATAATGCAGTCACCTGAATCAGTTCATTACAAAAGTCATGAATTTAAGATTGTGATTTACATTCACTTGTTTAACTTCACTGCACAGACGGGATCTTCCAGAATCCAGCTGTGCGTCCATGAAGAGTGACCGTTCAATGGATCGTCCACATAACAGTGGACACACTGATCCTGGATTTAGGTGAGTGCTGTACTAAACATTTGATTATACATGTTTATATTTACACTTACTCATTTCACAGACACATTGATCCAAAGAGACTTAAGGCTGGGACACACCGAGCCGACAGTCGGCCGTCGGGTAACATCAGACTGTATTTGAGTGTTGGCCAAACAATTCTTTTCGGTGTGTTCCGCAACGACAGCTCTAGTCTTGTCGGATGCTGTTGTTTTTTTTTGGGCCGATTCAGCATGTAGAATCGGCGTCAGGCAGAAAGAGAATTCTGATTGTCTGTTCAGTTTAGTAGGGCTGCCCCCTAATAGTCGAGTAACCGTTGACTAGAATTGACCAAAACTTTATTAGTCAGTTAGTTGCAGAATACAACTCCACAGGATGCGTCAAAATCACACAGGCTATGACGGACAGACCGTTAACAGCAGGAAATCCAAACATTCCCCTATAATTCATCAACCTCAAATATGGCTTATCACCTGAAACATGTAAATAGAAACTTTAGTCCGCTCGCTCTAATGTTATCCCAAATAAATGTACGCTTTTATTAGGCACATATCCAAGTGTTTGTGTGGAGAGTGCATTTACAGCATGATGCTGGTGCGATCACTTGCATTTGATTTACAGTACTCCATTTTGGTCATAGAGGTAAGAGTAATGCAACTGTAAAGGGTCTACTTTAATTTCTGTAAACTCACAATAAAAACAAAATGTTGTGCTTTTGTAAAATTATGAAAACAATCAGGATGCACTTTCTGCCGTCTCAATCTCTGTGAAGCGGAGCATGTCACAAAAAAAAGAACCGAAACAGCATATACTTGCCTCACAGAGATGAGAAATATATCTATAGAAGGCTTGAAATGTCTATTTTAAAATGAACCAATTCAAATGGAAAATAAATATTATCATATGTGGCAAACTTCATGCGTGTGCTTGAGCGCTGATTAAGGTATGTATTAGGCTGAAACAGGTGCGGGTAATTAACTAAACACACGGAGGGCAAATGAACAGGAAATGACGTGACTAGACAGGACTAAACTAAACAAGACAGTTCATGGGTGTGACACATAGTTATGATTTATGGCTTATTAATATAAACGTGCGATTAGTCGTTGAATCGCTTAAATGGATGACTACTAGTCGACTGGAAAAATCTTTAGTTATGTAATCAGATTACTTTTTCAAGCAACTAGTAATGCATTACTTTTTCAATTAACAACAAAATATCTTTTATATATATATATATGTGACCGAATGAATGAGGTAAGTGGTGTTGATTGACACCTGTGATGACCAATCACCAGTGAGCTGGCAGCTATTTTAGCGCTGGTTGGGTGCGTCCTGTGATGCGACATGTTCGACCCTTCCCCTTTTCCAGTGTTGATGGTGGCTTCAGGTGGGTGCTGTTGGCACGTAGCAGTTATTCGTCTTTACGTTTTGATTTGTTGTGGCATTTAACAATTAATTCGTTGCATCTTAGTCTGTCATTTCATCGGAGTGTGTCCTGTGGTTGCTGGAAGGATTGGATCTGAGGACTGCCCTCCTTTCAGGCTGGTAAGAGCGGTCTCCTTAGCTATAAGACTGTTTAGCTCACTTAGTGGCGTAACGAGGGGCGGGCGATTTGAGTAACGTGCAGTTCCCTGTACCTTAGTATAACAAGTTATTGAAGGCTGTATGTCTTGGATGGTGAGCTGATCGTACGGCATCATTCTCGGTTGGTGAGTATTTCAGATGTGCGTACTAATTGTGAACGTAAGCGGGTGATATGCGATGCTTGGTAATGGTTCTTGTGTCCGCATTTGTTGCAGGGTTCTCCCTTTCGTCCTGGGCGATTATCGCTGTCGGCCTGTTGTTGTCGCGCTGTAAGAACGCCATTAACGTTCACGAACAGGATTGCTGCGTCTGGTTTCTTGGATTTTATTGTTTGTATTTTTCTTCTTTTCGATCTCGGGGTGGAGGATCGGCTACTGGGTTATTGGAGCTAGCGGGCAGACCACGCCGTTGCTCTTCACGTGCCCCGTGTCCCTTGCAGCTTGAACTGGTGTCCTTCGTCCTTTTTTTTATTATTATTTTTTTTCCTTTTTCTTTCTTTTGATTTACTGGTGTAGTATTGATGCTGCTTATTTTGTGGTCAATTTTACGTATCTGTGTGTGTTGGGCTGGAACTGACTCCATTTCGACTGTTATTATTTTATGTTTTCCCTTGTTTTATGCAATGTACTTATTTTTTGTTTGACTTTCTTCCAGAGGCTGGGGTCCCACGGGTGAAGTGTCTTTTGTGGTGGTGGTGTCACTTCAACGTTTGCCGTGTGATGCCGTGAGTGGTTGTGTGATCTGAGTCACCGTGTGGTGTGCAGAAGTGTGCTTTTGGACAATTAGTACTGGTGATCTTTTCTGTGGTAACCTCAGCCCTGTAGGTTGGTTTATTTTTGTGTTTTGTTGAGAGTAATATTGTTTTTTCTTCTTGTTTTCTTTTCTTTTCTTTTATTTATTTCGAATTTATTGTCCTTATTACGTCCCTAATTGCAGGGCATATTTTGTTTGCTTTCTGTTTACTTGGGTTTAAATTTGTTTTATGTGCAACTGTCGTTGGAGAAAGCTGCCAGTGTGGCGTCATACCATTGGTTATTTAATAGTTTTTATCCTTGTTAAATTTCTTTTTCTTGTGAATAAAACTTTTGTATTTTTGTGATACCCATGTCTCCTGCCTACCTTAATTGTTATTAGGGAAACGAACCTGTGTCCTAATTAATTTGGGGCGTTCTTATTTCCTGGGTAATCTCATCCCAGGTGGCGTAGTCGAATTGCATCAATGAACTTGGGCTTGTTTATCTTATCTTGTGCCCCACGACGCCCCTGTCGCCACATATATATAAAACAAAAGTTACTTTTCCAAATAAGTAACATGTTACTTTTTAACATGTATTAACTGACAGCTCTCCTGTCCCCATGTTGAGAGAAATAAAGGTCAGAGGTGTTGTGTCACTGTGTGAACATGATGGTTATTGTAGTTCTAGACTAAATGTGAGCATGAATTTACTCATCTCACTTGCACAAAAATATTCAGTATTCCTCAAAATGAATAAAAATAGTGAAATGCAATCTCAGAAATGTATGCAATAATTTAATAATGAACTATATTAAATTACACGAATATACTTTGCATATCAAATCTCACTTTATTAACCAATGTCTTTGCTGCTGAACTTCATTGATCTAATTCAATCATACTAATAAGAAAAAATGACTTTAGATTAGATTTAGAAATAAGAGCATAGAACTTCCATCTCCTGTATCTATTCTTCTTCGATCCAGAATGGCAGAACAGCTGAAAGGTTTGTTTGAACGGTGCACTCTACTGTACTGTACCTCAGGCTTATTCATTTCACTTTGGGTGTGAAAGGCCTTTTACCTTTCCCAAAAATAGAACTTTTTTGTTGTTATTATAAAAACAAACAAGCAAGCCCAACCCAGGTGAGGAAAAGGTAACACAAAAGTAATGTTTCACATACACATTACATAAAAAGTCATGCAATTTAGGGAGTAACACAATATTGCAATGCAATACTTTTAAAATTAATTTTCCCCAACAGCGGTGATCAGCATGATTGATATTCAAAACGGTAAGCAAGCGCTGCTTTGTTTATGGTTCATGTACCTGCAGTCTGAGTTTCACTTTCCCTTTTTCAAAGACGAATATATCTGCTTAAATAGACAGTAATAGACTTTAGTTTGGTGTGTCCCTACCCTTACATAGCAGGATCCTGATGCAATACAATATACTGACACAATGTTTGTATATTATTTATTTAGCAATTTTTTGTTTATTTTTACCTTATAGTGGCCCTCATCATGCCAAATTCCTCAAGACATTCAGATCAAATCTGAGGATGAAGTTTCAGTGTCTGTTTGAGGGAATATCAAAGCAGGGAAACCCAACACTGCTGAATGAGATCTACACCGAGCTCTACATCACAGAGAGTGATTGTGGAGAGATCAATAATGAGCATGAGGTGAGACAGATCGAGACTCAATCCAGGAGAGCAGCAACAGAGGACACACCGATCAAATGCACTGACATCTTCAAACCTTTACCTGGACAAGACAAACCCATCAGAACTGTGCTGACAAAGGGAGTCGCTGGCATCGGAAAAAACGTCTCTGTGCAGAAGTTCATCCTGGACTGGGCTGAAGGGAAAGAGAATCAGGACGTCCAGCTCATATTTCCACTTCCTTTCAGAGAGATAAACTTGATGAAGGACAAAACACTCAGTCTTTCCGAGCTTCTTCATGTCTTTTTCCCTGAAATAAAAGAAATGAACCCATTCAGTGGTGAATATAAAGTTGTCTTTGTTTTTGACGGTCTGGATGAGTGTCGTCTGTCTCTGGACTTCAGTGTGAAACTGTGTCATATATCTGAATCAGCCTCAGTGGACAAGCTGCTGACGAACCTCATTGCGGGGAATCTGCTTCCCTCTGCTCTCATCTGGATCACCTCCAGACCCGCAGCAGCTGATCTCGTCCCGTCTGAGTGTGTCCATCGAGTGACAGAGGTACGAGGCTTCAATGACCCGCAGAAGGAGGAGTACTTCAGGAAGAGAATCATGGATCAGAGTCTGGCTGATAAAATCATCTCACACCTGAAGTCCTCAAGGAGCCTCTTCATCATGTGTCACATCCCAGTGTTCTGCTGGATCTCAGCTACTGTCCTACAGAAGATTTTAAGGAAAACAGAGACTGGTGAGATTCCCAAGACTCTCAGTGAAATGTACACACACCTCCTGATCATTCAGACCAACATCAAACATGAGAAGGACTATGAGAAGAACGTGAAAGATGAAGACATGATCCTCAAACTGGGGAAACTGGCGTTCCAGCAGCTTGTGAAAGGAAACCTGATCTTCTATGAGGAAGACCTGAGCGAGTGTGGCATTGACGAGACAGAAGCATCAGTGTACTCAGGACTGTGCACTCAGATCTTCAGAGAGGAGTTGGGCTTGTATCAGGGGAAAGTCTTCTGCTTTGTTCATCTGAGCATTCAGGAGCATCTAGCAGCTCTTTATGTGCTGCTTTCATTCCTGCTGGACAAGAGGGATGTGCTCATTGAAAACTTCAGCTCTGAACATTCACATGAGTTCACGTGTCACACAATATCTGACCTGCATCAGAGAGCCGTGGACATTGCTCTGCAGAGTAAGAATGGACATCTGGATCTTTTCCTGCGATTCCTTCTGGGTCTCTCGCTGGAGTCCAATCAGATGCTCCTGAAAACCCTTCTGACACATGTTAGAAAAATCTCATACAGTAAAGAGAAAACAGTTGAATACATTAAAACAAGAATAATAATGAATCCCTCACCCGATAAATTCATCAATCTGTTCCACTGTTTAAATGAACTGGGTGATCATTCTCTCGTAAGTGAAGTCCAGAAGTGTCTCAGATCTGGAGGTCTTTCAAGCACCAAATTGTCCTCATCACAGTGGTCAGCTGTTGTCTTTGTTTTATTAACCTCAAAGCATTTGGCTGAGTTTAAGTTAAAGAAATACATAAGCATCAATCCAGGCCAAAACCTCATGCCACCGGATGAAATACTTCAGAAGCTCTTGCCTGTAGTTGAAGCCTCCAGATCAGCTCAGTAAGTCTGAACAATCATCAGATCTCTCTGTGTGTTTTAGGGCTGTGCTTCTGTTCTTTGTTGTCTATGGTAGTAATTTGGCCTGAATAAATGTCACACTTGGTTCAATATTCAAAAGAAATCTACAAAAGGGATTATCATTATATTTTTTCAGATCGTAACTTACAGCAAAATTTGTCAAAAAGTTATAAAAAACATTTAAAGGCACAAATTTAGTATTTAATAGTAGTTCCTGCTGAACTGAGAGATTGTGTTGTTGTTCTGCAGGTTGTGGGGTTGTAATATCACAGATGAAGGTTGTGCTGCTCTGACTTCAGCTCTGAGATCAAACTCGAATGCCGACCAGGAGGGACGAGGGAGCCCAGCTGAGCATCCGGACAGCCGGGCCGAGGAGCTGGTGAAGGAGGCGTGGGACCAGGCCCTGGTGGCAGGCTGACGGGACGAGGTGGAGTCACGGGCCTGGAGGCCTGAATGGGAGCCGGGGACTCCGCCTCGAGCTGGGCTGATGGATGGGAAGCCCGAGGTGCTGGAGAGGAGCCGCATGGAGTGGACGGCGGTGGCAGAGCCGAGGAGCTTGCCGACAGCAGGGGGACCGACGGATCCAGGGGGCTGGCCGTAACCAGTGACGGAACCGGGGAGACAGGCAGGGGGACAGACGGAAGGCTTCCAGACGGAACCGGAAGGGCAGAAGAAGGTTGAAGGGTGGGTTTTTGGGTGGGGAAAGGATCCGCGGTCCACAGATCTAAGAGGCGGCGGGCTGTTCCTGGCTCTAAGATGGACTTCTCCACTCGTCTCCCCAATGGGTTCCCCAGGTCATCCACTTCGGCGACGATCTCTGAGCGCAGCCCCGGGCTGCCATGCTGAGGCGGAGCGTTCGTCCTTCCGGCTCATCCAGGCCCAGTAGCCCAGGTGCGGTCGAGCCTCCGGGCTCAACAGGTAACCAAACGCAGGTGAGTCCATCTTTAAATTTTCCTCGCGTTGAGGGGTCGGTTCTTCTGTAACGCTTGGCGGACGACAGGAGACGAAGATACAGATAACAAGCAGTTTTAATTAACAAAGACAGGGCAGACACGTACAGTAGTGCATAGCACAAACAAGAACCGACAAAGGGAGAACTGAAAACGGAAGTATAAATACACAGACGGAACTAATGAATACAGGTGTAGAAACTTAAACTGATCAGGGGCAAATGACGACAGGTGCAGACATGACGTAAACAAACAGAGCTGAACACATGTGACAGTCATTTAAATATCACGCCTCAGATTTTAGAAGCTTCGCCCTATAGTTTACGACACAGAGAAATTTAACCTGGCATGAAAAAGTACTTCACTAGTGTTTCAATGTAAAACATCATGCGCTGACTGGAACTGATGTCTAGCGGACCATTTGAACTGAGCAGTGTTAACTTTGCCTGCTTTTTATTTTAGTGTAAAGTCTAGTTTAATGTAAAGTTAGCAATGCTAGAATTAATATGTTGTGTCTGCGTGTGAGTGAGGCGCCTACACGATCAATTCGATTTAATAAAGATAATAAAAATTTTAATAAAATTAAGAATAAAGAAAAAGAATACGTGTTAAATGAGTAGGCTGTACTACCCCTACATGATGCACATTATTTTTTCTTTTGTTTTATGTTAATTATTTCAGTGAAATATATTTTGTTTTGATGGTAGCCACTGCTCACAGTCATATTTATAAATGCCGAATTTTGTGTGGAAACGACCGTATGCTCAATTTTCTGTCATACGTTTGTTTTAAAAATGAGGTCCAGTAAACCCACACAGATTCAGTGTTTAATATCTCAGTCTCTCTGTGATTGTGTAGTTCCTGCTGAACTGAGAGATTGTGTCGTTGTTCTGCAGGTTGTATAGTTGTGATATCAAAGCTGAAGGTTGTGCTGCTCTGACTTCAGCTCTGAGATCAAACTCACACCTCAGATAACTGGATCTGACTGGGAATAAAATAGGAGCTGAAGGTCTGAAGCTGCTCTCTGATGGACTGAAGGATCCTCACTGTAAACTGGAGAAACTTTGGTAAGATCACACATTAATCTTAACTGAAACAAGAATCAAAATAATTAAATGGATTATTCACCTTATGTTGTTCAAATCATAGTGACTTCTAATTAAGCAAAACTTAACAGAGAGTAATAAAAACATGAAACTCACACAGATTTAGCATTTAATATCTCAGTCTCTCTGTGATTGTGTAGTTCCTGCTGAACTGAGAGATTGTGTCGTTGTTCTATAGGTTGAGATATTGTGATATCACAGCTGAAGGTTGTGCTGCTCTGACTTCAGCTCTGAAATCAAACTCACTCCTCAGAGAACTGAGTCTGTCTGGGAATAAAATAGGAGATGAAGGTGTGAAGCTGCTCTCTGATGGACTGAAGGATCCTCACTGTAAACTGGAGAAACTGACGTAAGATCATACATTAATCTTAACGAACAAGAATCAAATTATTTTAAGGGATTGTTCTTCTTATGTTGTTCAAATGATTTACATTAACACACAATAAAGCAAAAGTAAACAAAAATTAATAAAATCATTAAACCCTCACAGATTCAGTGTTTAATATCTCAGTCTCTCTGTGATTGTGTAGTTCCTGCTGAACTGAAAGATTGTGTCGTTGTTCTGCAGGTTGTGGAGGTGTAATATCACAGATGAAGGTTGTGCTGCTCTGACTTCAGCTCTGAGATCAAACTCACACCTCAGATAACTGGATCTGACTGGGAATTATCTAGAATATAAAAGTGTGGAGAGTCTCTCTGCTTTAAAACATGATCCACATCATAAACTGGAGACACTGCAGTAAGTATTCTACATCATATAATGTAATTTGAACTAGTCGATCCTCTGAACAGATGTGCCTGCAGTAATGCATATGTTACTGTCTGTGTTTTATTTTACTGACAGATATTAAATGATGGCGAATATGGAGCCACTATAGAGACATCATCATCAACACTGAAGTCACGTGACCTGATGATTTTTGTATAAGATCTAAAAAAAAAAGTCTTCCTCGCATGTGTATTAGTGAATTGTTTATTTTTTTTGGATGATTTTTCGAAATCAGAATATAAATCATTTAACTATAAAATGGCCATTTTTACTCTACTATTACAATATTTGACTTCTCGTGCTGCCAGTCTGCCATGCGATGATCTTATGTTCACATATGATGAACGAACTGAAGACTCTTTGTGTTACAATCGTATAAGAAAGCATGCGATGAACTCTTGCTTGGTATAGATTAAGCTACACAATAGCAGAATATGAAATGCATTGACTCCACCTTGATTGTATTATATGAAAAACTGTATTTAAAGGGTTAGTTTAAACATGGTTTCAAATTGATTTTCAGCTCAGAAAATCATACAACCCTTTTTTCTCTCTCTCACGCACACAACTTTTATATAACATATAAAACGTTTTCAACAAATGTTGAGTGAAACATAAAAATTGGATCTTCAGTATTTTTTCCTGCTATTGAGGCAATGTGAAGAAATATTACATGAAACTGCATGTGGGCAAATAAAGTTCAGTGACATTTAGTGGTCTTTAATGTTGTCTTTATTAGAAATACTTTAGAAGACTACATGACTGAGGATGATAATGAAAAACCTGTGAGGATTGTGCTTTATGTTTGAATGCAAACAAGGACTGATGCAGTCGTGCAGATATAAAAAGTGACATGTTATTGGATTGATCTCTATTATTCTCTACTAACTGTGTTACAACAAAGTGTCTCTAATTAGGCAGTATTTCAAAGTAAAACACATGGTGATTACTTCCTGATAACATAACATAACCTAACCTACTACTGTAAAAGCACAAAGATTTACTCTCATGACAATGTATAATACATTGTCGTAATTCAAAACAAATATGAATATCGAGATATCTTTTTTTTTATTCTGTGAATTGTTTTATTATCTTACAGTATAAAAACCCTGCCAAACTTAGTTCATATGATGTCACTACAGGGAGAACCGGGGCTAAATTGTCACACTTTTTACTCAAGTGAATATTTTTTAGAAAGTTAGGCACATACCTTTACGTTTTTCGCCGTTGTTTTAGTTTGTATGTGAGACTTCGACCAACATACAACCAGTTCTGGAGAAAATGAGCATGTGTGTAACATAGATATATAGCCCTTGTGACATGTTCCGTGTGTGACAACTAGCCCCGGTGTCTCTACACTAATCTTCTCTCAGACAAATTCCCCGCTCGCCTTGAGCTCTGGACACAGTTTGGCTTCGAGGTCTTCAATCTTGAAGGACTCGATGTCTTTGCCGCTGGTGAGGCTGGCAGCGCGCGTGATCTTCGTCAGCGTGTCCTCGTACGGCGGTGGGAGGTAGACCATGAGGAAGACCCCGTCAGACATGTCCGAGCTCGTGCTGTTCAGCCGCTCTGCGTTCCCGGTGAGTGAAGACAGAATCTCGGCGTTGCGCTCCGGGTCCTGCAGGTCCAGTGCGATGATGTTGTTCAGTCCGAGCTTGTTCTGTCTGAATCTTCGGTAAAGAAGGACGAACGCGATACCGAACACGATGAACGTGACGAGCGGGAGAACGACGTACAGGATAAGCTCAGATTTCCCGCCGTTTTCCGTCGAAACTTCATTCCAGTGGTAACCCTGAAGGGACGTAAAGGACATGAACTTAAATTTGAACATTTCCATTTGAAGGTCTGCATAGTGCTACAAAAAACATTAAAAGGGATAGTTCACCCCAAAATAAAAATGACCCCATGATTTACTCACCCTCAAGTCATCCTACGATTTATATTAAATAATGTCTGGGCTCTTCCGAGCTTTATAATGACAGTGAATAGAGGATGAAGCTCAAAAAGTGCAACCATCCATCATAAAAGATAACCACACCGCTCCTGGGGGTTAATAATGGCCTTTTGAAGCGATGTGTGTGCAAGAAAAATATCCATATTTAAAACTTTAAAAACTAAAACAACTGGCTTCCGGCAGACAGCCGTATACGCACGTCGAGTTACGCCAAAAGAGTAACCCCTGACACAATGTAGGAGTAGCGTAAGTGTAGTAGACACCGCTCATGGTTCAAACAAATATGGGCAACAAACTCAAGCTCATCTTGTCTTATATCGAAATCCTCTGACATTTCTCTTTAAAAATTCTCATTTTAGACTTATAATTCAGTGTTTTGTTTTACTCTATCCTCTGCGCTTCCTCGTTCGTCAATACGTCAATGCTTCGGGTCAGAGTTCACAACTTTGTTGTAATTTGATGCATGCAGCTGTCTGCTGGACATTTATTTTTTAGTTTTAAACATGAATATTTTTCTTGCACACGTATTGCTTCAAAAGGCCATTATTAACCCCACATTAACTCCCCAGAGGCGTATGGATATCTTTTGTCATAGATGGATGCACTTTTTTGGGCTTCGAAATATTATTCTCTATTTACTACCATTATAAAGCTTGGAAGAGCCAGGACATTATTTAATATAACTCTATTCGTGTGAAAGAGGAAAATCAAAGACACCTATGGCTTGAGGGTGAGTAAATCATGGGATATTTTGGGAGAGAGTGAGCAAAAGGGTGATTTTAAGAAAGACTGTTGAATGAGAGATGGCAGAGAGACATTACAAAATAGAAAAACTGAGAGGAATATCTCTGGGGAAAAGGGGTTAAGATCAGGCAAGAGCTTTTGGATGGACGTTAATATTTAGAAAAGCTTTCCAGCTTTTTACAGCTGGTATTTACCAACACACTCACAGGAAAGAGATTAAAGAGAAAACTTATCTTTTCACAAATTTGATTTAAAAAACTTGTAGAATTCCAAACCAATCATTTTATTCTCTAGTTTAAAAAACTATGAAACTCTACTGGTGTTAGAACCAAGAACCAAGAAACAAAAACAACGATTCGAAGAACCTATATGTATTAACAGCCATATCAAGACTACAGTGAAACGTGGTCTTGGAAAGTTCTTTGCTGAACCTATAAATGCAGCAGAGGGATCTACAAATGGATCCAGCAACTTCTCTAATGGCTTCATTCTCCAACTTCTTTCAATTAAAGTGTCTTTCTTTATCTCTCTTTAGGAATGTTTCGACTCATCTCTTGACCAAATCGATATGCAGCTCCCAAAAACACTACTTACTTTTCTAACTCAGAAGCATTGTGTCCACCACAATTGGACTGCATCCCAAAATCTGTTGCTTCTTCCACGTTTTTACCAATGCTAATCACATAATGCTGCTTTTCAGCTAGATTAGATACTTTGTTGCTTTAAACCCCTTCGTTTATGCCAAACCACTGCGTCACCTCATATAAACCCTGATGGAGATTACAATTGAAACTTCAAAACATAACAGCAACAAAAATTCAACACAAAACAAATGGCTTGAGTTTGACTTCAACTTCAATGTACACTCTTAAAAATACATTTTTAATGATTCCATTAAGAACTTTTAACATCCATAGAACCTTTCCAATGCATAAAAGATTCTAAAGAGGAAAAAAGTTTCTTTAGAATAAAGGGGAAAAAAGGTTCTTTTAAGAACTGTTCACTGGAAGGTTCTTTGTGGAACCCAAAATGGTTCTTCAATGACATCGCTTCGAAAACCCACTCTTTTGTCCTTTCAGTTTAGCTTTCATTATGTTTCACTCTTAAAAATAGGGGTTTTTGCAGCGATGCCACAGAAGAACATTTTTGGTTCCCATGCAAGGAACCTTTCAGTGAAAAGTACTTAAAAGAACCATTTTTTGTGTGGAGAAAATTTTAATAGTCTAAATAACCTTTTTCAACCTTTTCCAAAAACCTTTAGTCCAATGGAAAGGTTCCATGAATGTTAAAAGTTTTCATTGAATCATTGATGCCAATAAAGTATCTTTATTTTTAAAGCTTTTAGTTTTTAGGTTTTCTGTGCTTCAAAGTACTTTTGTGGTCTAATCTTTCATTTTCTGTCCAAATGGCTTGTCTAATGGGATCACTCACTAACCTGTAGCCGTTGCTCCACAGTAGGTGGTGAAGGAGACCCCGAAACCCAGTCATCTCTTCCAGCTGGTCCAAACTTTATCCAGCTGCTGTCCAACAATCGTCGCATTCTGCCTTTAACAGAAGAGCTTTGGGTGATGATAGAGAGCGTGCGCTCCGTGGACGAGAGAGACAGACCAGCAGCTGTCTAAAGAGCGCAGCGAGATAACATCTGCATCTTGTGTCTGTCTGAACTCAGAGTGTGTGTGTGTGTGTGTGTGTGAGAGAGCGAGATGGAGTTCATGTGTGTTAAGTACTGTCTCACATGCTCGCACATGCAGATCAGTGGAAATCAGGCCAGCGGTCAGCCAATGGCACGGGGCGATAAAACACCCGAAAGGCAATCATTTGGGGATTTGTGCTGTGCGCAGCTGGCCTATATTTAATAAACAGCGGAGAGCTGTAAATCAAACAAGTCTCAGTGCAGAAATGAACGGGGCATTATATTTGCATTCAGAGAACACACACAATGTGTGTGTGTGAGATGAACGTTAATATGAACATCTAGGAATGATTCAGAACAGGCAACTGTTGCTTTAAGATATACTTCTCGCTTTGGAGGAACTTTAACCTGTAAGGCCTGATATAGGAAATAATATATATATATATATATATATATATATTAAATGTTACAGTTTAATGAGCCGTATGCAAAATATACAGGAAAAAGGTTTGCATATGTTGTGTTTTGTATCATATTTGATACATCAGGCTTTTATGTCCTATATAGTATGACATAGTGGGAATATAAAGCTTACACTCAAGGATTAAAAAGCACTGAGCAAAAATATGCAATTTGGTGCATTTGCTGATTTGTATACGTCCTAGATGAAATTCTGAGAGCTTGAAATGAAAATCAATGAGATCTTCATAACAGTATAATTTATTACTTGAAAAAGGTGCATAATATAAATATCAGTTGTCACTCTAAATCTCCCAATAATATGTCTTAGTAAGATTGCTGCGTGTGTGTGCAGGCAGACAGATGAATGAAGTTCCAACACAAAATGTAATAATCCACAACAATAAAACAAGGTAGTAGAACACAATCTAATCATAAACATGACCGGACAAAACTCATGAACTTTTACCAAAGGTAATAAGGTGCACACAGCTGAACAGAATAACTCAATATTTAAGGTCACCATAACAACTAAATACTGGTGGGAACTTCGAACAAAGGACAACAGAAACTAATGAATGCAAACTAACAGTCCGTGAAAACAAAAACTTACGTGTACGCCGTGAAGGTGCGACCTCGTGCCGTAACAGATGATGAAAAGAGGGAGGTACGATGGGGGCTTTGGATGTGCGATGATGGAAGCAGTCTAATGGCGCAGGCCCAGAGCCCAGCTATGATGATAGCCCACGGTGGAATAGAGGAAGGGAAGAGCCAAGATATTAGCGTGGCTGACGACATCTGAGGGATGAACGATGGACAGCTGATGATATAGAGTGACATCACTGGCACTGGAGACCTTGGTGAAGCCATGGCGACGAGCGTGAGGACTGAGGCAGAGCTGGTGTGACTGAGGAGTGAGGTGTACCTGAAGAGAAGGAGGAACCCATTGTAGCTGTAGAGGTGGAGAGACAGAGTGTTGCGGATGTCCATGATGGAAGAAGAGTGGTGACTGACTAAGGGCGAGGTAGTGGGATGAGGGAACTCAGTGGAGCCGCAAGGCCAAGGGTCTCTGGTAAAGCCGAAGGTGGGAGGAGCCAAGGCAAAGCCGAGAGGTTGATGGGCCAAGGTGGAGCTAAGGGATCAGAGGCAGAGCCGCAGGATCATCTCGCTCAGGCGCTGCTGGTGGTTTCACGACCTGAGGAGAGACAGAGTGTTGCGGATGTCCATGATGGAAGAAGAGTGGAGACTGACTTAGGGGGAGGTAGTGGGATGAGGGAACCCGGTGGAGCCGCAAGGCCAAGGGTCTCTGGTAAAGCCGAAGGTGGGAGGAGCCAAGGTAAAGCCGAGAGGTTGATGGGCCAAGGTGGAGCTAAGGGATCAGAGGCAGAGCCGCAGGATCATCTCGCTCAGGCGCTGCTGGTGGTTTCACGACCTGAGGAGAGACAGAGTGTTGCGGATGTCCATGATGGAAGAAGAGTGGAGACTGACTTAGGGGGAGGTAGTGGGATGAGGGAACCCGGTGGAGCCGCAAGGCCAAGGGTCTCTGGTAAAGCCGAAGGTGGGAGGAGCCAAGGTAAAGCCGAGAGGTTGATGGGCCAAGGTGGAGCTAAGGGATCAGAGGCAGAGCCGCAGGATCATCTCGCTCAGGAGCTGTTGGTGGTTTCACGACCTGAGGCTCGATGTCACGGCAAGGCGTACCCAGAGGAGGTGAAGGACTACAAGCATCCAGCAGAGGCAGGGCTGTAGGAATGTCTGAGCTCTGCGGTGATGGTCCTAGAGGTAAGCTTGACGTGATCAATAATGTTAACTCCAATTGCCAACAGGTCAACGAAATAGTCTCAGTGCTGTTTTGAAATAGCAATGACTCACAACAAACTGATAGATCATAGTTCATTCAGTTCTTAGTGCTGTCTTAAAACAGCAATGATGAAGAAAGTACTGGGTGGGAGTCAACACCTCGATATCCAAGTCAATCAGTTAACATCAGGAAAATCCGTCCCTTCCTGACTGAGCACACAACACAACTGCTTGTCCAGGCCCTGGTCATTTCAAGGCTTGATTATTGCAATGCTCTTCTGGCTGGTCTGCCGTCAAGTGCAATCAAACCTCTTCAACTGATCCCGAACGCTGCTGCACGTCTTGTCTTCAACGAGCCTAAGAGATCCACCACAGGTTCTGCACCTTCCTACCTCCACACACTGCTACAACGCTACGTCCCCACCAGAAGACTGCAAACACTAAAGGAACGAAGGCTTGTGGTACCGTCACAGAGAGGCACAAAATCACTCTCCAGAACATTCTCCTTCACTGCTCCCTATAATAAAAATAAAATATGGATAATCAAGTAAACCTACATTGCTTCAGTCCAGGAAGTGTTCCTATCGAAATGCTACAAACTAAATAAAAAGGTTTTTCTTTGTGTTAATAAAAATTATTAAAGATTTTAGAGCAGAAATACGTTTACCATGACTTAAAGGTGGACATTTTACAATGATACTAAAAGGCCTTTTACTAAAAAGTATAAGCTATCAATCAGACGATAGAAGGCATGTAGTATTGTGTGAAACAGGTTTTACAGCAAAGTTTTGATCATATTAATGTCTTTAGAAATGTATATATCAATTATACAGTATGTTGATCAGAAAAATGCAGGATAAATTTAACAGAAACATTGCAAATGTGAAGTCGGCGATGTGAAACGTGTGAAATGATTGCCTGGGCATTTGAGCTGAGCAGTCAATCAGCGATAAAACTCTGTAGAAGCCAAAGCGGCATCACTGCCATAGTCTCATTAGGACTAAAGCTCATTACTGATATGCCGTGGATCACTGTCAGTACATTTGGTTTATTAATGTCTGAGGTCCTGCTCCAAAATAACAAAATAAACACTGATTCTCATTTCTCGACATTTTCAAGTGAACACCATTTGGTTTTTACTATTGGCTTTAAAATAATTCAAAAATGAACCTCAATATACTACCTATTACATCTCCAACATTATAATATTAGAAAGTGGAAATGTGCAGTTGTTATTTTAAGCTATAAATGTAGTTTGGTTGGTGTAACTTGAAGCAAATGAAACACATTTTCTGTGGGTTTGCAATGTCATGACGGTGATTTCATTCACAAAACTGTGCACTGATGCTTTATACGAATGAGAAATGTTTTCATGGATGAATTTCAGAAGCAGAACAATTCTAATATTTGAGTTTGTAGGGAACGTCTGGGATTGAACATTTCGGGTTTAGCAGCGGCTATGTTTTTAATTAGAGATATGGACATTTCTGTGTAATTCAGTCGAAATCTCTGACGCACACATGAAGGTTTTCCAAAGAAATACACTGACCATTAATGAGAGTTGGCTGGACGTCCCGTGAAGCCGTGGATAAAGCAATCATGCAAAAAGAGGTTTATCAAAGAGACACTTTAATCACATGACCAGACAAAACAACCTAGAAGGATGATGACAGCAGAGCGTGTACCCCACATTCATTTAAATAAACACGCTATTGCTCAAAAAAACAAAAAAAAAACACTGAGCCTGAATTAAAATACATTTGACTCTTCAATGAACTAAAATACTAAATACTAAAAACAAAACATTAAAACAAGTAATAAATACAATTTCTAATAAATAATTTGCATATTTTATATTACATTTATATAATATATATAAAATATACTGAAAATATAAAATTAAACAAAGAAACATCTGACTACAAATGAATAATAGCCTACCAAAAATAAGATTAGTAAAAAAATATATACATATATATATAAATGTAATATATAAAAAATAGAAAAATTGAAAAAATCTAAACTAAAAATAATATATAAAATATTTAATATAAAAAATAAATAAAAATACAGAAAATCTAAAACTAAACTGAACACCTGACTACAAATTAATACTAAAAATAATAATATTAGTGAAAATAAAATATGAATAATATAGAAAATATCTAATATATAAAATATAATATGATGAAGATCTAAAACTACAAAAACAGATCTAAAGATTAATAATACTAAAAATAAGAATATTAGTAAAATAAAATATGTAAAATATCTAATATACTGAAAATCTAAAACTAAACTCAAACTAATAAAAACACTTGATTACAAATTAATAATACTAAAAATATGAATATTGGTAAAATAAATATATTGAAAATCTATAAGTAAACTCAAATTATTAAAACACTTGTCAACTAAAAAATAAAACGGTAACACAGTTTTAAAAAATAAGGTTTTTTAAATAAGGTTCATTAGTTAACATTAGTTAACTACATTAGCTAACACAAACTAATAATGAACTGTGCTTATATAGTATTTATTAATCTTTGTTAATGTTAATTTCAACATTTACTAATACATTATTAACATCTTGTTAACATTAGTTAATGCACTGTGAACTAACATGAACAACTGTATTTTCATTAACTAACATTACCGAACATTAGTAAATACAGTAACAAATGCATAACTCATGGTTAGTTCATGTTAGTTAATACATTAACTAATGTTTAACTAATGAACCTTATTCTAAAGTGTTACCAATAAGACTATTAATAAAAATGTAATAAATAAAAAAAAATCCAATTATAAAAAATAAATAAAAATATACTGAAAATATAAAACTAAACTCAATCTAACATGTGATATCGAATTGAAATTAAAAATGAAATGCAAAAACTATAATAAACATAGATTTCACGTGACAGACAGTTTCATATTTAACGCTAATGCCAACCCGACACGTTAGCCCTTCACACGCACTTAATCACACACACATGGCATGAGGCTTTTGTCGCGTCAGACACAGAATGGGGTCAGAGACTGCTCTCCTCTCCACTCCAGCAGAGACCAGGTCTCTCAGACCAGCACTGACCCAGACCACAGTCTGAATCTGAGGACACTGATCATCTAAACTACACGCAGACAGGAAGTGACCCAATCTGCTAACAAAAGGATTCGGAGAATCTCCTAAAGTGACAACACCTTCCTTTTCTGTCAGTGAAAAGTTTTAAAATGAACAGTCGGCATTTCACAATTAGTTTATTCTTTTCTTCAAATATCAAAATCGAGTCAGTTCACGGATGCTGTTTTGCCTTTGTTTCAGTGTTTAAGCCGTAATATAAAGTCTTCGTTTGTGTTTTCGCTCTCGCAGCCTTATTGCTATAAGTACTGTGTTCTGTTACGCAACCACTTTTACTGAAGATTTACAGACACTGTCCTTAATTCTACAATAATATCTTTGTCCATCCATGTTTCAAGCTGTTTTCAATTATGATGGTCTTGAAAAAAATTCTCTGCAGTATTGACATGATTCATGACCAAAACATACAAGTACATTTAATATATATATATATAATTTTATGTTTTGTTACCTTAAATTCCTAAAATGTCAGTTGGTGCAACTGTCCGAACAAATGAAAAGGAGAGAAAACTGATGTCTAACTAACACTGGTTAAAACTATGGCATCATTTTGAGTTTGAAACCTTTCATATAAACACATTTTTATAAATAAGTAGTTTTAAAGTTTTTGAAATTATTGAGAATTTTTGTCCAGCAATTTGTATATTCCCAAATGTCAGGGTGGCACAACTGCAAATGTGACTCTTTTATTATGAATTGACAAGGTAATAACAGTAAACTTGATAATCCAGATGACGTCAACTGATCCTGGCAGTGTGAAAAGTTTGTCAATCTCTCTGAAAAACTGGTAAAGCTACTAATTTCAAGTATGGGTTGGTTGGTCCACCTTCCATGTCTGATGGTACAACTACAATATATTGACATACAACCATTTGGTTGTACCACCAGACATAAAAACAGTCAAAATGTTGTTTATACATTAAGGAATAATAAAAAATGGATGGAGTAGTGACTATTGGGGTCATTTTAATAGTTAATCAAAATAATGTATTAAATTATTGATTAAATTTGCTATATCTTTTAAACGGTCTTTTAAATCGCTAGATAAAAGTATTTGATCCGTATTTGTGTCTATCTAAAATCATCAGATCTCGTTCTCATTTACTTTATTTCATGTCACTTCTCTCTGTTAATTAAAATTCAGCAGAGCTTTATTTTCTCTCTTCCAATCAGGATAAACATTCACAAAACAGCTGTTAGACTAGACATCTGTCTCAGCAACATTTGTGTGTGTGTGTCTGTGTTTAGAGCTTACCTAGTTATATTTATGGGAAGTGATATTAATCTGACCAAACCTCAAAACTAGATCTCCCAGGACCAGTCTAACTCTTTCTGTGGATCTTTTCTCCTGTAGGCTCCAGTGATTGAGGAACCCAGACTGCAGTTCCCCAACAAGTTGTCACACGTTTACTCCTGCACTGACGCACCAGCTTTCTTGCATCTTGGATACCTAATCTAATTTCAAGCTTGTCATTTAGTAAAGGCCCTTCCAGGGAAATTTAACCACACATTAAGTCTGTTTGACACCAGGGTAGTACACTTACATAAAACAATATCAGTATAGCAAATCTCTACTATTCAGGTACTATATATGCAAATTTTATTAAGTTTAGGACACTACTCAAATTTTCTTCAGGAAAGGTATAAATCTTATTTTCATTACCGTTTTCATGTAGATTCTTGGATGGCCACAGTCCAGCTGATGTTGTGGAGGTGGGGTGATTTGAGGACACATTTGGGATGCTGGTTGCCTAGTTGTGTGGGAGCTGGGAGGAATGATAACATAGAGTTTCCCTAGAGAAAGACACTGTGCACAGCAAGTCTCTGAATGAAACAGCATCATGTTGATCCTTTCAGCTTGATTGCATTCATTACTCTCGATACGACAGCAGCAGGTCCTGTAAATGAAAAAAAAAACAGAACTGAAGAACATTTAAAACTCATCTGTAGATCACTGATCCAGCTACGCTCTTAAAAATAAAGGTTCTTTATTGGCATTGATGGTTCCATGAAGAATATCTAACATCCATGGAATCTTTCCATTCCACAAAAGTTTCTTTATAGTGGAAAATGTTCCTTTAAAATGGTTCTTATGTTCACTGAATGGTTGTTTGGGGAAGCAACAATGGCACCTTTTTGAGCCTTTATTTTTCTGAGAGTAAAGCATGTGCCTGTGTGTGTGTGATGCTTATATGATGGGCTTCAAGGGAGGGTAGACATTTGCCAGGGATTTGATGATTTAGCGTTTGTGTGTGTGTGTGTGTGCCCTTGACCCGTGTATCTGCTGGAGGTCAGACCAACCGCTGAGCTCTTAACATATTGCAGCTATTTGAAGATCTGTAATGGCTTTTCTGTGTGTAAGGGTTTTAGAAGTAAATGGGGCGGAATGTGTGTGTGTGTGTGTTTTATCTACAGAGAATAAATAAATAAAAACTCTTGCATGGTGTGTCTTAATACCTCAAAAAATCTTTATTTACCTGATACTTCACAATATATTAATAAAGAAATGAATAGTTTGAAAACTCTGCTCATGAGCATTCACATGAGATGAAGTGGCGCATTAAAAGCTGTTTTATTTGCCTCAACCAATAGCGTTAAGTGACAGTATTGGCGCAGAAATAACACTTTAATCATGACCATTCAGCCACACAAGTGTTTCCTTGCGCACCTGTCACCTTGTTTGTTCAGTGATCACATTCACTCCACATCTGCTTCCACAAAGCACAGCAGCTGTAATCCTTTAAGAGGCTTTACTCACCGCTTTCTGTTTCTTCATGCGAGTTTTTATGTGCGTTTTCGTTTTATTGGCACTTTAGGGTTTCGTCTTATTACCTGACTGACATGGTTATAGGGGAGCTGAGTAAACTCGTTAAATCATAAAAATCAACAACATATATTAGACCCTATGCCGACGAAGCTACTGAGAGACGGCTCCAGAGGTCACAGATCCTCTTCTTAATAACATTAATTCATCTTTATCACTAGGTTACGTACTGAAAAATTTTAATTATTAGTGTTACTGGATATTAGCGCTGCTTTTGACACTATCGACCACAACCATATTTTTAATGGACTCTAAAATTATGTTGGCATTGGTGGAATTGCATTGGCATGGTTCAAATCATACTTATCTGACCATTATCAGTTTGTAGCAGTAAACAAAGAGATGTCATATTGATCACAAGTTCAGTGTGGAGTACTGCAAGGCTCAGTACTAGGACCGTTGTTTTTCACTTTGTACATGCTGATGACACTCTACTCTATTTCTTCGCGCCCTGGATTTATGTGGATCAAAGCACTTTCATCAGCTTCATACTCTTGACCCCTTTTCACTGCTATTATAAAACTTGGATGTGGATATTTATTAATATAACATCCGATTGTATTCATCAGAAAGAAGAAAGTCAAATAGACCAAGGATGACTTGAGGGAGAGTAAAGCTTGAGCTAATTTTCATTTGAAAGTGAATTATTAGGCAAGTTGTATTTTTGAGGATTAATTTTATTATTGAACAACAACCATGTTCTCAATGAACACAAACTCATTAATATCAAAGCTGAATATTTTTGGAAGTTTTAGTTTTTAGTTTTTACTTTTAGCTATTTTATGGGGATATCTGTGTGTGCAGGTGACTATTACTGTGCATAATTATTAGGCACCTTAACAAAAAACAAATTTATACCCATTTCAATTATTTATTTTTACCAGTGAAACCAATATAACATCTCAACATTCACAAATATACATTTCTGACATTCAAAAACCAAACAAAAACAAATCAGTGACCAATATAGCCACCTTTCTTTGCAAGGACACTCAAAAGCCTGCCATCCATGGATTCTGTCAGTGTTTTGATCTGTTCACCATCAACCACAGCCTCCCAGACACCGTTCAGAGAGGTGTACTGTTTTCCCTCCTTGTAAATCGCACATTTGATGATGGACCACAGGTTCTCAATGGGGCTCAGATCAGGTGAACAAGGAGGCCATATCATTAGATTTTCTTCTTTTATACCCTTTCTTGCCAGCCACGCTGTGGAGTACTTGGACGCGTGTGATGGAGCATTGTCCTGCATGAAAATCATGTTTTTCTTGAAGGATGTAGACTTCTTCCTGTACCACTGCTTGAAGAAGGTGTCTTCCAGAAACTGGCAGTTGGACTGGGAGTTGAGCTTGACTCCATCCTCAACCCGAAAAGGCCCCACAAGCTCATCTTTGATGATACCAGCCCAAACCAGTACTCCACCTCCACCTTGCTGGCGTCTGAGTCGGACTGGAGCTCTCTGCCCTTTACCAATCCAGCCACGGGCCCATCCATCTGGCCCATCAAGACTCACTCTCATTTCATCAGTCCATAAAACCTTAGAAAAATCAGTCTTGAGATATTTCTTGGCCCAGTCTTGACGTTTCAGCTTGTGTGTCTTGTTCAGTGGTGGTCGACTTTCTGCCTTTCTTACCTTGGCCATGTCTCTGAGTATTGCACACCTTGTGCTTTTGGGCACTCCAGTGATGTTGCAGCTCTGAAATATGGCCAAACTGGTGGCAAGTGGCATCTTGGCAGCTGCACGCTTGACTTTTCTCAGTTCACGGGCAGTTATTTTGCGCCTTGGTTTTTCCACACGCTTCTTGCGACCCTGTTGACTATTTTGAATGAAACGCTTGATTGTTCGATGATCACGCTTCAGAAGCTTGGCTATTTTAAGACTTCTGCATCCCTCTGCAATATATCTCACTATTTTTGACTTTTCTGAGCCTGTCAAGTCCTTCTTTTGACCCATTTTGCCAAAGGAAAGGAAGTTGCCTAATAATTATGCACACCTGATATAGGGTGTTGATGTCATTAGACCACACCCCTTCTCATTACAGAGATGCACATCACCTAATATGCTTAATTGGTAGTAGGCTTTCCAGCCTATACAGCTTGGAGTAAGACAACATGCATAACGAGGATGATGTGGTCAAAATACTCATTTGCCTAATAATTCTGCACTCCCTGTATTTAGCTGACATTGACGATTTTTTTTTAACATTTTATAATAGTGTTTGCAATCAAATGCTTTAAGTCAGCATGAAACAAAGTTGTGATGTATATCTGAGTGAAACGGCTTCTCGAACAAGAACAAATGAAGGGCGAGACTTGATTTTTTCCAGAGGGAACGTGCAGGTATTACGTCACTTCGTAGGCCAACAGTTAGTATTACACTGGTTCCCAATGGAATTTTTCCACAGGCTTTTGGATTATCACCAAATAAAAAAGCTCTGTAATCAACAAAGGTTTATGAAACTTACACGTTTTGTCCATCAAGATAATTTTCACATATGAACATATCTTTTATAAATTTTGAAGCCTAAAGTAAGAAGTAAAAAGCTAAAGGTAGGCTATAAATGAAATACACTACGGTCACTCGCCTTCAATTCTAAGCTTCCGAAAACTGCAATTTTTATCTAAAAATTTTGAGTTAAAACAGTTTATAAGAGTACAATTATGAGCATAATGAGGTCGTAAAAGCAGACTGAGCATACCTTTTCAGCGGGATGACGTTTAATCTCTCCAAATTCCTGTGTAGCCCCATTTAACCGCCGTTTTTAAGACACATAACACCTTAAAAATCACGAACTGGATAATACTGGTGTATTTTATGTTGTAGAATAAAACTTTAAAGTATCTTGAGCTTGCATCCACCACAGACCTTATTTCAGCCATTTAACCAAAACCCCACAAAAAACAAAAAAACATTAACTTTGGAACAATGGAACCGGAAGTGCTAAAATGCTCCCTCAATTCCGGGTTTTGGCCTATAAAGAGATGTCATAACTGCACCACTCTATGAATTTGATGGTTGTAGTTTTCAATGGACTAGGTGCACAAGATGGCGTCGATCAACCTCCAGGCTATAGCTGTGTCCGAAACCGCCCACTCGTTCACTAACCCCTATATAGTGCATGACAGTTAGCGCACTATATCAGCAAAGAGTGAACGAAAATGAGTGAGCGAATTCGGACAGCGACAATTCCGTCATTAATATTTCCTCTACCCATCTGTAATATGTCCTGTTTAGCTTAATGAATTGTATATTACTGTTTATTTATCATGTTTATTGAGAATAAAGAGAGAAAAAAAACACCTGTGTCATGCTATTTAGTAAACTCATATTTAAAAATAACAGAACAAATCACTACACTGTCACATTTGTTTATAAAAATATAATAGTAAATAAATACAATATAAACAACAGTATACAATGTACAACAGTTCACTAACATGAGAAAAATCGACCAAATTATCATATGATAATAAGTATATATATTATGATATAAACCTGCATCATTTCGCTTCAAAATATCTTCACAAAGATGTTCTAATTAATAAAAAATTACACTTACATTTGTAGAAGTTGCCGCTTCCCGTATTGCCGTCCGCCATATTTATTTTTCTTTCGCGCTCGATCGTCTTATCGCATTGGATTTTGGGTAACGGCGCTTTAACGAGCATACATCGAATGTACACTCAAAATCAGAGAGCATTGTGGGTAAAAGTAGTGAACGAATGTAGGGAATGAAGTCGTTCACTCAGAATTCGGACAGCACTACAAAATGCCCGACACCCGATATAGTGCACTATATAGTGGATAGGGAGCGGTTTCGGAGTATGAGTGTACGCGTCAGTACTTCCGCTCAAAGCTCTCTGCTTTTTGACATCAACAAAGATCTAGCTAACGTTAGTAATTACTAATGAGCGGATTCAGAATTAAAGAAAGGCCTTCCAATGAGTGAAAAAGTCGGCATTACATTGTTGTGTACCACTAATTCGTCCCGCAATAACTGGATTTGATTGACAGGTTGTCCGTTGTCCCGGCCTCGCGCCAGTATACACGTCATCAGAGAAGACGTCATTAACGTTATTTTGATTAAAAAGCACACGAATTAAAGAATTAACTACCACGAATAAATTTATATTTATAATAAATGCGAAATTACATTAAAAAAAAAACAATAACTGACTATTTTGATTTGGTGACTAACGTGTTTACATTTTGGCGCCACAGAATATTAACTGACAAACTAATAATGCTTCTCAATCGAAAAGAAAAGGAACAGATATCAGTGTAGTAGAATAATTTCACAGTGTATTATGTAGCCTAATGAGTAATATAGTCATGTAACGTTAGAGGGCACCATCCCATTGAAATCTGATAAATTAGATGAAGGTAAAATGTTCTCCTTTTAATTAAACGCTTTATTCTTTCTATAAGATTCTCGTTCGTTAGAAATAATTTCAGGTGATTCTGAGTCAAGCTTTAACAAAAGACACGCTCCGTGTAATGAGTGAGTTACCTGTAGCTCCCAGTAAACACCTTTGTCGTGCCTGAGGGAGTGAGCAGATACACGTCATTTCCCTGAAAACCCCGCCGCTTCCTTGGAACCGCACGCGCGCTGATCACTTTTTCATTTCTCTATGAAGTAATACGCGTCTCTCCGAGAATGGGATTTACTTCAGTCGAAGAGCAATAATTTCAACAGGATTAACTTTTTTTTTTTTACTCGAAGATATAATATGTGAATACTATATTAAAACTCGCTGGCAATAATGCGGATACAGATCTATATCAGTATCACTCTCTTGATCTTTGTCGAGAAATCCGCCTCAGAGGGTAAGATGGTTTTATTTCATTTATTTTAATAGTATCGTATGAATATAAAATTATTCTGTATTAGCTTTAAGTAGTATTATTTATTAGTTTAAGAAATACTTTTTGAATAGGCCAATAGATACATAATTATTTACTTTTTAGAATCTTTAAAACATTTATCCGTGGGCTATTTATGTTTTTTACATATATATATATAATTATATAATTTCATGATTACTTTAGAGTACTTTAATTTTAGAATATTTTTAAAAAAAATTTCATCATCATCGCATATAAGGCACTCGCAACGCAAAGGTCACGGGTTCGATTCCCAGGCAGTGCAAGAACTGATAGAAATGTATGTTAATGCCGTGTAAGTTGCTTTGGATATGTATGTATGAATATATATATATATATATATATATATATATATGTGTGTGTGTATATATATATATATATACATACATATCCAAAGCAACTTACATGGCATTAACATACATTTCTATAAGTTCTTGCACTGCAAGATATATATATATATATATATATATATATATATATATATATACATATATATATATATATATGTGTGTGTGTGTGTGTATATATATATATATATATATATATATATATATATATATATATATATATATACATATGTTTGAATAAAGAATATGTTTGAATGTACATTATACATGCATATATATACACACACATATATATATATACATACATTACATACATATATACACATATATATGTAAGTATATATATATATATATATATATATATATATATATAGTATGTATAATGTACATTCAAACATATTCTAATCACTAAACCAGAAAGGAGTCATTATATGACATATATATAGTTGCCTTTAAAATGTCATCATGCCCATATTCAGGATCGAATATGAATCAGTCATTGGAAAATCCCATTTTGAAATCTTGATTTCTCAAGGTCTTTGCCCCAGGAGCTGTTTTTACAGTGTGTAACACAGTGATATCAATAAGATGGTTTAATGTGCTCGCGTGGTCCAAAGGGCTCTTGTGGGTGATTTTTTTTTTTTTTTATTGCACTCACACTTGAGATAAATCCTGAACGCAGGTGTATCAAAACTCACCCGAGTGGGATGTAAACACATCTCTTTACTGTCAATTCACATTTTAACACTACCCATATTCCTGACATGCATGATGGTTTAATGTGCGCTTCACTAATGAGACGTCATACAATCATGACAGACTCTACACATTAACTAAATCCATGAAGCAGGTCGAGCTTATCACAGCTGATTTGTGAAGGAATTTGATTAGATTCAATAAATGAATCTGATTAGAAGTTATGGCAGATGTAAAATGCTCCCATTTAGATTGATAAAATTATTCTGTACACAAAGAGATCAGATTTCAGTCATTTTGAACGAAACTTCAATATAAGAGCAACAGCTCAGTTCCGGAAGTTTGTTGTAATGTGAGATGTTTTGGGTGTGAGCTTGAAGAGGGAAGTTCTCAGAAGTTCTGACAGTTTTAAGGAAGTATTTCTCATGAATGTCTTATTGACATCACAGATCTTATTCTGTTCTGTGATTTCTCAGAAAATAGCATCAGCGATGAGAGAAATGGGTGGATGTGCTTGTGTTCCTGTCACATTTTTTCTCAGTGATGGTACGTCTAGTTAATGGTTATTGGTCAAAACTGGGAAAACCAGTTTGAGAACTTCATCACACCTAAAAAATACAAAAACACCACAAAAATAGCACATGTGACAAATGACTGACTGATTACGCAAATCAAATCATTCATAAAAATATATAAATGTATGCTTTGTCGAGGTTCGTAATGATGTTTTTGAAAAAATCTCTTTTGCTCATGTCGCATTTATTTGATCAAAAATATTGTGAAAGCAGTCAAAATTTTGAAATATTATTACAATGTAAAATAACTGTTTTCTGTTTTTATATATTTTAAAATATAATTTATTTCTGTGATACAAAGCTGCATTTTCAACATCATTACTCCATTAAATTTATTTTTGTTCTCACAACATAACCTGTATCTGACAACCTTAGACAAAAAAGACAAGTTAAAGGATTAGTTCACTTCAGAATTAAAATTTCCTGATAATTTACTCATCCCCATGTCATGTTTATGTCTTTCTTTCTTCAGTCGAAAAGAAATTAAGGTTTTTGAGGAAAACATTCCAGGATTTTTCTCCATATAGTGGACTTCAATGGGGTTCAATGGATTGATGGTTCAAATGTCAGTTTCAGTGCAGCTTCAAAGGATCTACATGATCCCAGGCGAGGAATAAGAGTCTTATCTTGCAAAAAAACGATCAGTCATTTAAAAAAAAAAACAAAAAAAAAACAACCTTTTAACCACAAATGCTCGTCTTGCGCCACACATTACGCAATCACGTTGGAAAGGCGGAAGTACCACGGTAGGGTGGAAAACTCCATCTCATTTTCTCTTACAACTTCAAAATCGCCTGTCATAGTTTTTTTACCTTTTTTTGTAAAGGCCGTTTGACTTAATCTTCACTTTGTAAACACTGGATCCATACTTTCTCCTACGTCACGTGTGACCTTTCCAACGTGATTACATGATGCGCATCACAGAGCAGTGCAAAACGAGCGTTTGCAGTTAAAAAGTATAGTTTTTTTTGTAAAATAGCCGCTCATTTCACTAGATAAGACTCTTATTCCTCGTCTGGGATCATGTAGAGTCTTTGAAGCTGCACTGAAACTGACATTTGGACCCGTTGAACCCCATTGAAGTCCACTATATGGAGAAAAATCCTGGAGTGTTTTACTCAAATCTTGACTTCTTTTCAACTGAAGAAAGGAAGACAAACATCTTGGATGCCATGGAGTTGAATAAAATATCAAGAAATTTTAATTCTGAAGTGAACTGATCCTTTAAAAGAAAATTAAAAAAAATTAATGCTAATTACTAACAAGTATGTCACATTACAACAACCAAATGTTCACTTAATAGGCTTTTAAAACACATCTGAAGGCATTTGCTGTGCAAAGTCCAAATGACTGGTTATAACAGCTGGCCGAAACTGGCATGATGGCATAATTGTGTGTGTGACGGGTTAAATGGTTTCTGATAGCGCACGGCAAGTGTGAGCGTGTGTGTGTGTGGGTGTTTGGACATTAGAGCCAGCGGGAAGGGAAGATGGTTTTCAATTGAAGCTATATCATGAGATCCTGAAGAGAGTGAACGCTGTGAAGGGTCGCATGGGGACATGGAGCTTGTAAGGACTTGTTCATACTATCCTAAACAACATTGTTTGTTGGTGTGTCGGGTCAGTCTTTACCGGAATACAAAAGGACTTACTGTAACTGTGGCTGTTTAGGAAAAAAGTTATAAAAAACGTATAGGTTTTGTAAATGAAGCAAATAAAGCCCGTTTTAAGACTATTAAGATTTTTTGTTATTGCTAGATTATTATTATAAAAAATTATTTACACCTCACAAAAACTGTTACTGTTTTATAGTAATTAAAATAATATTTTCTGGACAAAAAAGTATATAAAAAATACTAGTACTTTTATTCAGCAAGGACACATTAAAATGATCAAAAGTGACAGTAAAGACATTTATAATGTTACAAAAGATTCGTATTTCAAATAAACGCTGTTCTTTTGAACTATTTGTTCATCTCAGAATCCTAGAAAAAAAAAAGAGTATCATTCCACAAAAATATGAATCATTGACAATAATCAGAAATGTTTCTTAATCGTCATATCAGAATGATCTCTGAAGGATCATGTGACACTGAAGACTGGAGTAATGATGCTGAAAATTCAGCTTTGATCACAGGAATAAATGACATTTTAACATATATTCAAATAATAAGATTTTTAGATTGTGAGAATATTTCATAATATTACTGTATTTTTTACTGTACCGACCCCAAATGCTTGAATGTTTGAACGTTTGTCACGTATATTCAGTAAAACAAATACTACCATGATGTGTACCTAATATACAATTGTACTTTACGCAAATTATTGAATATTTAAATATATCACTTTTTTGCATCATAGTAATGCAAATGAGAACTGTATTACTTCAACTTTACTGTACTGACAACTAAATGTGCACAATTGTCTTGAGAATAATATCCCAAAAAAATCTTAACGGTCCAAAAAAACAGGCTTAAATTTCATTATAAACATAATTTTTTCTGAAATTTTACCCACATACAGGGAGTGCAGAATTATTAGGCAAATGAGTATTTTGACCACATCATCCTCGTTATGCATGTTGTCTTACTCCAAGCTGTATAGGCTGGAAAGCCTACTACCAATTAAGCATATTAGGTGATGTGCATCTCTGTAATGAGAAGGGGTGTGGTCTAATGACATCAACACCCTATATCAGGTGTGCATAATTATTAGGCAACTTCCTTTCCTTTGGCAAAATGGGTCAAAAGAAGGACTTGACAGGCTCAGAAAAGTCAAAAATAGTGAGATATATTGCAGAGGGATGCAGAAGTCTTAAAATAGCCAAGCTTCTGAAGCGTGATCATCGAACAATCAAGCGTTTCATTCAAAATAGTCAACAGGGTCGCAAGAAGCGTGTGGAAAAACCAAGGCGCAAAATAACTGCCCGTGAACTGAGAAAAGTCAAGCGTGCAGCTGCCAAGATGCCACTCGCCACCAGTTTGGCCATATTTCAGAGCTGCAACATCACTGGAGTGCCCAAAAGCACAAGGTGTGCAATACTCAGAGACATGGCCAAGGTAAGAAAGGCAGAAAGTCAACCACCACTGAACAAGACACACAAGCTGAAACGTCAAGACTGGGCCAAGAAATATCTCAAGACTGATTTTTCTAAGGTTTTATGGACTGATGAAATGAGAGTGAGTCTTGATGGGCCAGATGGATGGGCCCGTGGCTGGATTGGTAAAGGGCAGAGAGCTCCAGTCCGACTCAGACGCCAGCAAGGTGGAGGTGGAGGACTGGTTTGGGCTGGTATCATCAAAGATGAGCTTGTGGGGCCTTTTCGGGTTGAGGATGGAGTCAAGCTCAACTCCCAGTCCTACTGCCAGTTTCTGGAAGACACCTTCTTCAAGCAGTGGTACAGGAAGAAGTCTACATCCTTCAAGATGCAGGACAATGCTCCATCACACGCGTCCAAGTACTCCACAGCGTGGCTGGCAAGAAAGGGTATAAAAGAAGAAAATCTAATGATATGGCCTCCTTGTTCAGCTGATCTGAACCCCATTGAGAACCTGTGGTCCATCATCAAATGTGCGATTTACAAGGAGGGAAAACAGTACACCTCTCTGAACGGTGTCTGGGAGGCTGTGGTTGATGGTGAACAGATCAAAACACTGACAGAATCCATGGATGGCAGGCTTTTGAGTGTCCTTGCAAAGAAAGGTGGCTATATTGGTCACTGATTTGTTTTTGTTTGGTTTTTGAATGTCAGAAATGTATACTTGTGAATGTTGAGATGTTATATTGGTTTCACTGGTAAAAATAAATAATTGAAATGGGTATAAATTTGTTTTTTGTTAAGGTGCCTAATAATTATACACAGTAATATTCACCTGCACACACAGATATCCCCCTAAAATAGCTAAAACTAAAAACTAAAAACTTCCAAAAATATTCAGCTTTGATATTAATGAGTTTTTTGTGTTCATTGAGAACATGGTTGTTGTTCAATAATAAAATTAATCCTCAAAAATACAACTTGCCTAATAATTCTGCACTCCCTGTATGTGACCGTATTCATAGGATTTTGTCCCTACTCTGACTGGGAGTTATGAGCATTGCTTCATTCAGCATAAGAAGAAATGAAATATTCATGAAAATCATGTGGTCAGACTCTAATACGAGTTACTCTCTTTCAGCCACGAGTCGCCCGCCTCCTCCTGTTAACGTGTCCATACAGTGTGACAGCTATGGAGTTGGAGTACGATGGGAATATCCTGATCTCAGTCAGGATGTACACTTCCTTGTGGTGGTGGAATCATCGGTCCCTCGCAATGAAAGGTAAATGATCTGAATAAAACCTTTCTTTCACAATCTTTCACAGGAACTAAGAGCCTTTTATAGTCATTTTCATCATTTAGCAGACGCTTTTATCCAAAGCGACTTTCAAGTGGAGCAATTAGGGGTAGGTGCCTTGCTCAAGGGCACTTTAGTCATGGTTTAGTCCTGCCGGCGTGGGAATCAAACCGGCAACCTTCAGATTACAAGCCCGATTCCCTCACCACTAGGCCACGATTAAATGTCAATTTTAGCTTGATTCAACGACTGCTGAATCCTTTTAAAGTATTAGTCATCCATAATGCTGTTCATTTGTAGTTTTTGTCACCATCATGAGCTCACTGTTATTATTTGTGTTTCAGGAAAAGTAACACCACACAAAATCAAAGTTTAGACATATCCGGTATGCTGTTTGAGTCAGGATTCAACACCTACAGTGTCACTGTGACGGCCTGGCGGGGAGGACGGGAGTCAGAGCCAAGACACTCCGTTTCTTTCAGCTTCAATAAACAAAGCACCAGCGATAAAAAGTGTACGTTTAGCCTTTATTATTGGTTAAACTCTGAAATATCATTGATCGTAGCAAACACATGCGGCATGATCTAACAGTACTATTGTGCGTTCAGGTTATTTGGAGTTTCCCGATATCGAACTTTCTCCCAAAGATGGGAAACTTCACGTCAAGTTCATCAACCCTCTGCATCTGTACAGAGACACGCCGGCGCTGAGCAACCTCTCCGATCATCTGATCTACGATATTATTACAGAAGAGGTAACGTTCAAGAATAGTACACGAGAAAAAGACTCTTCTTAAGTCATATGATAGCTTTGTGTGGGGAAACGTAACTAAAATGAGCTAAAATTAAAATATTTATATAAACTTCTGTTTAAAAGTTTGGTACATTGTAACATATTGTTCACCAAAGCAATACGCCCCAAGAAGCCGTGGTTAACATTGAACTTATAACAGCTAAGGGACGTTGTTAGGCACGACGTGGAGCGGAGGAAACCCATTTTAGCTGTTATACACTGTAAACCACACAATGTTAAAGCCAGAAAATATGTATCTATGCAAATTTCATGAAATAAAATCAATAAAAGGCTTCCTTGCGCTGGAAAACATAGTCCCTGACGGTGCACAGTAACAGAAGTTTTAGGTATTACGCCTCTAGATGGCGACAAAGATCGTCTTTATGAGCAAGTCACAAAGACTTTTATATTGAAACTTGCTGTGAACAAGACGCAAATCTCAAATGCTTTGACTAGCGATGTCAGTGTCAGCAGGGTACGGGAAAACCCATTAAATGTTAAAACGACAAAATCGCAGAACTTTCAAACGGATTCTTTATAATGAACATAGGCTAAATGCTAAATACACTCGGTCACTCGATATCTCTCTCACAATGCTCTTCTACACAACAATGAACAAAAACAATTGAGAATAAGCGTATGTTTACGTTGCTAAGAGTCGTTGCTAAGCAGCAACAGACGCATTCAGTGATGTAATGCGGTCAGTTGAATGTTTTCGGGAATTTTGCATCGGCTTCGAACGCGGCTCAACCAATCCGAATCGAGGGCCGGAACGATCCGTTTTATAAAGCATTCAGTGTCACATGATCCTTCAGAAAACATTCTAATTTGAGGATCAAGAAACATTTCTGATTATTATCAATTTTGAAAACAGTTTATGAATATTGATAGATTCAGGATTTTTTGATGAGCAGGATTTATTTGGAATAGAATTGTTTTATAACATGTCTTAACTGCCTGTTTCGAACAAATTATCGTGTCCTTGCACTATAAAAGCGTCCATTTCCATGTCAATGACCCGAAACCTTTGAACAATAGTGTATATCTTAAGTCAAATCCGGTTCAGAAGTTTTTCTGGATTAGTTGTTGATTACTCGAATTTCAAACTTTGTTCAAACGCATCTTCTGTTAATCCTGTGTGAGTGAATGCTTTGTTTTTTCCACAGCATAAGATTGTGATAGAAACCTGTGAAATGAAGAATAAAACATGCGAGACGTCCATTGAGTTTTCCGAGCACAGAGGAGTTTACTGCGTCAATCTGACAGGAGAAATCGGACAGAGACCTCTCATTCCCAAAGGAAACTGCTTCAAAGGAGACATAAGAATCTGTAAGTGCAAATTCAACCAAACAAATTCGTCAATTCCCTATTTCAAAACGTAGAAACTAGTTATTAGTAGATGCATCCAGACTTTTGACTTCCAATTAATTAGGTTTCCAAGTAAAGCAAAGGGATTATTTTTTACACATGAGACGAAACAGATGCTGTACAAGCTCGAGCGTAAAACCAAAACCCACCCATTCTTCCACCCAGATCCATCGTTCACCGTGTACCTGTATCCACTGCTGGGCGTCTTTTTAACGCTGGCTTTCATAACCTTCATCCTTCTGCTGATAGCAGCGAAATGCAAATCGGAAATTAAGAAGCAAGCTTCCACTGCATATCCCGACTGTTTGGTGAGTTGCCGTTTGACCTGATCTCGACATTTATGCGTAAATTGTTCAGTAAAACATTCTCACGTAATTGCTGGATTGAATTGTGTAAGAATAGTTGCACAAAGAATTTTGACAAAATCATAATTATTATATTTTTTCATCATCTGTGTATGTAATTACTATTGCACAATCCAGTTTAAACAAGACATTATGTAGAAATGTTTAAATGTTCAATTTCTGGCTTGTTTGATTTTTTTTTGGATTTGGACGTGTCGTTTTGAAAAGCTGAAATCAAGTATAAATATTAGAGGAAAAACTGAAACTTAAATGAGAAATGTTTTACTAAGTTGTACTAAAAGAAGTGCTAAAATTACTGAACTGAAATAAAAAGTAAATTAAAGCTAAATAGAAACTTAAAAAGATGCAAATGACTAAAACGTATTACAAAATTACTCAAAACTTAAGCTAAAATTTATTAAAATATAATAATAAATTCCATTTCAAGATATAGTATAATAGTATGCATAATACTAAATAAAAACTAGTCACTATTCCAATGTGACATTTTAATTACATTTACTATTAAAATTGTTTTTGGTAGTAGAAATAAAGCTGAAGTAAAGCATAAATATTAGACGGAAACTCAAAGTAGACATGATGAAGTACTAAAATGATTAAAACTACAATAAAAAAATAAATGAGAACTAAATATAAATATAAAAAAAAAAAAAAATCACAAAATTACTCAAATTAATTGAAAACTGAAAATATAAAAACAAACGCCATTTCAAAATATCATATAATAAACTATTAGAAGAAAACTAGACATGTCACAACTTACTGAAATAAAATAAGCTGAAGTACTAAAATTATTCAAATTAAAATAAAATGTAGCAGAACATGCAAAACTACTGGAATTCAAATAAATATTAAAAATAAAAGCTATTTTAAAAAATAAATGATTAAATACCAGAATAGTATTTAAAAAAGTAATCCACACGGGACGGTTCGCACAAAAATGTTTGTCGTCATTTACTAGACCTCACGTGATTCCAGACCAATGACTTTCTTCTTAACACCTTTTTAAGTGAACTATCCCTTTAATTAGCCAGTTTTAACGAGATTTGTCCCGGCCTCTTTGCCGTGAACTTGTAACCCAGCAGCATTCCTGCACAGGGATAGGTGACTGTAAATGGTCTCTTTCTGGTTTGGTAGGTTATCAAGCCAGCACAAACACACCTGTGCGAACCACAGAGTGTCAACCCGGACATGAAGCCCAGCTACGTGAAGATCGACCCGGAGTGGTATCCTAAAGAACAAACCGCCTTGCTATACCCGGAGCAGGAGCAGCATGAGGAGCAGTCCTCCGGTGACAGGGATGTGGGGACCGGTGACCCGTACAAAAATAGTGGGTATGGGGCGAATGAGCTGGATGGCGATGAGGAGCAGTCCTCCGGGGACCCGTACAATAACAGTATGTATGGGGCTAAAGAGCTTGATGACGATGAGCGTGGCTACGACTGTCCGCACGTTCTCCGTCAGGAGATGAGTCCTGGAGATTTGGTGAAATGTTATGGGCCTTAGAGACTCCTCGGATTGCTTCCAGAGCTCTAGAAGTGAAGGAAAGTCCCATACAAAACAATAAATGCACCTGTTGCCGGGATGTTCTGGGAACACGACACAGGTTGGGACTGTTCTTTCAAATACAAGTCGTCACATGACATCACGGAATGGAATTCCCCCGAGCTTTTCCGGCAGAATGGAAAAACGTGTTTGTCATTCATCACTGGCAATCCCTTTTTATTTGAACCTAAACTCCTATTGAATTTACAACATTTCAGGGATTTTTTTTTTAAAAGCGTGCTTGTATTTGTTGCCACGTGTGACAGTTTTGTCTTAAGGTCAGCCAGAATCACATCCTTTGCCTTTTGAACAAAGACTTCTTTTACAAGTGCTGCTCAGGTCACGTGACTCAGTCTCGTCGGAATTACCGCCATGGCGAAATAACTGATGCTTTTTGTGTTTCTGTGCCAACACTCACAACACCAAACGTTCATTCAGCAGTTTTGTTGAGTGACGGCAAAATACTACATTCAATCACCTTTTCATTCTTTAAAATATGAATTGAGGTATCATAAGCTATAATAAAATGGAAACTCAAACGGAAATGCACACTACGGTTTAAATATGTGGACAGAATGTTTTTTTTTCAGCATTAAATTGATCAAAAGTGACAGTAAACGCATTTATAATGGATCATGTGACTGAAGACTGGAGTAAATGATGCTGAAAATACAGCTTACATTTTATAATATATTCACACAGAACAGTTATTTTAAATGGTAGTAAATTTTTTTACATTTTACTACCATTTAAAATTATGAATAATAATTTATAAATTAAATTAACAATTTAATTTTTACATTAATTTTTTTTTTTTAAATTAACGCAGCCTTAATAAGAGTCTTCATTCAAAAACATTTTTAAAAAAATTGTACGATCCAAACGTTTGAATGCAGTGCAAGCATAACTTTTATAACATAATTCAAGTTCGCAATTCCAAAACAGAAACATTGCTGTCCACTTGTAATTGTTGTAACTCTGGCATGATGGGAATAACTAGCGCACACCGTCATGAAGCAGCTCTTCAAGCTCACTGCAGATGAAAACGGAAACTTTTATATCAGGTCAAAGTTGTTTATTGTTCAAATCATGTGACAGAAGAGAATTTCGTCATGATGAATCGAGAAGCCATCGGTCCAGCTTACAGGGAGCTGGTAGTTTGCACTAAGTTGGTGAAAATGTGATTTTTTTCTTCTTTTTCTCCAAGAATGTTTTCTTATTAAAAGTAGGGTTGGGATTCTAACGAAAAATACTACTTGTGTTTATGCATTTCATAACTGCTTTACTCTTTAGAATGTGATGAATGCATTTAAATTACATTTTTGTACATATATATATTTACCTTTAAACCGTCAAGACTGATAAACAGCCATTATGATGTATCCATGACAACACTATTTATAAACATCATTTAGAACTGTGTGGCATGAGTCAAATAAAACATGGAAGTCCTGGTAGGGTAAATGATGTCGTCATGTGCTGCAACAGACGTGTCTTCAGTAAGGTCCTGTAGTCGCAGTGGTTCTGACAGTCTCTGGAGCGTCTCTGCAGTCCTATGAGAGCTTCAGGCCCTGAACGTTTGCTCTTAAATTAACCATCTGTTTCTCCTGCATCTGTTTCTCCTGTTTGAACGCCAGTTTGTTTGCCTTCTTCTCTGTCCTCCTCTCCTGAAACGATGGAGGAAAAAATGTGAATGCCAGGGTGCTTTTTAGTTATATATTCTGCTGAGTGATTATTTATAATTGGCCAATTTCCTCCTCCAATGTAATTCTGATGGATTTTTGGCAAGTCTCTTCAACAAGCCAATAATGTTTGACTTGCGATAATGCGGAGGTAACATGTAGATAATCTTCGTTAATCCAGCTTCAATCTGCAGTTTGATTGACAGGCGATCTAACCGATCATAACCCTGAATCAGGGGAGTCAGGAGTTAGTAGATTAACGTTGGTGAACTTGATAAATTGTGTGTCCTCACGTCTTTCCGCGCTTGAAACAACATTCCTTCTGATGTTCATTCATGTTTATTTGATGCTATAAATGAACTAGTATGAAGAGATGATCGCTTCACGAGGAGTTACAGCGATCTGTCACGACACATTAAACACACACTAGACCAGTGGTTCTTAACCTTGTTGGAGGTACTGAACCCCACCAGTTTCATATGCACATTCACCAAACCCTTCTTAATAGGAAAAAGCGGGGCGCGTCATCACGAATCATATGAGTCGGGTGTCTGTCTTGACCTCCACCGAACCCCTGGGATTCGATCGAACCCAGGTTAAGATCCACTGCACTAGACGCTATTTATTGTTTAAACTTCTTTAAAAAAATTACAATATTAGAAATATGAAACGTATCAAAATGTGTGCGTTTCATATCAAAAGTAAACTGCTCTGTCGACGTTGTCAGTGTCCTCTTTGCGCCGCGATGTATTTTTCACTGCGTGAGAACATGATGTGTGGCGTGAACATTGCAGCGGTAACTAAAGGGGGCGGGTCTTTGCGAAGGGTCAAAATTAACTGCAACAGAAGTTTCAGCATGTACGCACCTTCCTCTCGGTCTTGATGGCCTGTTTCCTGGCTCTCCTCTCCTCAGCGCTCTCTTCCCGTGAGCGGGGCTGCGTTGAGACTCTGGGCAGGTCCGAGTCGTTTATCCTCTCCATCCTCTCCACCTGTTTGGCCGTCGGGCCTCGTTTTGCCAGAACGTCCAGAGGAATCCCAGTCTTATTGGACACTCGGATCTGCTTGGGCTGCAAACATATTTGCAAATAATTAATTTGGCAAACGATTTCATCCAAACCAACTTATACTGCATTCAAAATATACATGTTTTCAGTTCATGCACTCCCTAGGAATCAAACCCATAACCTTGGCGTTGCAAGCGGCATGCACTAGTCTACTGTTTATATGTCTTTTAGTATTTTATGTAAATCCCTTTGTAAACCTATCCATCCCTGAGAACAAACATCTTTTACACTGATGACCTCTGTAATGTGTTTGTCACGATACACTGCATGCTAACTGTTGTAAAAACAGAGAAAGCACAGCACAGGTCTGAGAGTGACCCATTATAAAAGAATTAGTTGTATATACTATGAATGAGCTCGAAGAATTACTGCATTAAAAACCCATTAACTGCATGAGGTCATATGGCGGGGTAATATTTGTTAAGATTAATGTGATCAACTGATTAATACAAGATCAAATCTGACTTTAGAAAAGATCACAATCTTGTTGTTACAAATAGAGTATGCTTGCTTCTGCGCTGCAGGTGAAAACATTCACACACGCAACTCATCCACCTCTTAAATTTGGTTCACATGCAAAATGGATGTGGATTTGAATTGGAAACGGACACTTCCGGTGCATTTCACCCTAGGCTTTTTTATCTGTGTATTGAAATAACAGCTTAATATTGGCCGAGTGAGTCATGTGATGCAGGTTTCTTCACCTTCGGAGGGTCCTGGATGAGTTTGGGTCGGTTGTAGAGGTTGGAGTAAGTGCCTGAGAGAGAAAGATAAACATGATCAAATCATCCCTGAGCATCACGTATTTACATAACGAATAAAATCAGAATTGAAGTGGATAATTATGAAAATAATGTTTTTGTTGTCCATTTCTCTGCTGTGGTGAGAATCACCAGAACATCCTCAAAACAATATCATTTTCATTCCATATTGTCATACTTGATTTTTATATATATATATATATACATAAAATTAAATTGATCAAAAGTGACCGTAAAATCATTTTTAATGTTAATAAAAGATTCTATTTCAAATAAATGCTTTTCTTTTGAACTTTACATTCATCAAAGAATCCTGGAAAAATGCATCACTGTTTCCACAAAAATATGAAGCAGCTCAACTGTTTTCAACATTGATAATAATCAGAAATGTTTCTTGAGCATCAAATCAGCATATTAAAATGATCATGTGACACTGAAGACTGGAGTAATGATGCTGAAAATTCAGCTTTGATCACAGAAATAAATTATATTACAATAAATACAGCTATTTTGAAAGATAAAATATTTCACAATATAACTGATTTTACTGTATTTTTGATCAAATAAATGCAGCCTTGGACTAAATTAAAACACATTAAAATAAATCTTACAGACTGCAAAAGTTTGAATTGTGTATATATACACTAGTGGTGCAATGGATAACAAAACTAATGCTGAATCACCAAAATCAGCCCAATAAATAAAATAAAATAAAAACTTAGGAGTGTAAATGTAACTTTCTAGCTTGACTAATAAAGTTATTAAAGGCAAGAAAACAGCCGGTAACAAAATACATGAATTACAAGCATAGATAAGTATTATTCAGATGGTAGTATTCAGGTGCAGAAATGTAATTATTACATGTGAAATAACAGTGTAGTATAGTGGTTACGAAAGGAGGATGCAAAAGAGGAATCATTCCAGTATTCGTGGCTCTTTTGAGCGAGCTTCGGGATGCGTGCGGCTGTGCGCACAGATAACAGCGCACGAGCACTCAATTGAGATCTCTTTCGGGAACTTATAAACACGTGCAATTGACAAACGTTCACTCTATGATGGTTAAACCCAAACCGTAGGGCCTGGTCTGTGCAGATTATGGATCAACTGTTACACCATATACATTATGTATTGCAATATTTGATGAATATATTAAAAGCCTCTGTAAATAAATAACACACTCACATCCTCACATGGCATCAGAATTTGCGCTTCACTAATAAACTGTATGGATTCAGACTCACTGATTATGGTCTCACAGTCCCAGCGCTCTGCAGGCGGCTCTACGACCATCGCATCAATCGCCAACTCTTCGTCGTCTTCATCATCCTCGTCCTCCTCTCTCACAGCGGGCAGCTCTGCAGGACCCAGCTGATCTGGTTTCTGACAACTACACACCCACACACACGAAGTGATGAGAGGAGTGATCTCACACACACACACACACACACACACAGATGCTGTGACAGTCACACTCACTCTTTCTCTTTCTGAACGAAGTAATCTTTGATGACCTCCTCCAGTCGCTTGCTGTCGGGTTCAATGTAGCCCTCCAGCTCCGCGTTATCCAGCGCTCCGATCTCGTCATCGTCAAACTGCTCGAAAAACTGTTCAACAACACGACAAACACTCAATTTTTTTATTACAGAAGTGTACACTAAAAATAAAATCATTTAGTCATTCGGCATTTTTGCTTGTACACCTGAGAAAGAAAAATATTTTTCGCTCATGTTGATGTGAATTTCAATAAAGCTAAACACAAATAAACAAACGTAAAGAAAAGAAAACCCATACTATCACACTGTTTGGTGACTTGAATACCCAGGAAAGGAAAGATCTTTGAGAAATATCGCTGAATGTGAACAGGCCCTTATGTTCCTCATTATCTGAGTGGAAGATCTGCTGACTGACCTTCTCAAAACGGTCGTCCAGCAGCGTGAGCTGTTCGTTCCTCCTCATGACGGAGGACGTGAGCGAGTACTCTGTAAATCGACTCTTCGTCTCGCAGTCGGCAAACATGAACTCTCTCCGGCCGCCTTCCTCGTCTGACAGACCAGCTGAGTCATAATCTTCCTCATCACCGTCATCATCCGTGTCCTCCCACTCATCATCGTCATCATCATCATCCTCACTGAGGCCAAAGACAAAGGAAACTGGTGATGACATCTGATGTAGGTGGGGTTATGCAGATTCAAGCATTCAACTCATTGGCCGTTCTACACTCGAAAAACCTTCGTTCATGTTTGAAACACGAATCCTTTTAATGAAATCGGAGAGATTCCTGTCCCTCCATTGTCAGCTACACGACTACCACTTTGATGCTTCAAAATGTTCAAAAGAGATTGTGATTTTTGTGAACCTAAATTCATTCTGATTGAATCTCTTTGGAAAATTTGGACTAAAACGCTTTTTTGCAAAAAATATTTTACAATCTCTTCATGAACTCTTTGATACGTCAAAGCTCTCAGATTTCATCAAAAATATCTTGTGTTCAGAAGATGAATGAAAGTCTTATGGGTTTGCAACGACATGAGGGTGAGCAAGTAATGACATTTTTTCAGTTTTTGGGCGAACTAACCCTTTAACATAGTTGACCTTCTTCCATTTAGGTCAAGGTCAAGGTCAATTTTATTAATATAGCCCTTTAAAACAGCATGAATGCTGACCAAAGTGCTGCACAACATATCAAACAAGTATCCTTGCACAATAGAATTGCAATACTAATAATAAAATATGAAAGGAAATCAAAACAAAAGTGATCAAATTAAGACAGGAACATTAAAATAAATAAATAAAAAATAAACGCATGAATAACGGTCTCCAAATCGCTAAAGCTCAGAATATTTTTCAGCTTGCGAAGTCCCCTAAGCTGCAGAAAACTGGCTCTAACTACAGAGTTGATTTGTTTATCAAATTTTAACTCAGGGTCAAAGGTAACTCCCAGATTTTTTACTTTATCGCGAATGTTATCTTGAAGGGGGCCTAGAGTAAAACTTATATTATTTAAGAGATGTGAGGGGCCAAACAACATAACATCAGTCTTCTTCTGGTTTAATTGGAGGAAATTTTTGTCCATCCAAGCCTTAATGTCCTCTAAACAAGCTAGCAGAGAGGAGACTGAGTCAGTACCTGATTTTAACGGAAAATAAAGCTGAGTGTCATCGGCATAAATGTGATATGAGACTTTATGGTACTCAAAGATGGAACGAAGAGGGAGTAAGTATAAGGAAAATAAGATTGGACCTAGAATTGAGCCCAGAGGCACCCCACAGGTGACGGGAACTGAGCTTGATGAAAATTCTCCAATCTCCACCAAAAAGTTTCTGTTTGCGAGATAAGATGCAAACCAATCTAGTGCACCATCACGAATGCCAACATCAAGGTCCAGTCTCTTTAACATGATATGATGATCCACAGTATCAAAAGCTGCACTTAAGTCCAGTAATAGAAGAATAGTACAGTTGCCAGAATCTGCAGATAGTAAGAGGTCATTTACTACCTTCAAAAGTGCAGATTCAGTACTGTGTTTAGCTCTGAAGCCAGACTGAAAAGGATCTAGAATGTTGTTAGCGATTAAGTAGGGGGAAATTTGATTTAGTACACACTTTTCCAGAACTTTGTGCAACAATGGAAGTTTCGAAATGGGCCTATAGTTACTTAAATCAGAAGGATCAAGATTAGCTTTTTTGAGTAAGGGATGGACCACAGCCTGTTTGAGGCAAAATGGTACAGTACCCGTTTGTAAAGAGCTATTTACAATAGAAAGAAGACTAGGCAACACAGAGGGCAAAACAAACAACAACAAACTGGCTCATTTATTCCTGTTACACATGTTTTGTCATTTGACAGTTTTACCCCGCGTCACCCATGACGTCATTGGCCTTGATGACAAAGTCGTCTTCCAGCACGTTCTCTGGGTCGTCAAAATCAAAGTCCTCATCCAGCGCAGCAACAATGTCAGGATCCATATCCAACCGCGGGCCTGGAAAGCAAGATGCAAAACTACGTTGTAGTGACAAAATCACTGGTTTGACGACAAACCCTGAAAAATTCCCCGACAGTATTAGTTTCTTATTTTAACCATCATTAAAACCATATTGGATTACCGTGAGTTGTTGATACTGTAAATAATTTCTAGTTCAACAGGAGCAGCATGGGAGGTTTCACAAGTTCTCAGAGAAATGATATGCATGATTAAATCATATGAATGAACCCCTGAAGGGTCTGACAGTCTTGAAAAAAAGTTTCGATGGCATTTTCATTTCATCTTCCCTCTGTGTAAAGCCAAACAACAGAGTGTTTAGCTTCGTTTATGGAGGAATAGAATTTGAAATAGAAATCTTTTGTAACATTATAAATGTCTTTACAGTCACTTCCGATCAATTGAATGAGGAATGATTTGAAAGAAAAAAATGAAATAAATGTTTTTCTGTCGGCTTGTGAAAGCAGCCACATGAGCAGCACTGATTCTGATCTCCACCCGACTCACCTGAAACAGGAGCTGCTTTGTTTAATAAACCCACTTCCTCTTCAAACTCTGAGGCGAACACAGACGAGGGCAGGTTAATGGAGGCCGCCTGCATACACGACACACATTAACATAAAACTTCAGCAGGTCATCAAGAACCCAAGCGTAATGACGCTCATCATCTGCAAGAGTTGTTACACCGTAACACTGTTTGTTGTCACCCTCAACATAGCCTCGCCAATATTTTTAGTAAAAAAGACCACAGATCAGAGATTTACCACTCTATTTACAAAATAAATGCGTGTTCACGCAACGTTTGCTCTTCTGTCAGCACCACGAGTGTCGGGTGTTTAATATTTTGTAAATAAAGTGGTAGATTTTTTCTTCTTTTTTTTTACACAAACAAAGCAATCATGTCACTTTATAAAACTGAGGTCATATGGAGTCACATGGATTACTTTTATGATGCCTTTCTGGGGCTTAAAAGTGGTAGTTTTGTAGACGGTAAATAGAGGGACTGAAATCTCTTGGATTTCATCAAAAATATCTTAATGTGCGTTTTGAAGATGAATGAAGGTGTTACGGGTTTAGAACGACATGAGGGTGAGGAATTAATGACTGAGATTTCATTTGTGGGTGAACTAACCCTTTAAAATTTAGTCTTTCTCTTCAAGGAAAATGCACCCTAGTTAAACCATTAGTTCACTTCTAAATAAAAATTCTGATAATTTACTCATCCCCATGACATCCAAGATGTTTGTATCTTTCTTTATTCAGTTGAAAATAAATTAAGGTTTTTGAGTAAAACATTCCAGGATTTTTCTCCACATAGTGGACTTCAATGGGGTTCAACAGGTTGATGGTCCAAATGTCAGTTTCAGTGCAGCTTCAAAGACTCTACATGATCCCAGATGAGGAGTAAGGGTCTTATGTAGCAAAACGATCGGTCATTTTCTTAAAAAAAAAAAAAAAAAATGCTCATCTTGCACTGCTCTGCGATGCTCCATGCGTTACATTATCGCGCTGGAAAGGACACGTGTGACGTCGGCGGAAGTAAAGCCCAGTTTTCTCCTCTAACTTCAAATTGTCTTGATGTTGTTTTACCTTTTTTGTAAAGGCCATTCGGCTTAATCTTTGTACGTTCGCCTTGTAGACACTGGATCGGTACTTCCGGGTATGTCACGCGTGACCTTTCCAACGTGATTACGCCATGTGTGGCGCATCGCAGAGCAAGATGAGCATTTGTGGTTAAAAAATATATATATACAGTACTGTGCAAAAGTTTTAGGCAGGTGTGAAAAAATGCTGTAAAGTAAGAATGCTTTCAAAAATAAACTTGGTAATAGATTATATTTATCAATTAACAAAATGCAAAGTGAGTGAACAGAAGAAAAATCTAAATCAAATCCATATTTGGTGTGACCACCCTTTACCTTCAAAACAGCATCAATTCTTCAAGGTACACTTGCACAAAGTCAGGGATTTTGTAGGCATATAGTTAGGTGTATGATTAAACAATTATACCAAACAGGTGCTAATGATCATCAATTCAATATGTAGGTTGAAACACAATCATTAACTGAAACAGAAACAGCTGTGTAGGAGGAATAAAACTGGGTGAGGAACAGCCAAACTCAGCTAACAAGGTGAGGTTGCTGAAGACAGTTTACTGTCAAAAGTCATACACCATGGCAAGACTGAGCACAGCAACAAGACACAAGGTAGGTATACTGCATCAGCAAGGTCTCTCCCAGGCAGAAATTTCAAGGCAGACAGGGGTTTCCAGATGTGCTGTCCAAGCTCTTTTGAAGAAGCACAAAGAAACAGGCAACGTTGAGGACCGTAGACGCAGTGGTCGGCCAAGGAAACTTACTGCAGCAGATGAAAGACACATCATGCTTACTTCCCTTCGCAATCGGAAGATGTCGAGCAGTGCCATTAGCTCACAATTGGCAGAAAACAGTGGGACCCTGGTACACCCATCTACTGTCCGGAGAAGTCTGGTCAGAAGTGGCCTTCATGGAAGACTTGCGGCCAAAAAGCCATACCTCCGACGTGGAAACAAGGCCAAGCGACTCAACTATGCACGAAAACACAGGAACTGGGGTGCAGAAAAATGGCAGCAGGTGCTCTGGACTGATGAGTCAAAATTTGAAATATTTGGCTGTAGCAGAAGGCAGTTTGTTCGCCGAAGGGCTGGAGAGCGGTACACGAATGAGTGTCTGCAGGCAACAGTGAAGCATGGTGGAGGTTCCTTGCAAGTTTGGGGCTGCATTTCTGCAAATGGAGTTGGGGATTTGGTCAGAATTAATGGTATCCTCAATGCTGAGAAGTACAGGCAGATACTTATCCATCATGCAATACCATCAGGGAGGCATCTGATTGGCCCCAAATTTATTCTGCAGCATGACAACGACCCCAAACATACAGCGAAAGTCATTAAGAACTATCTTCAGTGTAAAGAAGAACAAGGAGTCCTGGAAGTGATGGTATGGCCCCCACAGAGCCCTGATCTCAACATCATCGAGTCTGTCTGGGATTACATGAAGAGAGAGAAGCAACTGAGGCTGCCTAAATCCACAGAGGAACTGTGGTTAGTTCTCCAAGATGTTTGGGCCAACCTACCTGCCGAGTTCCTTCAACAACTGTGTGCAAGTGTACCTAGAAGAATTGATGCTGTTTTGAAGGCAAAGGGTGGTCACACCAAATATTGATTTGATGTAGATTTTTCTTCTGTTCACTCACTTTGCATTTTGTTAATTGATAAATATAAACTATTAACATGTCTATTTTTGAAAGCATTCTTACTTTACAGCATTTTTTCACACCTGCCTAAAACTTTTGCACAGTACTGTATACAATTTATTTTTTAAATAATGACTAATCGTTTCACTAGATCAGACTCTTACTCCTCGTCTGGGATCATGTAGAGTCTTTGAAGCTGCACTGAAACTGACATTTGAACCTGTTGAACCCCATTGAAGTCCACTATATGGAGAAAAATCCTGGAATGTTTTCCTCAAAATCCTTAATTTCTTTTCAACTGAAGAAAGAAAGACAAACATCCTGGATGACATGAGGGTGAATAAAATATCAGGAAGTTATTCATTCAGAAATTAACTAATCCTTTAAATTTTGACATGAATGAAAACAGTCTAAGGTCTAAAATACTGATGATACTAATATCAGATACTAGTATACATTAATATCGCCTACTTGTGACGAATAATATCAAGTAATGAAAAGACTGATTCATATCTGTGATGTGAAGTATTTGCAAAATCATCTTGTTTTCACTAAAAATATATCAACAAAACATTAACGGTGCAAAATACAATATAAAAATGATATTATCAGATATGTAAATCTGCTAACTGCAGGGAGGAGTTACTGCTGTTTGGCCTTACAGGGACGATGACGTCCTCTTCCTCCATATCCTCTTCATCCTCTGCAATCTTTGGCTGCGCGTCTCTGCGGAGGCGAGGGACGGAGACCAGCTCCGCGGGCTGGGACGCCTCCCTCAGGTGCTGCAGGTAATCGTAGTCGTCGTCGTAAAACACTCCAAACTTGCGCTGCTCCTCCCTCCTCTTCTCCACCTCCACCTGCAGGAACAGACGGCAACTCAGGTGACACTCTCCAAAGCCTGATATTTGAATGTTGTGACGGTTTAACCTTACAAAACCAGTTTAGTGTGTTTGTTTTACCTTGGCAGCAGGCAGAAGGACACGTTGAGGTGCCGTCTCATCGGCTGCGAGAGGATCTTTCTGACTTCTGTGCACCAGGTGGAAGGACACAGCATTCTTCTTGTTGATGAAGGCTTTCTTCTTTCTGTGAGGCTGAAGAGACAGAGATCACAGATAAAACACAGATCTGCCATATTCAGACAGCAAGATCATTTCAGTCACTTTAGGATGACTTTTAGTTCATCTTTTGGGCTGTTGCACAATAAACATTTTGATTATTATAATAACACAGCTAAAGCAACTTAAATAGAGTGTGATCAGAACTAACCTGAACAGTTAAACAAGTCTTTTTTTAAAGCACAGTCACTGTACTTAGTGTTTAAATAACACTACTATAAACAAGTAATAGTGATTTGTTATTTAGATTTACACACATGGTTTCACTAGCATTAATGGTAAATAAAATAAAATTACTCACCATTCTTGCAGGCTAACGTACTATACAAACTATCTGGCGTTTGTATTTCAGATCTGAAGTGACTTTAATAGCTTTAATGTTATCAAAAGTAAACAACGCGGAATTAAATCATAGAGATTCTTCTGTCAGCTCGAAACACATGGACAACGACGGCCATTTTGAGACTCGACCATCTCGAGGGAGTGAAGGGGAGCGGCACAGTCGGTGCGACAATTTTGATTTTAAAAAACTGTTATAATCAACAAATTAATATTCAAATATATATAATAGACTATTTTTTATATAAAGGTTATAACCAAAATACTGAAGCGAGTGGTTAACAGACGCGACCATTGTGGTTCCAGAAACACCCCCGATTCACTTTTGGTTTAGTCTAGATGACGTCATCATAACGCTCGACGCTTCACATTCCGTTGAAAATATATGGCAAAACTTTTATATTCTAAACATTTTACATCGGCTTTTTTTGCTTTTTTTTTTTAGTAATTTCCCCAAAGTGTTTTCTTGTTTTATGAAAATGCCTATTGTTTTGAAAAAAAAAAAAAAAAAAAAAAAAATATATATATATATATATATATATATATATATATATATATATATATATATATATATATATATATTTTTTTTTTTTTTTCTGTTTATTAAGTCTTTTACATATAAAAATGAGAAATATTTCCATTTAATTCGGTATTTGTAATTTAAGGTTAGTTTTTTTGTAAAACTGTGGTAGTTTACACCTTTATGTTTTTATATACATCAATATGATTATGAACATTCTTTATTTTTGAGTTCCTACTGTTTTTAATGATTAATTTCATTAACCAGGAATGAATTTAGAATTTTATTTTCCCTGGTGATGATTCATAGACCGAATGCATTAACTTTGTTTAATATCGAACAAGTAATTAAACGCATGAATTCAGTCATTGTGTCCTGGTCACAGCTTGTCAATAACAAAAGCCACAGTAATTTATTGTAGTTTTTATTCATTTATATTCCTGAATTTGTTCATTTATGCATGCACCTTTCATGATGAAAACTTTGCGGTTTAGCAGCTCGGTGAAAAATACAACATCTTGCAAATATCACAATTTCTTGCAAAATCCATAAAGAGTGAATATGCCTTAAATCACAGAAAAATAACCGTAAACATGTGCCAACAAGAACACAGCATTATAGACTTTGTTCACAAAAAAATCAGAGTAAAGCTTTCACATGAATCCACAGTCAGTAGCAATGGGAAAGACTGTGTGTGTGTGTGTGTGTGTGTGTGTAGAACTGTTCAGAATAACAGTGTAAATGGTAGCACATCTGACTCCATCCGTCACATTGTTCTTGCAGAATTTGGCTGAATCCTCAGATGTTCATCGACAACATCAGGAACTGTGAAGAAATGAAGATTTGTTTATAATTTTGATCTGACTGCATGTTAGAAATCTTCAAAAGTTGTTAAATGAGGAAACAACTAAATAATGTGTGCATTTACATTCTAATATAGAAACTATTTCAAAATGAAAAAATACCGTCATGCCTTTTTTTACATTTCCTAATGTGAATACAAAAGGTAAAAATGGTGCATTACCTGTTGCATGTTCAGAGTCATCTCTCCTTTCTTTTTGCTATCAAAGGCCTGGAAAACTCCTGTAACAAAAAGTCAAAAAGTTTGATTTATGTTTATGCATGTTATGGAAGATACTGAATATTACTAATAAATCACATAGAAAAATTGCAGTCCAACAAAGAGCAAATACTAGCATTAGACAAAGTAAACATTACAGTGAAACATCAGGAATGAAACTTCCTGCAATATCGAGTCTAAGACTAATCGGACCTTCGTGTTCCGGTCACTTACGGAACATGTTCTCCAGACGCACGATGCACGTCAGGTAATCATCGAAATCAATCTCCAAATTCTCATCTGCGAACCGCAGACCCAGCAACTGCAAAATCTTAGTGTTCAGCTGCATCCCTGAATGAAGAAAACACAAACAAGCTCTAAATCAGAGGCTTTCAAAGTGGGGACCAGGAGGGGCCGCAGGGGATTGTTAGGGGTCTGTGGAAATGTGTAGAGAAAAAGAGTGTAAAAAAATCAAAGTAAACAAGGCTTCATTACGTCATAAGTGATTCGCAGTTTCAATACTGTGACTTTGGAAGTTTGATACGTGAACCGAACCACTGATTCGAATCAAAAGATTCGTAAAGCTTTGAAGCAGTGTTTTGAAATCGCCCATCACTAGATATTGTTGAAAAGTCCTTATTTTGTTTTTTTTGGTGCACAAAAAGTATTCTCCTTGCTTTATAGTATTATTGTTGAATCACTGTACTCACATGAACTGTTTAAATATGTTTTAGTATCTTTCTGGGCATCTGAAAGTGTCTTGATGTCAATAGAGACTCACTGAACCATCGGATTTCATCAAAAATATCTTCATTTGTGTTCTGAAGATGAACGAAGGTCTTACGGGTGTAGAACGACATGAGGGAGAGGAATTAATTTTCATTTTTTGTGTGAACTAACCCTTTAATAGAAACCAAATATAACCAAGACATATATTTATTTTGGGGGTCTGTTGCAGCTAAAATATCGAAAACTCCTCGTCTAAATCGTGCACCAATAATTACTCAAAAACAAAGGTGTAAATAATTTAAATTGCACTGTTATAGTTGATCATCTGTGTGTTTACCTGCAGCGTTAAGAGCACTGCGGAGCTCGTAGGAAGACATGCGTCCTGAACGATCCGTATCGAAAGACAGGAACAGCATCTGCAACACATGACAGCGTGAAAACTTCATTCTGAGAAATATGATAATTCATGACTAATGTATGATCCTGCAACTTACGATCCATTTCTTCAGCTTATCCCAGAAGACTTTGAACTCCTCGAATTCCAGCATTCCGGAGCCATCCACCTGTGCTCGGTTCAGGAAAACTGAGCAACAAAATTATACGGCTCAGAATCTTATCATCATACTAAACTTGAAAACAGTTTATAAGACTTTCACAATATGTTAGTTACTGTTATTTTTTTAGACCAGTAATAACACATGTACAGCCATGGAGAGGATACATCCATGAGGTTTATGATGCTGTGGCAGGTATTGAGGGTCAAACCATCAAACTTCACCTCTTTCCCTGCAGAGACATGACTTGTTAGCATTCATATTTATCACTGAATATAGAAATTATTTTTGGATTAAAAAAATCCTTGAAAATGGTGACAGACTCACTTCTGCTCAGAACATTGTTCAGCACGTGCTGCAGTTCTCTGGCGCTGATGGCTTTATCCTAAACAAACATTGGGAAGAGTGTAAAACATACTGTAACCTGACGAGGGCGCACTCGGTCTGTTTTATATAGAAGTATTATTATATCCCATCACTGTACCGCCACAGAACTGTTTATAAGCCAGGGATTCCCAAAATTGTTTGTCTTACCTAAAATATATACTTAAAGTACACTCTAGGATTTTAAATCAATATTTCAAAAAGGTAACAGCACATTCGCATGTTCGCGGTTCTCAGACGTCAGTTAAAGGTCACATGACATAGGGGTAAACAAATAAATGTTTAATGTTTTTATTAATCAATTTATTTGGATTGTTTTCGTATTTTTTTTTATAAATTATTTGTTGTAATTTTTTTTAAAAAAAAAAGAAGAATTAATTATTAGTTTTTCATCGTCTCAAAAGCACCCTGCAGTTTCCTTTGGGAAACCCTGTGGCAAAATCGACGGGTGACTGGAGATTTCGAAGCTGCTATGAAAGGTAATTAATTACGGCTTTTTATCTCACAATTGTGAATTTATATCTCACAATTCTGAGAGAAAAAAATAACAATTAACTTTTTCCCATCTAATAATAATAATTTTATGCCGGGTTTTTGTGTCTTACCGATCCGGCGATCTGTTCAAAAAGTCTCCTCAGGCCCTTCTCCTCATCTGTCTCTTCAGCAGGTGGGTTTGGCTTCGGTGGCTTCACAAATTAGACAGAAACGCACACATTTAACATATAACATAAGTACATGTCGAACAATTTACACACAAACAACTGTATTTGACACTTGAGTGTTTTCCAGAGCACGAAGACAAAAAAATAAACCATGGTACAGCCAATTAATATTTTTTTTTGGACTCACTTCTGGCAAATCTGCTTGAATGGTGTTTCCCATCTCACTGCAAACACAAAATATATTACACTACAATTATGTGTTGTAAAAATATATCTTCTAAACATAATGAATATAAATACGTTGAGTATGAATAGAGGAACTACCTCACTGGCCTCCATCTTACTAACAATTATAATAAATATGATATGATTCAGTTTCTCTTATTTTATGGAATGTGTATACAAAATCTGGCTGATAAAAGTAGTATAGACATACATAGCTCCAGCTTTCTTCTCGGAGAAGATCCGGATTAGGAAGTCCGCTTCACGGTGCGGCTGGAAGGTGGTGGGCACCAGCAGGTAATTTCCTGGCGGCAATCTGAAGCGCTCGGACACCTCCCTCATGTTGATGTAAGCACGGCTCCGCGCTTTAGATCCGTTGTAGCGGAAAAAGTCCTTCCCCTGGTGGTCTTGGTCATCAGGAGCCTATGAGTAAGGTAAGTAAGCAAGTCAGACTTCAGTGGAGCTTGAAGTCCGGGTAGTCATGGCCTAATGGTATAAGGGAGTTGAGCTTGTAATCTGAAGGTTGCTGGTTCGATTCCCACGCCGGCAGGAATTGAAGGTGGGGATTGTGAATGAACAGTGCTCTCTCCACCTTCGATACCATGACTAAAGTGCCCTTGAGCAAGACACCTAACCCCTAATTAAGTCGCTTTGGATAAAAGCGTCTGCTAAATGATGAAAAATGAAATGAAAGCAAGAAGTTCTCCAAACTCATCCACAGCATTTTATCTCTCTCACCTCGTAAATGGCAAAGCCGACGGTTTCCATGTCAAGCCCCTCCTTCCTGAGCCGACGGCGGTTCTTCTGCATCAGGGCCACGATGATGCTACACAGCTTATCACCATCATCCGGATCCTTCAGACGAAGCTTAAACTGCGGGTTTGTCCAGAACGTGTCTGAGAAAATCAAGATCAAGAGGAATGGAAATGTAGGTCTTTGTAACGCTAAAGAATAAAATTACTGTAGCCTTGTGTAGAAATGACAGCATGGATAAACAAGCATACTTTATGATGAAATCTACACATTACATGATACTGACCGATGTAGTTCCTGCAACCGCCAGCGGTGGAGCCCCTGATCCAGTTGCCCTCAAACAGGTTCACTTCCCACTTCTTCGTAGCATCATCTGAAAGAGAGTCTGCCGTCAGGTTACAGATCTCGATCTTATCGTAGTTGGATTTGAAGTCGCCAAACTCCATCCTGCAACACAAGTCATAGAAGTTAGTACCACAGAAAGAGCTTACTGGACACTTGGTCAGCAGAAACTTCTCAAAGTCTATTTAGTGAAGCTGTTTAAGAGGAATCAGCCTGATGTGAACTGGACTGATGGGTCGTACCAGAACTCTCCGTCATCCAGGGAGTTATGCAGCAATCGTTTCTTCTCTGCACTATCAACGGCGTTCCATTCCCTAGAGCTGAAAATACAAGATTTGGAGCATTTACAGTGTCATCCAAAGTACAAATTTAATATATTTTAAAGGATTAGTTCACTCACAAATGAAAATTCAGTCATTAATTCCTCACCCTCATGTCGTTCCACATCCATAAGACCTTCGTTCATCTTCAGAACACAAGTTAAAATGTTTTTGATGAAATACGAGAGCTACATGATAACTCAGCAATTTAACAACTTTCACTGTCAAGATCCAGGAAGGTACTAAAGACATTGTTAAAGTAGTGGACGTGACTGCAGTGGTTCAACCTTAATTTTATGAAGCAACGAAAATACTTTTTGTGCGCCAAAACAAATATCGGCATTCTGACGTAGAACCTGGAAGTGCTGGACATTAACAAGAGAAATATGGTTGAATAAAGTCGTTAATTTTTGCGCAGAAAAAGTATTATCATCACTTCATAAAATTAAGGTTGAACCACTGTAGTCACAGTGACTATTTTAACAATGTCTTTAGTACCTTTCTGGACCTTGAAAGTGGTTGTTAAATTGCGGTCTATTGAGGAGTCGTAGTCAAAAAGATCTTCATTTGTGTTCTGAAGATGAACGAAGATCTTACAGGTTTGAAACAACATGAGGGTGAGGAATTAATGACAGAATTTTCATTTTTGAGTGAACTAACTCTTTAAATGTATTAAGAGGATAAGTATTTAATAAGAATTTAAATGCATATACTAATCAACAAACAATTTTTAAGCTGCAAATAAGTACTAAACAACTGAATGTAGGAGGTACACCATATATTGAAAGACAATATATTATTTACTGATAAGTGGTAAAATGAAATTAATATTTATACTTTACCTTTAACTGCTAAATTATTGTGGTATGTTTGCCGATGCCGTTGTTTTTTGTGGCTTTTTTGTAATGTGCATGTAAATCCTAACTGGTCTAACAAATTGCATTTTTAATTTTAAGATAAAAGCTGTTGAATAAAAAGATGTCCGTATTCGGCACAATCTTTTTTTTTGCATGCAGTAGCACATCCTAAGCGGACATTTCCTATCCGAAACAAATATGCATATTGCATTCTACTAGACCTTTGAAATGATGATATATGACACAAGACTGTCTGATCTCTAAGATGCCAATAATTGTATTATTTTTTATAATATTTAATGAATGCACTTCTTTCAGGGGACTGTCATCATTAGTGGATGCTTACTTGTCACTCCAGGGCCCGTTCCACTCCACCTGACCCCAGGGGTTACGGATACGAATCAGCTGGACCTTCGCTCCTCTGTAGTTGACCTGAAGAGACAAGATGAAAAATAAACAGTAAAGAAAATAAATAGTAAATCTCAACAAAAAAAAGAGAAAACAACAATAAACAAACATCTTGTTTGAATGAGGGTTGCAATGGTTACCTCTTCCACTCCAGTGATGGAGTAAGCATGGCCTTTAACCAGACCAGTAGTGGTTTGGGCTTCGGATTCAGCAGAACTTGTGATCTAGCAATAAGAGAACACAAACATCTGAAATCGGAACAGAAGAACGTGTTATTGATCTCATTTTGAATCCAACAAAGCTTTGCTTACATCAATAGAACAGCCGAGCATGGACCCTCTCTCCACGGCTTTCTTGAGGATGGTGAAGAGGTTGCTGGGGGCGTTCTTCGTCTCATACATCTCCCCCACGCCGCCGGTGAAGTCCTCCATCGCCTCCATGGTGCTGCCACCTTTCAGGGCTTCATAGCTGCCATTCAGTCTGAGGGACACAGGATTGAGTTTGACTCGAAACTAGATTTGACACTAAGGGCATTTTGTTGTAAACTAACGTGCATACTTGGCATAGGCCTTCTCCAGAAGCGCACTCCAGAACTCAGTTTGGTCAGCGGAGTGGACGAACATTAGTTTGTTCCTCACACACGGGAGTCTGTCATCCACCACCACATCCATCCATTTATTGTGCTGCCAGAACTGCACAACAAGGTGAGTTTGATTAGGGTTCGAGGCCATTGTGAACCTGCAGACCTTCAGCGAGTGAGACTCACCTGGAAATGGAAGATACCAGCATAGCCACGATCAAAGCTCTGGTCATGTGGTACGACCCTCTTCAGCGTGTCCTCATGGAGGGTCAGGGAGGCGATCGCTGCCAACAACCAGCAGTCTCCTGTACGGTCATATGAGAAAGACAACATTTAATTCATGGCCAATTATGATATGATTAGTATATTTCATTCTTTGGTCAATGATGGTGTTTTGCTCAGATTAGGGTCTTATTTTCCACAAACTACTGGAGTAACCTGAAACAAGAGGAAAACATACCCAGCTGCCCCTGACAGATGTCTGTCCTGGTGGCTCCTCCTGTGATGAATTGTGGTTCTTTGCAGATTTCCTGAATTTGAACAGATCAGAGAAAAAAAATCTGCTATTAGATTTTATCAATTGATTCATATGTCAGTTTATCTATTCGTTCATCAGTCTACCCATCCATCTGTCCATCTATTCATCCATCCATTCATCTGTCCATCTATTCATCCATCCATCCAGCTATCCATCTATCTACCATCGATCTGTCCATCTATTCATCCATCCATCCAGCAATCCGTCTATCCATCCATCCATCTGTCCATCTATTCATCCATCCATCCAGCTATCCATCTATCTACCATCCATCCATCTATTCATCCATCTATCCAGCTATCCATCTATCTACCATCCATCCATCTATTCATCCATCTAGCCAGCTATCCATCTATCTACCATCCATCCATCTATTCACCCATCCATCCAGCTATCCGTCTATCTACCATTCATCTGTCCATCTATTCATCCATCCATCCAGCTATCCGTCTATCTACCCATCCATCTGTCCATCTATTCATCCATCTATCTACCATCCATCCATTCACCCATCCATCCATTCATCCGTCCATCTATTCATCCATCCATTCATCTGTCCATCTATTCACCCATCCATCTAGCTATCCATCTATCTACATCCATCCATCTATTCATCCATCTATCCAGCTATCTGTCTATCTATCCATCCATCCAGCTATCCGTCTATCTACCATTCATCTGTCCATCTATTCATCCATCCATCCAGCTATCCATCTATCTACCCATCCATCTGTCCATCTATTCATCCATCCATCCAGCTATCTATCTATCTACCATTCATCTGTCCATCTATTCATCCATCCATCCAGCTATCCATCTCTCTACCATCCAGCTATCCATCTATCTACCATCCATCTGTCCATCTATTCATCCATCCATCCAGCTATCCATCTCTCTACCATCCAGCTATCTGTCTATCTACCCATCCATCTGTCCATCTATTCATCCATCCATCCAGCTATCCATCTCTCTACCATCCAGCTATCTGTCTATCTACCATCCATCTGTCCATCTATTCATCCATCCATCCAGCTATCCATCTATCTACCATCCATCTGTCCATCTATTCATCCATCCATCCAGCTATCCATCCATCTTTCCAAAAAATTTTTTGAAAGATGAAAAAAGACAGAAGAGTTGGATAGTGTAGGTTGTTTATACAACAGTAAACTTTGCTCCTATTCATTCTGCTGTTAAACTTTAAGCTACTTTTTATAGACATTTCCAGAAGTTGCAACACATCACATGACCTGCGTCTACTGTAGATCTAACGAAGCGTTTGATTAAATACAAAGGGAGAACGCCCATGATGCCTGTGTGAGGTGTGTTCACATTCTAACACAAGCCCACACTCTTCACTCGGTGCCTATCTGAGGTCGCTCTACAGGAACGCCCTGGAGTGAAATGCAGTTGTAGTTTCATTCAGAGGTCCTTAATGTGTGAGGGGTGTGGATCATCTTATATCACTTGTCAGAAACACTGATAACCTGTTCTTAAACTCAATCCAATAGTCCATTTCCAACTTAATAAATCCAGGATCCACTTTTCATTCGAACAATCAACACTAAATAAACAACGTGCATTCTGTGCATGCCGACATTCCACCTGCATTCCTGACCTGTCGCATGGCAACCGTCTCCAATGGCTGCTTCATAAATGTATTTAATGCACAAATATGACCCTTTGTTGTGATGTTACACACTGACATGTCAGGAAATATAGCCCTGCTGTGTTCATAAAGTAATCAACCTGTGCTGTGTTTCCCCAAAGCATTGTGAGCTAAGTTGATCACAGAGATCACTTTTTGATCACTCTTAAAAATAAATGCACCAAAAGGGTTTTTTTTACAGCAATTCCATAGAAGAACCATTCTGGGTTCCTCAAAGAACCTTTCTGTCGACAGTTTTAAAAGAAACATATTTTCTTAGTTTGAGGAACATGAAAAATCGAAAGAACCTTTTGTGCAATGGAAAGTTTCCTTGGATGTTCTTTATGGAAACCTCAATGGCAATAAAGAACCTTTATTTTTAAGAGTGATTATTGGCAATGGTTCGAAGACATACTTGGGCTTGTAACAATGCTTTTGGGAAATGCAGTCCCGGTTGATTTGAGGCCTGGAATTACTCTGAAAACTTGCATGACAGGTTTTAAAATGTGCATACTCGCATTCTAAAACGTAAACTGTGTGCAAAATTCAATCAAGTCGTCTGCCACAACAGTCCAAAATCATGTCAATTCAGTTAGTAATCACTAGCCATTAAAACCACTCCCATTCGTTCATCTAAAAACCATCTACCCCTGAACTGGAGGATCATCATAGAGAAGTACATGCTTCAACCCATTCAAAAACACGCCTTCTAGCAACTATTTAGTGCTTTTATCTAAAGTGACTCAATTCATAATTCCATCCTCTGCTTTAGTATTGAGGTACACTTAAAGATTTGATAGTTCCTCACATTTGTGTCCACCTTTAGGGTTATACTCAGCATTTAAGGGAACACAAAAATTCACCAACAACTGCCTCTGCAGTGCCCATTTATATGGGAGTAAAAACCCATTTAGGGTAATCCGCTTCATCTTGCGCCATCAAATCCAGCTGGTTTGTAATGTGATTGGAGTCTCATTTGGTTTTGCAGTGAATTATTGAAGGCAAAATTGCTTAAAATGTCCCTGACTACCCCATTTCATCACACCCGAGACACATCAACTCAAATTTCTGCAGGAAACGGGCATAAACATCATCTTGCAGAATCATGATTCTACAGAAGTGCTCACTTACCGCCGGCCTCTTCCATTCAAAGTTAACCGGGACTCTCTGGCTGAAGAAGAGCGATTCTTCCACGGCAGGGAAATCTGGATCCTCAAACAACTTTCCCTTCTGCAAACACTCCAGCCGGAGCTGTTCAAACGTCTTGCCGTCCCCTTGCGTGCTCTCCACTAGGGTCGCCTGCCCAGAGCCGCTCGTCACACTGTAGGGCATCTTCTAATCTGCCTCAAGCCAAGCTCCAAAACCAAAGAGAGGACACTTGTGACACCGTTCTGGAGCTTTAAGCGTGTGTATGTGTGAGATAAATTCAGCCACACTGGCCGATAGACAGGCTTGTCAGGTTGGCGTCACACCCATCAAGAGCAGAAACTGGTTAGGGTGAGAACAACCACGCCTGTTTGTGAGGAGGCGGATCGGCTGCCGCTTGAGAGTTTTACCATGGTATTACTGTACTAGAATTGTAATAATCAGATTTGCAACATCAGAAAGGAGATCAGGACAGCCATGAAATGTTATAAAAATATATTTACAAGTATCAGAATGATGCAAAACCATTTCTTTTGAAAGAAACTAGCAATACAAAATTCTTTCTTTTCCCCCCTTCACAGTTCCAAACAAACATCCCATGATTGTGTTGTTGACCAACAGGGACACACAAAGATAGTGCTCGAGATGGAGGAACTTGACTTGATTCAAGAAAACTCACATCATCCATTCATGTATGAGTTACTCTGTTTGACAGGCAACAACTGGCATCTAAATGAATCTCTTTTTGTTGCAGCAAAACTAATCTCGATTGGAACAACTCTAGCTATAGGGAACTTACTCTGGGTAGATGCCATGTTAAATTTAAGTGAAACTAAACAAGGATGTGTGCATTAATGGTCCTTCATTAGGACTGCTGAAGTAGAATTAATCCTGTTGGTGAAAATCCAGAAGAACAGTGCTGGATGTGCTTTCAGAACACAGGTCATCAACAAAACAGCAACGTCACAACGGAAATGAGCTGAACTGAAAAATCCAGACATGAAAATAATGACCTAACATGTCTAATATTTACATCTAGATGAAAACAGCAGGCTGCACCTCTGACCTCGAGGCATTAACATATACATCATAACCAAAAGTAAAGCAAAACATCGCCAATACTCTGGCTTTACAAAACAGAAAGGGGTGAATCTCACAAAACCTGTCATGAACATGTCCAGGTCATATTTCACAAGGAAAAAAAAAAGAAAATATATTTTGTGTAAAGAAAATGAAGCCTCTTAGTACCATTAAGATTGTTTGAATTGTGACTATTCAAAAACAAATTCTCATTGTAATAATAATAATAATAATAATATTTACATCAAGGTAGTATTTGTTGTAGTTAAATGCAGATTAGAAAAAAATACAGTGAATTATGAATAAAAATCTATTATTTATAAGCAAAATTCATTCACAATTACTGTATTACACTTTTTATTGGGAAATATTTAGATATATTAAAGTAATGAGAGTTTGATTATTTATTTAAATCATATTCCACCATGATAAACACTCGACCCTTGGAAATGAGTTTGTGAAAAGTAACGTCCCAATGCGAACAATCTTAAATGGTGCTTAAATGTTATTTTTGCAAAATATATATTATTCATTTGATTTTGGGGTGAAGCTTGTTTCAGCCACTGAATAAAGAACAAAATAATTGCGACTTTATTCTCACAATTCTTTTTACTCGCTAATGCAAGTTTACATTCGCATTTGTCTTTTTTCTCCGATTTATCTGATATAAACTCACAATTGCCCCCCACAGAATTGAACTAGCAATTTTGAAAAAAGAAATCAGAAGTCAGAATATAAACTCAATACCATGAGAAAAAAGCCGGAATTGTAGTTTTATAATAGTCGTTTTATTCCGTGGCGGAACCAAGCTTCCATAGAAATATGCCCTTGTCATGTTTTGCTGAAACCGACCCTCCCACACTCTCAGAGTTCCTGTTTCTCTAGCGCAGTGCCCGTCACCAGCAGCAGGTTACAGGCCATGAACTGCACATTGAGGATGTTGCTAGTGCTGCCCGTGTATTGTCCAATCAGCTCGCTGCTGGAGCCGTCGGTGGGGGCGGTGCCGTGGGCGCTGCGAATGTCCCACACTCGCACGGAGTTATCCATGGACGCGGAGGCCACCAGACTGCTGTCCTGGCTGAAGGAGAGGCTGGTGATGCTGTCGGTGTGACCGCGCAGGTCTTTGAACAGGCTCCCGGACGCCAGGTCCCACAGCTTCAGTCTCTGGTCCTCTCCGGCCGACGCCAGGTACTTCCCGTTGGGCGAGAAGGCCAGCGACAGCACGGGGCCGCGGTGCCCGGTGAACAGCCTCACGGACGCCCCCTGCTGCGTGCTCCACAGGCGCACGGTTTTATCCGTCGAGCCCGTCGCCACGTAATTGGAGTTGGGGTGGAATTTGACGCAGTCCACGTCGGAGAGGTGGCCGGCATACAGGCGGAGCGGATACGTGCGTGGGCGCGAAGCTCCAGAGGCGAGCGGTGCGGTCGTGAGACGCCGTGGAGAAGTACAGGCTGCAAGGACTGACGTCCACGTCCCAGACGGGGTAAGCGTGGCCGCGGTACAGGACTGTGTTCGTGAAGCTGTTCAGATCCCAGAAGCGCACGGTGGAGTCCTCCGAACAGGACAGCAGGCCGGAGCCGTCCGTCAGGAACGCTGTGCGGTACACGGGGCCGCTGTGAGCGCGCAGGGTCTTTATCTCACTGCCCGAGGCGTCCTCATCGTCTGCCTGATTAGAAACAATACGTGTCAATGACTTGAGATGGATGAAAACATTGCAGAAGAGAATCTTTATTGCGATACAATGATTTTGGACCAATGAGATTCCACATTTCAAAGTATTCTGGTCACTGTAGAATACTGTACTGTACTTCTTCCTTGAACTGTTTCAAACTTATTTTAGTTTCTTTCTGGGAATCTGAAAGTGTTAATTATCTTCCTGGCAATAGAGACTCACTGATCCATCGGATTTCATCAAAAATGTCTTACAACGGAGTTGTGCAAGTGTGTTTGTTTTTTCCCGGCATTTCAGTGACGAATGTTTTATAAACAAGGCCAAGTTCAGCGCTGGAAGTGCAGATCGTTTGAAACTGAAAGATGGAGCGCTCGCAGCGATAAAAGAGTCCGGAACCGCAAGTAAAACTGCATCAAATGTATGTGTTTTGTTGGCAATGTAAACGACACGAATGTATAGGGAATTATCCAGGGATAATGTGATGTATTGTGTGTGTCGTGACCCACAGCATGATTCCAGGAGCTCGACTGTTTTTGGAAAGAAACGGTACGGCTGTATCTGTGTTTTATAAATCTGATAAAAATAAAGACTTTTCGGAGGTATGAAGGATGTAATACTAATACTAAAGGATGCAAATAAATACTGAAAATTCATCAAAAGATTAAAAAGTATTCAGACACATAATTTAGCTCCTAGTCCCATCAGGAATCATTAGAGATGTACATACTGATGCTAATATGAAAGAATACAGCATCTGCTCTCCAAAACAACAGCTGTCACTCACCTCCTCCTCCAGCACGTCACAGGCCAGTCTTATTTTAGACACGTCGGCCCTGTGAGGCCCCGCCTTCAGCTTCCTCGCCCGCAGACTCCACAGCTTCACGGCAGAGTTATCGAAGCCCGCCGCCAGCAGACGGCTGTCCGCCGACACCTCGGCCGTGTTCAGCAGCTGATCCGTGTGCTGGAAGGCGTAGAAGCAGACGGTGGTGAGCGAAGGCGGACCTTCCCGCACGCGCTTTATGCAGTCCTGTAGCGCTTCCAACGCCGCCTCGTTCTGAGGTAACCCCGCCGTGACCTCTACACGCTCCGCCCCCTCTGACCCGTCCACTGCAGACCATGTAGTGGAGGAGGAGGAAGTGGAGGTCGTGTTTCCCGCTCCTATCCCGGCGCCGTACAGCTGGTAGTCCGTCCGTCGTGCTGCTGTCACCTCCACCTAAGAAAAGACAGCGATGATGCTAATTACAAAGAAAACAAAGACTGTAGGTCAGGCTTCCTTTGAGTACTTCCTGTCGAGTAGAACTTTGAAGGTGACCTGGGCTGCTCATACCTGCACGTGCGTGCTGAGCACCCAGCAGATGGCGCTGTTGTCGTCACTCTGCAGGTAACGCAGCAGGTAGCTGTACGCTTGATCCGTCAGGTGCACCACGTATTTGTGATCCAGGAGGGAGCAGAGTTTAGGGTTTGAGGTCACGTCCTGTAAGATGAAAAAAAAAAAAAGGCTCAAGCATGCTAGAAAAAGCATGACAATTTCTTTTCTGGCTTGAAATAATGCCCAGTGCAATCCCAAAATACAATGTGCTCGATTAGACCTACTACTTCCAATGGGGATTTTCCAATTATTTTAAATGTTTTGTTTGTTTATAATTTAGCACCATAACAGCCATCACAGAAAGTATAGAAAGTAAATGAATAAATAATACACACACACACACACAATGTTTTTCTTCTATTGGATTTACTTTGAGTATATATTTTATTAACATATAGCTATAATATTCACTTTTATTTCCATATGTATGTAAATTCAGCTTTGCACTCACATTAATAAATTGCATTTTAAAATATTCAAATAGAAAGTTTTTCACAATATTATGTTTATATATATATATATATATATATATATATATATATATATATATATATATATATATAGACAATCTAACCTCCTTTTTTAATTTTTATTATATAAAAGTTAGTTTCACAAACTGCCTTTATTTTGTGCATTAGTAACTTTTCATCACTCGCATCCAACAAAATGAGGTCAAGTGACAAAATAGCATACTATTGTTTGAAATATTGTTTTACCATAATTTCAACTGCTTTTCTATTTTTTTTTTAAATAGCAGATGGTATACAGTATCCACTACGAAATATTCAGAAAGTAGCTTTTTATTCTAAACATGGGCTTTCTCTCTCTTTAGTTTCCCAACAAACACAGGAATCAGTGCTAATTATAACCATTAAGAGCAAAAGGTGTACATTCGGTGTGTAACTGATGCATTTAATCACCTTTGTCTTACCACAAAGAATGATGGGAAATGAAATTTTGGTGTTTCATAAACCAGCTAAACGAAGAGCAAACAACCAAACAAAATCCAAACAAACTAGGTTCATCATTATAGTTCACTTCAGAATTCAAATTTCCTGATCATTTATTCACCCCTAAGTCATCAAAGATGTTTATGTCTTTCTTTATTTGAAAATAAATTAAGGTTTTTGAGCAAAACATTCCAGGATTTTTCTCCATATAGTGGACTTCAATGGGGTTCAACAGGTTGAAGGTCCAAATGTCAGTTTCAGTGCAGCTTCAAAGGATCTACATGATCCCAGACGATTTAAAAAATAAAATAAAATAAAAATGTATATACTTCATTAGATAAGACTCTTATTCCTCGTCTGGGATCATGTAGAGCCTTTGAAGCTGCACTGAAACTGACATTTGGACCTTCAACCTGTTGAACCCCATTGAAGTCCACTATATGGAGAAAAATCCTGGAATGTTTCAACTGAAGAAAGAAAGACAAACATCTTGGATGACATGAGGGTGAATAAATTATCAGGAAATTTGAATTCTGAAGTGAACTAATCCTTTAACAACTAAAACATAGTTTCTAACAGTAAGGGACCTGCAGTGTGAGGGCTCCTCGTAGCAGGTCAACGATGGCTTTCTGCTCAGGGTCCTGCTGGAAGAGCGAGTGGAAGCGCCCGTAGAATGAATCTACCGCCCCCTTCAGGCCACATCGCGCCATGTCCAGATGCAAGTAGAGGAAGAGCGGAAACAAGACGCCGTTCACCTCCTTCACTAACGGCGTTTCTGCATCTGAGACCGAGAGAACAGCTGTTAAAACCAGAGCACTTCCTCCTGTGGATTAAAGCATTACGTGTGTTTGTGATGGGCTCATCTCACTCTCACCCTGCAGGAAGGAGCGCAGCCTGGAGAACTGGGTCTCGTACTGCTGGGGGTCTGACTGACACGGGGCGGCGGACACCACATTCGCACAGCTAGACTCCGTCTGAACTGCACACGGCAGAAAGAGAAAAGGTGAAGATGAGCATCGCTTTTACTGTTATTCAGGGTTCATTTAAAGAACATGAGGTGCAGTCACCCGTCAGACTGGCAGCCATCTCCTCAGCGGACTGGGAGAGTTTGGCCCCCTTTAGAGAGCCATCCGTGTCTATGTACTGTCTCCTCTTCAGGTACTGGGTCACCGCGTACTGGATCTGCTCCGTCCGGACACGCTTCATCTCCTGAAGAGCGCACATGACAAAAAGTGTTATGCATCAGCAGTCACAACCGATTAACTGCGTACATACAGACTAATGTATGGATTCACAGTCACTGGCTGTGTCTCGAAACATCAAATCAATATGAATGTTTGATTTCAATTTAAGGCCGTTATAAACATGCTTGAATATTTGATTCAATTTCAATGAATCATAAACATGCGCACTCAAATTTATGATTCCTTTTTAGATAATTAGAAGCATACTTGAATATTTGATTCAATTTTAGGGAATTATTAGTCTGCTCGAGCATTTGATATGATTCTAGGGAATCATAAGCTAATTGAATATTTGATTTGATTTTTAGGGAATCATAACCATGCAGAAATATTTGATTGAGTTTTAGGGAATCATAAGCATGCTCGAACATTATATATGATTCTATGGAATCATAAGTGTGTTTGAATATTTGATTCAATTTTAGGGAATCATAAGAATGCTCGATCATTTAATGTGATTCTATGGAATCATAAGTGTGCTCAAATATTTGATTCAATTTTAGGGAAGCATTAGTATGCTCGAACATTTGATAGGATTCTAGGGAATCATTAGCTAATTGAATATTTGATTCGATTTTTAGGGAATCATAACTATGCACAAATATTTGATTAAATTTTAGCGAATCATAAGCATAAACAAACTTTTTATATGATTCTAGAAAATCATAAGTCTGTTCAAATATTTGATTCGATTTTAGGGAATCATAAGCATGTTTGAATATTTAATATGATTCTATGGAATCATAAGTGTGCTGAAATATTTGATTCAGTTTTAAGGTATCATAAGAATATTCCAATATTTGATTCAATTTTAGGGAATCATAAGAATATTCCAATATTTGATTCGATTTTAGGGAATCATAAGAATATTCCAATATTTGATTCAATTTTAGGGAATCATAAGAATATTCCAATATTTGATTCGATTTTAGGGAATCATAAGAATATTCCAATATTTGATTCAATTTTAGGGAATCATAAGAATATTCCAATATTTGATTCGATTTTAGGGCATCATAAGCATGTTCAAATATTTAATATGATTCTATGGAATCATAAGTGTGCTGAAATATTTGATTCAATTTTAGGGAATCATAAGAATATTCCAATATTTGATTAAATTTTAGGTAATCATAAGAATATTCCAATATTTGATTCAATTTTAGGGAATCATAAGAATATTCCAATATTTGATTCGATTTTAGGGAATCATAAGAATATTTCAATATTTGATTCAATTTTAGGGAATCATAAGAATATTCCAATATTTGATTCGATTTTAGGGAATCATAAGCATATTCCAATATTTTATATGATTCTATGGAATCATTAGTGTGCTCGAATATTTGATTCGATTTTAATGCATCACACCTGTGCTTTAACATTCGATTCATTTGATTATCACAAGCGCGTTCGAACATTCGGTTCATTTGCGCGGCGCGTTCGAACATTCGAATCAATGTCTGAGAATCATAATCATATCGAACATTCCATCTGATGTCTGTGTAGAGCTCTCGGACTACAACTCCTCCAGATGCTGCCTAGAAAGACAGCTCGATAGGTGTTGTGACACAGCCACTCACAGCTGGTGACTTTCTGTGCAATGCAGCTGAGCAGATACACACCGATTCATTTGTTATCCTTAGATAAGATTTATAAAATGAACTGATTTAGTGTATCATGAAGGTGCAAGTACACGCGCGGCCTCTCATCATCATCACACTTCTGCACACTCTGATCTCAAATACACCCAACTCGTTCACCCAATCGTTTTATAGTTTAAAAAAATGTAACACCTACTGCATAATCCGTATATGACAGTCCAAGAGAAAAGCGCTCGTTTAAGCCATGGATAAAGTGTTCAGGAGAAGACCACAACTCCCCACCGCTGCTCCATTGGTCGCGCGCACTCTTCTTCTGCCCCTCCACTGATGGCGCGCTGAGACGCCACGCGCTCCACGGCGCCCTCTAGCGCACCGACCGGGTAAAACTGTTGTGAAGTTTTTGTTTCTGTCAATTTTTTCACCTCACACATTGAAGTGTGAAGTGAAAACAGAGAGGCATTTAATTACATTAAAGTACGTGTATTATACAATTATTGCGACTATTTATTACGTATTAATTAATGACTTTAGGGCGCAATTCTGGCTACTTAATGAGACGACTGTAAAATTACATTTGCCTTGTTATTACATTAAATTCACATTCCGCCTGTTAATAAATTGCACATATACAAAATAAATAAATATTTGTAAGTGAAAAGACAAATAATATTTCAAGTAATATAAAGTCAGTAAAAAATGATTTCACTGCCGTTTAAAGTACAGAAATATTCAATATCATACTGAGATCGGTACATTTTTACACATTTGAGTTATTATAATATGCACCAGTTTAGTATTTTGCATATTATATATATATATATATATATATATATATATATATATATATATATATACAGGGAGTGCAGAATTATTAGGCAAATGAGTATTTTGACCACATCATCCTCGTTATGCATGTTGTCTTACTCCAAGCTGTATAGGCTGGAAAGCCTACTACCAATTAAGCATATTAGGTGATGTGCATCTCTGTAATGAGAAGGGGTGTGGTCTAATGACATCAACACCCTATATCAGGTGTGCATAATTATTAGGCAACTTCCTTTCCTTTGGCAAAATGGGTCAAAAGAAGGACTTGACAGGCTCAGAAAAGTCAAAAATAGTGAGATATATTGCAGAGGGATGCAGAAGTCTTAAAATAGCCAAGCTTCTGAAGCGTGATCATCGAACAATCAAGCGTTTCATTCAAAATAGTCAACAGGGTCGCAAGAAGCGTGTGGAAAAACCAAGGCGCAAAATAACTGCCCGTGAACTGAGAAAAGTCAAGCGTGCAGCTGCCAAGATGCCACTTGCCACCAGTTTGGCCATATTTCAGAGCTGCAACATCACTGGAGTGCCCAAAAGCACAAGGTGTGCAATACTCAGAGACATGGCCAAGGTAAGAAAGGCAGAAAGTCAACCACCACTGAACAAGACACACAAGCTGAAACGTCAAGACTGGGCCAAGAAATATCTCAAGACTGATTTTTCTAAGGTTTTATGGACTGATGAAATGAGAGTGAGTCTTGATGGGCCAGATGGATGGGCCCGTGGCTGGATTGGTAAAGGGCAGAGAGCTCCAGTCCGACTCAGACGCCAGCAAGGTGGAGGTGGAGTACTGGTTTGGGCTGGTATCATCAAAGATGAGCTTGTGGGGCCTTTTCGGGTTGAGGATGGAGTCAAGCTCAACTCCCAGTCCTACTGCCAGTTTCCGGAAGACACCTTCTTCAAGCAGTGGTACAGGAAGAAGTCTACATCCTTCAAGAAAAACATGATTTTCATGCAGGACAATGCTCCATCACACGCGTCCAAGTACTCCACAGCGTGGCTGGCAAGAAAGGGTATAAAAGAAGAAAATCTAATGATATGGCCTCCTTGTTCACCTGATCTGAGCCCCATTGAGAACCTGTGGTCCATCATCAAATGTGCGATTTACAAGGAGGGAAAACAGTACACCTCTCTGAACGGTGTCTGGGAGGCTGTGGTTGATGGTGAACAGATCAAAACACTGACAGAATCCATGGATGGCAGGCTTTTGAGTGTCCTTGCAAAGAAAGGTGGCTATATTGGTCACTGATTTGTTTTTGTTTGGTTTTTGAATGTCAGAAATGTATACTTGTGAATGTTGAGATGTTATATTGGTTTCACTGGTAAAAATAAATAATTGAAATGGGTATAAATTTGTTTTTTGTTAAGGTGCCTAATAATTATGCACAGTAATATTCACCTGCACACACAGATATCCCCCTAAAATAGCTAAAACTAAAAACTAAAACTTCCAAAAATATTCAGCTTTGATATTAATGAGTTTTGTGTTCATTGAGAACATGGTTGTTGTTCAATAATAAAATTAATCCTCAAAAATACAACTTGCCTAATAATTCTGCACTCCCTGTATATTTACAGAGTTGGGTCGGTTACTTTTAAAATGTATTTCACTACAGGTTACAAAATACATGCTTTAAAAAGTCATTTGTACCGTATTTCGTTACATTACTCAAGTTTAGTATCTTAATCTGAATACTTTAGAATACTAATAAGTGTGGAACAAACACTAAAAAAGGTCATTGCGAGTTTTTATCTCACAATTCTGACTTTTTCCCTCAGAATTGTGTGATATAAAGTTGCAGTTGTGAGTTATAAAGTCAGAATTATGAGATATAAACTCACAATATTGAGAAAAGTCAGAATTATGACATTTAACTCTCATATTAAATTCACAATTGCAAGAAAAAAGTCAGTATTGCAAGTTTATATCTCCCAATTCTGACTTCATAACTTGCAATTGTGAGTTTAAATCTCTGAATTCTGAGAAAAAGAAGTCAGAATTGTGAAATACAAACTACAAATGTGATTACCACCCATTTAAAATGGAACTGTAATGAAATACAGTTACTCAAATTTTGTATTTTAAATACGTCACTAAGTTACTTGTATTTCGTTACTCCCCAACACTGTATATATATATATATATAAAAACACCAGTTCAGTCTATATATTCAAATCAAATTGAAACTATATGTCCTGCAAAACTGGCCTAAGATCAGTTTAGTATTTTTCATATTATATATATATATATATATATATATATATATATATATATAAATTGAAATATGCTATATATATATAAATTGAAACTATATGTCCTGCAAAACTGACCCAAGATCAGTTTTATGTCTCAACACCCATCCACGTTCATCCAGATTTCATGAGCGCATGCGCATTCGAATGACGCACATTGTGTGCGCTTGACTGAAGTGAGCGCGCGGTTAAAAGGGCTTTTTCGAAGTTTATCGCGTTCCGTTTGCCTCCGAATGAGTTTCTGTCCCTTGTAACCAGAGCGACAGCCCAGTATGTTCACTCCCCGCGGCACACCGAGCTCAGGCCGCAGACAGACGCCTCGGACCGGCGGTTGGAAGAGCGTGAGCGCCGTTCAGCCCGGGCTGCTGTTCTCTTCACGCCGCTCCGCTGTCACTGCCAGGTAAAACAGAGTAAACACACATATATATTTCTGTTGTGTACGTGTAAATTTGATCAAGAACCTCGAGAGAGCATTAAAACTTTTTTAATGCACTTTTTTCTTAGAATTTACAGTTTTGTAATGCAATTTAATCCTGCAAATAATTCAATTCTGGCTTCAGTGTTACGTCCCATTTCTAATTCAAATAGGGTTTGGCGTGAGTTTGATGGTAGTTTGATGGTAGAACTCCAGCCGACAGATCAACAAACACATAAATAAAGTTCACAAATGATTTATTTAAATCATTATAAATAATTCAATGAAGGAGCCATGGCTTCAGGATGTCCCAAGGCCAAAATGACAAACAAAACAATTTACAAAATGAAAATAAATAAATAACCTAACAAAGAAAATAAAAATACAATAAACTTCCCTAACTCTCTAAAATAAACAAGTCGCAAAGAAGGTCAAAAACAAATGGCAGGACACCCCTACGCTCCTAAACACGTATTAGCTTCCTCAAATCACTTCACAAACAATTTACGAAAGACAAGTTGTTAGAAGTCTGTCGGTGGGAGAAGGAATCCGGAGCTCCTCACGCCACAAGGCCAAGAGCTCGTGAGCCAAGAGACATGTAGAAAAGAACAAAAAAACTCCACACAGAAAACAAATTTCGTAACAAGTTATTATTTGTGTACTCAAAAACTAGTGACTAGCACATTGGTCTAGATTTAAGGCGCTTTTGTGATTGCAAAACATTTAAAAGTGCTGAAATAAAAACATATTTAATTAATACTGAATATGACCACTTTCCATAATACACAAAAAAAGCTTACTTTTGTTTTTGAGCTGATTTGCTGGAGCATCTCTCTTCTTTCCCCAGATCTACTCCCACGCGAGTTCAGAGTCATGCCATTGTTGCTTCGTATAATTTCGACGTTCGGACTTTCGGATCATCTCTGCCTGTCAAAGTCATGGAGGCGCTGACCATGGCCGATGGTAAACATTGATGTCTTTAACTTTACATGTCTCAAAACCCGGCAGTCTGTCTAGGCATAGATGCGTTGGACAGAGCGCCAGGTTTTGAGAGCAGATCCAGTGGATGTATCTCGATGTATTGTGTCTCTTGCAGTGGATGATCAGATCTCTGTGAAGGTCGAGGCGTCCGGTTGGGCGTGGATGGTTTGTGGAGAGCATCTGATCGTCTGGAAAGTGTCTCAGACGTCAGTGGCAAAGGTCAGAAAGAGACACTGTTGTTTGGTGCCGAATTTTATGGCGAGACGGTTTGTATGAACTTTGCTGTCGTTGCAGATGTCGATGTGTAAAGATCTGCAGCTGCCCTTCAGTGAGTTTGCGTACAGCGCTGATCTGATCTCCATCAATTCCTCCGGGCCGCTCGGTCTCGCGGCCATACAGGTGAGGTCTCGCGTCTCTGAACATCACCACAGGAGACTTCAAGTCATTTATTTTTTTCATTTTTCATTTTTTTTCATCATTTAGCAGATGCTTTTATCCAAAGCGACTTACAAGGGGAGCAATTAGGGGTTGGTGTCTTGCTCAAGGGCACTTTAGTCATGGTATTGAAGGTGGAGAGAGTGATGTTCATTCACAATCCCCACCTTCAATTCCTGCCGGTGTGGGAATCAAACCAGCAACCTTCAGGTTACAAGCCCGACTCCTTCACCACTAGGCCACGACTACCCATTAAGCGCTATTTATATAGCGCTTTTTACACAAAATAAAAGGAAAATAATAGAATCAATGATGCAAATTCATCAATTATGAGCGAAATTCAATTTCAGCTGTAAAGCAGTTCAGTGTTGATTCAATAACAGCGTCACTGTTGCAAAGTTCATCAATCGACCCTTCGCAAAACCCGCCCCCAGTCGAAATGGCCGACAACCCATGCGCTCTCACGCCACACATCACGTTCTCACGCAGTGAAAAATACGCCGTGGAGCAAAGCGGATACTGACAACCTATGAAACGGTTTCATATTTAAAATATTGTAATTTTTTAAAGCAGTTTAAACACTAAATACTGTACAGTGGCTCCTTAATGTGTCGTGACAGATCCTTCAAGCGGCTCGTGAACCGATCATCTCTTCATACTAGTTCATTTATAGCATCAAATAAACATGAATGAGCATCAGAAGGAATGTTGTTTCAAGCGCAGAAAGACGTGAGGACGCACAATTTTTTACAACGTTAATCTACTCCCTGACGGCTTTGTCGGATAATATGGTGGATTCGGCGTTATAATTGGTTAGATCGCCTGTCAATCAAACTGTTTGCGAAGGGTTAATTGTGAAACAGATTAGATTCAGCTATAAAGCAACTCTATAGAAGACAATAGTGTCATTATTCAGCTCATTATTCAAGGGAAACGGCTTTTCAAACAGGAATAAATGTAGGGTGGGGCTTGATTTTGTCATCATGGGGAATTGATTGGATGGCTGTGGTTTGCTATTGGTGGACCTCATGTGAGTGACAGGTTGCCCCGCCCCCAGAGAAGAAATGAGCTGCAAAAGGGAGGGGGAAGTTATTTTAAATAAATATTATGAGGCACATGAATTAAAAAAAATATATGTTTGCAGATAAATCATTTATATTAAATAAAAATGTTAATTTTTATGGTGACTTTTAAGGTTTGTTCTCAGTCGATAGTGTCACTGCAGTCAAATACGTAATATTACTGAACATTATGTGCGGTTTAAACCCCATGATGCAATTTGTTTCATGCAAACATCAATGCAAATGTGTTTTTCACAGTCCATCAGTGCTTTGGCCGTGTCTCCGGATGGCTCGGCCCGGTTCTGGCCCAGTCTGGCTCACGAGGGGACTTACACTGAGATCTCTCTGGACCTGGGCGGGTCCTTGTGCAACTACGTCACAGCTGTTAAGGTGGGCAATCAGGCAATGTGAGAGTCCTAAAAGAGGTCTTATAAAGATCAAAATAGGGCTTTTTGTTTCTGTGCTTCCATGAAGTGTTTCTCTTGCTCTTTCAGGGCGGTAGTTTCATCATGTCGTCATACCACGGGCACCTGCTCCGGCTCGGTCCGGATTCCTCCGGTAAACTGCACCAGAGGCCCGTGCAGCAGGGCCAGGGGATGCTGTCAGGGATCGGTCACAGGGTTTCCAGCCTGTTCGGCATCCGCGGCCAACCAGCCGACCTCACAGTCAGTAGCGTTCGATCTGTAGAAGTGGATGCAGATCATGCTTTTGATTTGTTGCCTCAGTGACAGGATATTTCTCTCCGCAGGTGTTCAGTGTGTTGTGGGTGAAGGAAACCGGCTGTCTGTACTCTCTCAGCTCTTGTGGCATCAGTAAATGGGAGGTGGATGAGAACAGTGAGGCGCAGGTGTTGAGCAGGAGCACCAATCAGATCATCACAGAGAGCATCACCGATGCCATCTGGGTCAGAAACATTTACTGGAAGCTTTTAGAATTATATAGAAATGTGCTTTTAGGATAGAGTTCAGGTCCTTTTTATTACAAATGTCCTGACTGTCAATTTTTTGATCAATCGAATGTGTCTTTGTTGAGCAAAGCATTCAATCTTCCTATGAAATGACATATATAGGCATGCGCTTGTGTAATATCCTTTACTTGTCTTATAGGACTCAGAAAGTAACTACTCTGAGATCAAGAAAGGAGTAAATGTCTCATATCTGGACATGCAGTACAGCAAGTGAGTCTGAATATCATGTTCAAATGAAACTCATGCACAGTTAGTTCATGCCAGCATCGACAGCTAATGCTCTGTGTTTGTCAGCGCGGGGCTGGTGGTGTTGGCGGCAGCATGGCATCCTGGCGACACTCCGTGCTTGGCGTATTTCTGCCTGGTCACTCTTGCGGAAAGCACAGCGCCGTCCCCAGACCTGCTCATTGTGGAGGTCACCAAATACAACCCGCCCTTCCAGGTACACCCTTCAAGCATCGCTGAACCATCTGAACGTATAGACTGTGAGCTTCTACAACTGAATGAATTCTGCTCTGGTTTTGTCCGTCAGAGTGAGGAAGAGCTGCAGAAGACGCGTTTGGTGTTGCCCGAGCCGTCGAGTCCCGCTGCGTACCTCTATAACGAAGAGCTGGTGTTCACCTGCAGCACCGGCGCTGGACGCGGAAGTCTCGCAGAGGAGAAGATCTCCTTCAGCTCTCCAGGTACATCCGTCGGACTGCGAAAACCAAACGGAGAAGCGAGTCTTCCTCCTGTAGTTGATCTGTTTTCTTGCGTCTGTTATCCAGGTGACCATATCCGTGGCGGTGGGGTGTGTGCCGGTCTGCCGGTGTTTTTCTCTCAAAACAGCGGGCTGGTTGCCGTTTTAGCAAGAGAAAGCGCTTCCCTCCTGCCTGAGGATTCGCTCTGCACCTCAGTGGCTGGGCCTGGACCTGAGGTCTGGAGCCAATATATACTTAAAGGGGGGGCCATCATTTTTTTTTTTTTTGAGTCCATATACATGAACAATTTTTTTTTTTTAAATGATCTTTTCAGGGCACTCTGTTAGAGACGCCACCCAAAATGGACATTGTGGCACAGGAGGACAAAACTAAACTGCTGAAACAAGCTTTCCTACAGTTCTGCCGGTGAGTTTCCTTCACGTCACAGACATAATCTCTGCGGCCGCTTTATGTCTTTGTAGCTCACAGATCATCTGCTGTGGTTTGATCTGCAGTCATGATCTGGTTGGTGCTCAGAACATGGTGGACGAGCTCTTCCCCGGCGACGCAGAGGGAGGGACAGAGTTGGATGCCGTTGTGACCCAGATTGATCTAGATCTGGTGGACGACTACCCTGCGTGTGACCCCCGCTGGGCTGAGTCTGTTCCTGATGGTGAGCGATGGAGAGACAAATTTTCATTATGGAGCAATAAATTGATTAAAATTTAAGCGAGTGAATTAAGAAAAAATTCTAGCCAAAAATAATTTTTTTCCCCATTAATTTTTATTACTAAATAAATAAGCATTTTAATGTATGATTAATTGCAGGAATGAAACATGTGTATGTATGCTTGCATGCATGTGAGATAACAGCATGCTATTAATATTATTATTATTTAATAAACTTTGTGTGTGTGTGTATATATATATATATATTATATAATTTTTTTGTGGATTTATTTATTTTTATTAGAATTTTTGTGTGTGTGAATTCATGAGCTAGTTTCTGGTTAAAATGCACCCGTCACTGAAACTGGAAGACTTGTGTTTTTGTTCTCATTTCTTTTGTTGTAGTTTTTTTGTGGAAACTATTCCAGATGTGCTTTGTCACATGGAGTTTACCTTCTAAGCTAAATTTAAGAAGGTAAATTCAAGGGTTAAGTTCCCTAATTTCTGACTATGGTTAATTTGTTCACGTTTTTTGTCCTGTAGAGGGCGCTGGATTCACAGTGACATCACTGATCCTGCTGCATCAGTTGGAGGATAAGATGAAAGCTCACCACTGCCTCATGGACTTCCTGCTTCAGGTTCCTCAACAGCCACACAATCTATGAGACGTGTCTGATCCTTCACACAGCGTTCAACAGTGTTCTTTCTCTCGGTCTGCTCTACAGACAGGTCTTCTAGACCGCCTCACTTCCACAACGGTGCACTCGTCCCCGATGGCAACTCGACTCTTGCTATGTGAACATGCAGAGAAGCTCTCGGCCGCCATCGTGCTGAAGAACCATCATGCCAAGCATCCCGAGCTGGTGAACACAGCCATCTTATCAGCCCTGAAGAAGAACAACACCGAAATATCATCCAACCTCACACCTGCGGACATGTTCTTCAGAGAGGTGCGAGACTTCAGCACCCGTTCATCCAGCTCCAGTGTAGAATGTGTGTTTCTCTCTGATTCATCTCATGTGTGTCTCTACAGGTGTCTCAGATCTCTTCCATCTTCGAGTGTCTGTTGGATGAGGAGGAAAACGCTTTGAAAGAGCACCCGGATGCCTCCAGGTGGGCCAAGGTGGTGCTCAACGTCAATGACATTGTCAAGGTACCCATCTTTTTTTCACCTTTTCATTAAATCGTGCACTCAGATCATGCCAGATCGAACACATCGAAGTACTTGACTTTTTCTATAAAGAGTGAGAATTTGAGTAGCATACATTTGCACAAAATGTATTTTGTGAGCATTTGGGAGCAAAGGGTTTTTCAAACATTATGATGCTGAGGACTAGGGCTGGGGATCATTTGAAATTGAACAATTCAGATTCGGCTTTCGGCCGATTCTTATCGATTTCTAATTTCGATTCCAATGAGGTAAAAAAAAAAACTTATTATTCACATTCATTCTAAGTCTTATTGTAAAGCGTTTCATTGTAGCTGAATACCATGAACAACAATCAACAGGCTAGAAAACACTAACACAAGGAACTTTTAGCCTATGGTTTAAAAATACTATGGCTAAAACAACTAACCTAACTAAAGTAAACGTAAAGCATTATTAAACACTCAGTAATTAAAAAAAAAATCAAATAAACAAACTAGCAATTGCACAAATAAACACAACTGAACAAAGATACGTTGGCAATAAAGTGTTTTAAGATTTTTAGGTATTCAGGTACAGAAACTGCAATCAGATGTAAAATAACACTGCACTTTATAAATAATATATACATTATGCATGTAGTTACAAAAGTTATTCAGTCAAGAACAGCAGGTGATTTCATCTTTGTCTTTTGTTGTTTGATTAATGTTATTATTGAGACGGCAGCAGGAGTATTGTGCTGCTGTCACTTTAAAAGCTGCACGGATCCAATATACAGTTACATGTTTTCTTTCTCAAATGCCAACGTTTACTTCAAGGGTTAGTTCACCCAAACATGAGAATTCTGTCATTAATTCCTCCCCCTCATGTCGTTCTACACCCGTAAGACCTTCGTTCATCTTTTGAACATTAAGATATTCTTGATGAAATCTGATGGTTCAGTGAGTCTGTATTGACAGCAAGATAATTAAAACTTTCAGATGCCCAAAAAGATACTAAAACATGTGAGTACAGTGGTTAAACTTTAATATTATAAAGCGAGGAAAATACTCTTTGTGCGCCAAAAAAAATGACTTTATTCGACAATATCTAGTGAAGGCCGATTTCAAAGCACTGCTACGAATCTTTTTTTTCGAATCGGTGGTTCGGTTCACGTATCAAACTGCCAAAGTCACATGAACTATCGAAATTTTGAATCACTTATGACGTAACGAAGCCTCGTTTAGTGAAATCAAGTGACTTTGGCGCTCTGAATCACTGATTCGAAACAAAAGATTTGTATTGCTTCATGAAGCAGTGTTTTGAAATCGGCCATCATTAGATATTGTTGAAAAGTCATTATTTAGGTTTTTTTTTGGCGCACAAAAAGTATTCTCATCGCTTTATAATATTAAGTTGATATGAACTGTTTTAAATATGTTTTAGTATCTTTCTGAAAGTGTCTCGCCGGCAATAGAGATATCACTGATCCATCGGATTTCATCAAAAATATCTTAATTTGTGTTTAGAAGATGAACAAAGGTCGTACAGGTGAAGAACGACATGAGGGTGAGGAATTAATGACAGAATTTTCATTTTTGGGTGAACTAACCTTCTAATATATAACCAACTGTGTTTATGAGGATATTTTGACATTTTTGACATCCGTTCCAACTGCAAAAAGACGCAGAAGAGAACTCTCTTAAGGATCGCGCAGTAATGAGCAGCTTTCTGTGTGATCGTTTTGGGTGTGTGCGCTGCACAGAAAACGGCGTGAGAGTCCTCTTGTGCTGGAATGGTTTAAAACCATGTTAAACTGCACACAAAGGAATCGATAAGAGAAATCAAAATATCTTCTCTAATCCCTGGTTTTTGAGATTTTGGAACCCGTTCCATTTTAGAATGGATACCCAACCCTACTGAGGACCCACAAAAATGAGTTGTTGAGAACAGTATAAACATATGAACTTACAGCTACATAAGCTCAATTTTAAATCCATGAGGTCGAAGACGATGATTTTACACATCATCTGAATAATGAATAATTACCATGTTTTGTGTGGTAGGATATGCTTCAAGCAGCAGCACAGTACCGAGAATCCAAAGCATCTCTGTACAGAGCACCGGAGAACTGCAGCCCTGAGCCAGAGTACATCCCATGGACAGGTACACACACACACACACACACACACACACACACCAGTGAAAGGACTTCCTGTGCTTTTTCTGACCACCACAGCATTACAAGTACTGAAGAAGCTCTCCATCAGTTTGGGTATCACAGCTTGTCCATCTTCCTCTCAGCCTCAGGAGGAGTCGGTGGAGTTCGGAGCACCATCACACGGCAGCACGAGATGATCCTGCACATGGCGTATCCTCATGCAGACGCCGAGCTGCGTGCCGTCCTGAGCGAGCAGCTGGTGGCGTTGCTGGACTCTCTTTTGAGCGGTTACGTGGCTCAGCTGACGTCTCTCCGCCGCTCCGGACAACAGGAGCGCTACGACACGCTGGAGAATGAGTACACACAGAAACGCTCGGAGCTGCTCGCACCTCTCTGTGAGTTATTTTGTGATTGGTCAGTTGGTCTCTTCCTGTTTAAATGACCAGAATAAGCTGCATGCATGTGTAATACATGTGTCTTATCTGTGATTCTCTCAGTGGAGTTGGGTCAGCATCAGTGGGTCGCGGCGCTGGCGGAGAAATACTGTGACTTTGACATATTGGTGCAGTTGTGCGAACGGACGGATAACCAGAGTCGACTACAGCAGTACATGGTCAAATTCGCAGATCAGGTAACAAACCCAAAAACTTACATGACTGTTTTAAATCAGCATATCACAATGATTTCTGAAGGATCACGTGACACTGAAGACTGGAGTAATGATGCTGAAAATTCAGCTTTGATCACAGGAATATAAATTACATATTTAAAGATATAAAACAAGTATTATTTCACTGTTTTTGATCAAATAATTGCAGCTTTGGTGCGCAGAAGAGACTTCTTTCAAAGACATTAAAAAATCTTACCTCACACTTTTATTAGAAGATCTGTTTGATTAGTGTAGTTGAAGTAGCTTTTGACTAGTACACAATATTTGACTATTTAACTATCCTACGAAGAATAAACAGAATTGCACACGGACACTTTAATATCCTTGCAAAACTAAAATCCCAGTTGGGTTACAGTACCTGTGCCAAATGCGTTTACCCACAGCCCTCTCTGTTCCTTGTAGAACTTCGCTGACTTCCTGTTCCGCTGGTACATGGAGAAAGGCAAGAGAGGGAAGCTGCTGTCTCAACCAACAGCAACACACCAACAGCTGGCCAGTTTCCTGCAGGCTCACGATGACATCAGCTGGCTGCATGACATACATGTGCAGGACTATCAGAGAGTAAGTAATTATACAATTATAATATTATCAGAACTGTTATATATATATATATAATTAGATTTTCTTCAGAGGGTTAACTTTAATGAGCTTACTGACACTTAAAGTGAAAATGCTCTTTCTTCACGACAGGCCCATCGTACCCTGTACAGTCAAGCCAACACAGAAACGCAATACTTCAGCAAGAAGAAGACCCTGCTGGCCCTCAGCAAACTCACGGCTCTCGCATCGGACGTGCCTGAAGCCGTGCACCGCAGGCAGCTCACCGGTCAGTATCAGTTTGGAAGTCATAATTACTGTCATCTGTCTTAAAGTCAGCATGAAATGGAAGTTGCAATAGTATTTTCTTCCCTATTGTGGTGTATATATCGGTGTGAAAGAGCTTTGCAGATGAGAACAAATGTAGGGCGGGGCTTGATTTTGTTCATGGGGAATTGATTGGATGATTGTGGTAGCATATTTATTTTCCCTTTATGTCATGTAATTTTAGTGATCGTGCATCGACAAAATGAGAAGCAGATGATGCACAGATTGTAATTGATGTCAGAGAATTATGGGACATGTAGTTTTTGCTCAGTCTGGCCTAATAGTTAGACCAGTGGGCTTTGATGCTCATGTGGGACTCATGGTTTTGAATCTGACCTGCATTTCCCTCTCTCTCATAAGTCCCCAAAATACATTTTCTGAAATATGTTGTTGTGTTGGTGTAGATATAGTGGAGCAGGAGAGGTTTCTGCTTCATCAGGAGACTCTTCCTAAGCAGCTGCTGGATGAGAAGCAGATGAACCCAGACGCCATGCCTCTACTGAGACCTCGTGACCTCATACATGTGAGTAAACCGCTAAAATACTGCGGTCACGCACAGTTTAATTCTTCAGACTTCTTAATTCTCATCTCTCGTACTTTCTCCCTTTTCCTTCAGCTGTACATCTGCGACGAGAACCGTGGAGCCAACGAGTACGACTTTAAGAAAGCTCTGGATCTGCTGGAGTACTTGGAGGAGGTATCTGTGAATAAACACGTCAATAATAAAAAAGAAGTTTTCCAGGCACGTATGTTTCTTATATGTGTTCATCACTTGTAGGAGGATGCGGCTGATGCTGATGCCCTAAAACGAGAGATCTTCAGTAAAGCCTTAAAGAAAGACTGGAAGGAGAGGTGACCATCACAAAACTTACTGAAATGAGATTCTAAAGTTCTTGCATTGACTAATTGATTTATTTGATTCCAGTTGGTCATCTTCTGATGATAAGGACGATCCTCTAGAAGTAGCCAGAGACAGCAATTTTGTCAAGATCCTACAGAAACTCGTTCAAGAAGGTACGGTTCTTGAGGTTTTTTATAAGATTTAGGGCTTATTTGAGTTTTAATTTGAGCTGATAGATGTGTAAAATATAGTATCTGACATCCAAAGCATGAAGAACCCTACTTTAGTACATGTAGCGAGTTGTGGTGCAAAATCTTCATATACAGTGAGTGTGTTTTGTGTTTGTGCACACAGGTGTTTCTCTGCAGTCATACCTGCCTGACGTGAAAGATCTCCTGCAGGAAGACGAGCTGGAAAGTCTGAAATCAAAGCCGTACTTTGAGTTCCTCCTGCGAGCCAATTACGAGCACTACCTGAAAGCTCAGATATGATTTCATGACTTTGTGTCCTTGTTAATATATAAAATATAATAAAAGCAGGCAAAATTTAGTCTTTAATCGCACATAATTTTGAGCAGGCACAGAGCCGCCTTAAATCAGCTGTGTAAAGATGGCTATAGATGGTACCAATTTGACTTTGTCATTCTAAGTGGTGACATTTACACCGCAAAGGTGGCACAGAAGCGCTTCTGAAGACTGTTTAATGCTGCTCTGAGGTGGAATAAATGCATTTATACACCAATTACAACAGTATGCTTTGATACTAGGGCTGTGGCGGGACAGAGCAGGCATAATTCTGACTTTTATGCAGCATTTCGTCTTTACACTGCATTTTCACACAGAAAAGTTAAGGCTGCTCTGTGCCTGCCCAAAATCCAATGGAAAATTTACACTGCAAAGGTGGCACAGAAGCGCATCTGAAGTGGCAATTGGGTGTCTAAGGGATAGGGTTAGGGTTAATTTAGTCTGGCTTTTATGCTGCATTGCGACTTTACACAGAATTTTGAGAGAGTAGCCTTAGCTTGTCTGTGTAAAGATGCCTTGACTATCTTAAAGAAGCACATGCACACTTTTAGAGCAAAGCATTTAAAATGATTTGGTGTCCAAAATCAAGCATTGTGATTGCCGTTAGTGGACCACGTTCAGTTAACATGCATCCACTAAAAACCACCAGTTAATCAAATGTAAAACTGTGCAAAAATGGTTCAGAAAAGTGTTTTGTGTGCAAATACCACTTGGTTAGTTATCAAACGGAATGAAATACAGACATCCCCTCCAGTGTCCGAACACATTAAGGCCAGTGTATGTGCAAGGCTTTATGTGACCTTTTTTGACGTCATTTTGTTTTTCTTTTACTCATCTGTCACTCCCACTCAGTCTTCCTCCTCCCGCAGCTGGTGTGAAGAGAGCAGCTGAACTGATGCAGAAGCAAATGTCTCCCCTGAGCTCCTAAAAATAGGGAAGGCAGGGTAAAATTAGGGCTGTCCACAGTAAAACTTTACTAGATTTTATTGGGGGTTCTCTGACACCCTATATGGGGTTGGGAGCCTCTGGAATCCCTTAAAGACACTAGATAAACTGTCAAGGAAATATGACATTCAGTTGTTTGTGAAGAGGCATTTAGGCTTGGCATCAAATATCAGTGAGATGCCTACAGGCTTGCCTAATGATTGTCTAATAATTTAATAATTGTCTGAAAGTAAAAAAGGACAAACATCCCGTTCTCTGAACGGCAAGGTGGTTTGCTATGTGGTTATTTGGATATTAATAGTCACTGGTGATACATTTGCAATGATTTCACAGCACTTTTTTATTATTATAACATAATGCGACTCGCGCTGATGACGTAAGCGAGAGGGACGCGCCTTCGTCCCTTGTACACACCCCAACCTCTTGACCACACCCCCACGTCAAAACAGGGCCACAAAGCGAGGCGCAAAGAAAAAGGAAACGCAAAGGAAAGCGTGCGCCGCAAAGGCACGGATGACTGAAACGCGGATTTAAAGGAGCGGCGCAAAGGGAAATATATGTTGCAAAGTCAATGCTGCTGAAGTTTTACTTTGCTAAACTTTATTTTTTCTCTCAGTGGTTAACTTTTCTTTTGCAATTATTTTTTTTTACTTGCAAAAAAGCATTTTTTTTTCTCAATACTCTATTTTTATTTGCAAAACATATAATTTTTTTTGCAATTATTTTTTTTATTTTGCAGATATATATGGCCCTATCTTGACTCCATAAGGGTCTCAACTCCTGTGAGCTGCACAGCGCCGCGCTCCGGGCGCGCGGGACCCCAAGCCACAGCGGGCGGGTGCAGGGCCGTGTAAGGCGAGTCCAGCGCCACCAAACGAGTGGACACAGAGGCCAATACTGGGTGTTTGTGGGCTACATATCAATATAAGGGCATGGCAGTGGGTTATGAGTGTTTACCATTAAAAACGAAAAATAAATTGGCTAAAATAACTTATTTTTCTCTGGTGGGGCTTTAATTCATTTTTAATTATTTTAATTTAAAGAAGAGCAGGAATGATTAAGCCTTATTAGGAGCATTATAGTCAATAGGGTTGAAATCAAATAAATTGACAGTCCTCATAATGTCAGAAAGTGCCTGTTTGCATTAATCGACCAATATTCTATAAAAAACATGGCCATTCTGAATTAAATTGTGCATTCAGTCTGTGATTGGTACAGGAGTGTCTATTTCAATATCGTCCTTTCCTCTTTAGAAAGCCGCAAATGCAGAAGTCACATCCCTAAAGTGTATGAAAGGTAGGAGAAAACATCTTGGAAAATCTCCTACTTGAATCGGTTTCTTAAACAATGCAGACACCACATTAAAAAGATACTCTCACCGTCGCAGTTTACGGTGTAATTTCCTGTTTATTAACTGGCATTATGTTATAATAATAAAAAAGTGCTGTGAAATCATTGCAAATGTATCACCAGTGACTATTAATATCCAAATAACCACATAGCAAACCACCTTGCCGTTCAGAGAACGGGATGTTTGTCCTTTTTTACTTTCAGACAATTATTAAATTATTAGACAATCATTAGGCAAGCCTGTAGGCATCTCACTGATATTTGATGCCAAGCCTAAATGCCTCTTCACAAACAACTGAATGTCATATTTCCTTGACAGTTTATCTAGTGTCTTTAAGGGATTCCAGAGGCTCCCAACCCCATATAGGGTGTCAGAGAACCCCCAATAAAATCTAGTAAAGTTTTACTGTGGACAGCCCTAATTTTACCCTGCCTTCCCTATTTTTAGGAGCTCAGGGGAGACATTTGCTTCTGCATCAGTTCAGCTGCTCTCTTCACACCAGCTGCGGGAGGAGGAAGACTGAGTGGGAGCGACAGATGAGTAAAAGAAAAACAAAATGACGTCAAAAAAGGTCACATAAAGCCTTGCACATACACTGGCCTTAATGTGTTCGGACACTGGAGGGGATGTCTGTATTTCATTCCGTTAGATAACTAACCAAGTGGTATTTGCACACAAAACACTTTTCTGAACCATTTTTGCACAGTTTTACATTTGATTAACTGGTGGTTTTTAGTGGATGCATGTTAACTGAACACGGCAAACACAATGCTTGATTTTGGACACCAAATCATTTTAAATGCTTTGCTCTAAAAGTGTGCATGTGCTTCTTTAAGATAGTCAAGGCATCTTTACACAGACAAGCTAAGGCTACTCTAAAGCCAGACTAAATTAACCCTAACCCTAGCCCTTGTATAACAATATACAGTTAAAATTGCGGAGTGCATGTATTTATGCCTCCTCTGAGCAGCATTAAACAGTCTGTGTAAAGACACCCAATTGCCACTTCAGATGCGCTTCTGTCCCACCTTTGCAGTGTAAATTTTCCAAGGCATTTTCACACAGACAAGTTAAGGCTGCTCTGTGCCTGCCCAAAATTCAGTGTAAAGACGAAATGCTGCATACAAGTCAGAATTATGCCTGCTCTGTCCCGCCACAGCCCTAGTATCAAAGCATACTGTTGTAATTGGTGTATAAATGCATTTATTCCACCTCAGAGCAGCATTAAACAGTCTTCAGAAGCGCTTCTGTGCCACCTTTGCGGTGTAAATGTCACCACTTAGAATGACAAAGTCAAATTGGTACCATCTATAGCCATCTTTACACAGCTGATTTAAGGCGGCTCTGTGCCTGCTCAAAATTATGTGCGATTAAAGACTAAATTTTGCCTGCTTTGACCCACTTTAGCCCCTAGTGTAAAACTATACTATTAAAATTGTTGTGTAAAAGCATTTATCCCATCTTTGAGCTGCTTTAAACAGTCTCTGTACTCCTAGACACATAATTGCCACCTCAGAAGTGCTTCTATGCCACCTTTACAGTTTAAATGTCACATCTTTTGCCAAATTGGCATAATTTAGTCTGGCTTTTATGCTGCATTGCATCTTTACATAAAATTTTGAGCAGGCACAGAATAGCCTTAAGTCAGCTTTGTAAAGATGCCATTTGTCTTGCAGCAGAAGAAAACCTTTGAAAATGATCTGCCACAGAAATACATTTTATTCAGAAAATTCAAGTGTTGGATCATGTAATTTTATTTTTTTACTGAACAATACAAAACAAAGTTGGAATATTAACAAGGACACAAAGTTGAAATCATATCTGAGCTTTCAGGTAGTGCTCGTAATTGGCTCGCAGGAGGAACACAAAGTACGGCTTTGATTTCAGACTTTCCAGCTCGTCTTCTTGCAGGAGATCTTTCACGTCAGGCAGGTACGACTGCAGAGAAACACCTGTGTGCACAAACACAAAACACACTCACTGTATATGAAGATTTTGCACCACAACTCGCTGCATGTACTAAAGTAGGGTTCTTCATGCTTTGGATGTCAGATACTATATTTTACACATCTATCAGCTCAAATTAAAACTCAAATAAGCCCTAAATCTTATAAAAAACCTCAAGAACCGTACCTTCTTGAACGAGTTTCTGTAGGATCTTGACAAAATTGCTGTCTCTGGCTACTTCTAGAGGATCGTCCTTATCATCAGAAGATGACCAACTGGAATCAAATAAATCAATTAGTCAATGCAAGAACTTTAGAATCTCATTTCAGTAAGTTTTGTGATGGTCACCTCTCCTTCCAGTCTTTCTTTAAGGCTTTACTGAAGATCTCTCGTTTTAGGGCATCAGCATCAGCCGCATCCTCCTACAAGTGATGAACACATAAGAAACATACGTGCCTGGAAAACTTCTTTATTATTGACGTGTTTATTCACAGATACCTCCTCCAAGTACTCCAGCAGATCCAGAGCTTTCTTAAAGTCGTACTCGTTGGCTCCACGGTTCTCGTCGCAGATGTACAGCTGAAGGAAAAGGGAGAAAGTACGAGAGATGAGAATTAAGAAGTCTGAAGAATTAAACTGTGCGTGACCGCAGTATTTTAGCGGTTTACTCACATGTATGAGGTCACGAGGTCTCAGTAGAGGCATGACGTCTGGGTTCATCTGCTTCTCATCCAGCAGCTGCTTAGGAAGAGTCTCCTGATGAAGCAGAAACCTCTCCTGCTCCACTATATCTACACCAACACAACAACATATTTCAGAAAATGTATTTTGGGGACTTATGAGAGAGAGGGAAATGCAGGTCAGATTCAAAACCATGAGTCCCACATGAGCATCAAAGCCCACTGGTCTAACTATTAGGCCAGACTGAGCAAAAACTACATGTCCCATAATTCTCTGACATCAATTACAATCTGTGCATCATCTGCTTCTCATTTTGTCGATGCACGATCACTAAAATTACATGACATAAAGGGAAAATAAATATGCTACCACAATCATCCAATCAATTCCCAATATTCACACATATTGTTCTCATCGCAAA